>CM022761.1:7959277-8184277 GCA_012411365.1 Ameiurus melas
AATACCTCCTCTAACCTGGGAAAACTCCCAAAGAACAGTTCCTCTTTTTGCTACTGTGACCTGGATGGAGGAGGGGTTAAGGGGAGCAGGGTAACATGATGCAGCACTCAACTTAGGGTTAAGTGCTTTGCTCAGGTACACAACGGTTGTTTTTTACACTGGGACCCTCTCATTGCCCATTCATTCACTTTGGTGCCCCACAGGGGGAATGAGGCCCACTGGCCTATGGTTTGTCCTTGGTAGCCCTTTTAGCAGGAAGTTAGACACCTATCCTATATAGACATGGTAACCTCTTCAGAATTCTCCATCCTGCTGCTGAATCCATATATTTAGATGTTCCAGATTCAGTTTATCTCCATTTTCCGGTTTATTCTTATGTATTATTTTTCATATCTTAAGTTGTGCTTGTTTGTCAACTAATGCACTGGGTAATAGAAATAGTCTGGGCATCCAATCCAGGTGCCTGGACCTGTATCAGCTCCAGGCAGGCAGGCAGGCATTTTAACACATTGTCTAGTGCTGAGGGACTCTGTGGGTGGAATTGAGAAGCTGGGCTTGTTTGTGGAATAGCCAGAGACTGGTTGAGGCACCTGTTTGTGTCAGCCTAGAAAGCACCCCTTCCTCACTTTCTGATGCACTGATGAGATTCTCCTTTGAAATGGTTCAAACCCCTGTCTGCTATCTTTGGACTGACATCACCATTTACTGAATGCTGTCCATTTTTTTTCAGAAGGCTGCTTCACAGGTGTAATGGTGAGCTTCAGAAGTGTTTGTTCCGCAATGTAGCACATTTGTCCATCAGCTTCTGAATAGACTCTTTTACCTTTCATTTATACAGCTGATGTCCAAAATGGCACAAAAAACCCCACAAAAAACAACAACAACAAAACCAACACTGTGTGCAGGTTACCTCTGTTTTTAAGTAGAACCTATTGTTGATTAAAGTTCCTATTAGTTAGTTTAGATACTTCGTTTGTGAACAGCAGTCAGGGGTAGAGTATTTTTCCTCACACTTTGAAATTCGTAACAACTCTCACGACTCATCTTATATATAAAAATTACGAAGGTTAAGATTAAAGGCGGGGCTGGCGATTCTAATGACTTTCTAATGACATTCATTAGAAAGTCATTCGTTGGTTGAATCCGTACGAAATTTAAGAGAAGTCTATACACTCGTTTTGGCATGTTAATTCATACAGATTTTTCCCCCTCTTTCCATGTATTACCGCCTTCTCAAATAGTGACATGTTGTCACTCCAGACTAAAGGTGCAGCTACATGTGAAAACTGTAGGATAAAATCTGCTGCACTGTCGCATTAAATATAAAAATAAAAGATATTTTTTGGGTTCCAAGAGTATTGCAAATATTATGCCGTGAACAAATGGCTAATATTCGCTTCTGACAATGCATTATTTACAAAGGAATATGTGATTAGGCTTTTGGGCAGTAGGCACATGCCTCTCCTCATGCTGCTGGCGGTGTGTCAGCAGCGCCGTGTGCGGAACGCGCTGATAAAGCGGCGCTGTATGAGCGAAAATCTCCGCAAACGGACCCTACAAGATCCGCCGCTAATCTTGATATGTTTAACAAGCAGCTCGAGGAGAGGCCCGATAAATAATAAAGGAGCTTTTAGCGGGCCCGCTTTTATGAAACGCAAACCGGCGCGCCATAATGGAAGTAATTAGCTTTATCTCACGTTGAATGTTATTGGACACGGCCCCGCCGGCGAAACAGGGAAAACTTTTTTTTTTTTGTTTTCCGGTTTCTTTAATCGTAGCAGGGTGATTATTCCGAGAGAGGAGGGTGGTCTCGTATGCCGCGAGGTAGTTCGGGAGATCTGCGCGCTCCAGGTACAAAAACACCGTGTTTATGTGCTACTCCCCAAACGTGTATCAAAGCTCGGATCCGAGGAAATAAAAGAAATGTCAAACAAAACAAGCATTAGACGGCATAAAATAAAGTATGGACAAGGGGAACAGGTGAGGCTTTGTTTAGGTGCCTGAGGTAGATCAATATCGCTGCTCGCGAGCCAGGAATCTTGCCCGGTTTCCCTGCAGCTCGGTGCAGATCAGCTTACGGCCTGTAGACAGACTGTCGCCTCTGCTGCACTCACACACAACCTGCCTCACCCCAAAAGTACGGAATGAGGAAAAAATCTCCAATTCTTCTACTGGCGAGGGGGGCTAAAAGCAGGTGCAAGTAGCTCACCCTTTAAGAGAATTTTCTTTTCTTCATTAGGGTTCACGGTAAATAAAGTGGCGTTTATGTTCTATTAATAAGACCACGAGGCATGATGGAGTAGGTTTGTTTTTCTGTCCACATTCTGTAGGACTCTATATTGTAGATAGAGGGATATTAAGGCGTTGGGATGTAGAAGATTTCTCTTGCACATGTATTTCTAGCAGGCGAAAGCATTCAACCTATTTGGGTGTTAATAAAGCCAGATTTCTATGACTAGGAAAAAATCCGAAAAAAGGAGAAAGAAAAAAGATGCTTCTTTAAATAATAATAATAATAATAATAATAATAATAATAATAATAATAATAATAAAAGACGTAAAAAATTCACGAAATTCAAATATAATTAAATGTAATTGAGAATAAAATTCCACGACGAGTATAAGGCATACGAAAAACTAATTTAGATGCTATTCAAACATCTCAATGTCTTGTAATCTAGTTTTATATATATATATATATATATATATATATATATATATATATATATATATATATATATATATATATATATATATATATATATATATATATATATATATATATATATATGTATAGTTTGAGTTATTATAAATTATAAGTCTGTTTATATATATATATATATATATATATATATATATATATATATATATATATATATATATATATGTGTGTGTGTGTGTGTGTGTGTGTGTGTGTGTGTGTGTGTGTGTGTGTTAATCTTTAGTTATTATTATGGTTATTACTACACAATGTTATAGCATCTCTCTAATCTATGTTGTTACTATTTATAGCCCTCAAAACCTAGTGCACAAGACAACTTAGTTAATTTAGAATATGTATAGAATCGAAAAATAAATAAACAAATGCATAAAATACTACTACTACTACTACTACTACTACTACTAATAATAATAATAATAATAATAATAATAATAATAATAATACTCTGTGGCTGTGATGTCACTGCTGCTGCTACCGACAGTAGCAGTGGTTAAGATCTAATAAGAATTTAAGTCATGTAGGGAAATGTATTAGTGTCTTACTGACTTAAACAAAGTGGTGGTAGAAATGTAAATATCTGAAATCCTAAAGGTGTTTATGTATTTATTCTAAATATCAAGTGTAGTAAAATATCATACGTGAACTGGGTAGAAGCTTGTTTTAGGCTTGTAGGCTATTTGTTTATTTATTTTTAAATAACGTTATCCCATTTTAGCTAGCATTGCTTAATTATGGTCGAATATATGATTGGCAGCAGAAAACCGCTTATTGTTAGACAGCATCCCTGGCAATAGGGTAGAGTTTGCTTTATAAAAGAGTAAGGCAAGGAGGTTAGACATTCAAGGAATACGGCTTTTTAAATAAAGGTTTGTTCCAGTTGTATGTCAGCGCATTATAAATAAGTTTAAGTGCCTGCTGTAATAGTTTGCTGTCGTTTGAGAATGGCCAGAGGGAATTCATCCCCGTCGGCAGGCCTGTTAGTTGTGTCTCAGAAAGTCACCGGAGTGCAACGTGATCTGAGTACAGCCGTGATTCCTCGCGATCAACCGAGGATTCAGAGTGACGCGTGTAATAATAATAATAATAATAATAATAATAATAATAATAATAATAATAATAATAATAATAATAATAATAATAATAATAATAATAATAATAATAATAATGCTTTATATGCATTACAAAGCTGTATTATTATTACTATTGTTGTAGTTGTTGTTGTTGTTGTTACTATTGAATTTTAATCGTTTATTTAATGTAGTACTATATTCTATAGATTTACACGTCAGTAAGCAACATATTTATTAAAATATATATATATAATCATATCACATATCTAACATGCAGTTTAACATAACGCATTCTGTCGAACTCACCATTCAGCGGCTTTTAGTCTCCTTGTATACAATTGCAACACGTAGTCTATAGTGATATGGCGAATGGCGTCTATTGATCTAAAATTGGTCTAAAGTTTCTCTCGGAGGCAATACGGTAAAACATCACAGAAGACCTCTGTGTTAACTTACAGTTGCACGGAATGTCCTTTTTTCTGCAACTAGCCTATATACAATGCAACAACTTGAATTACAGGCGTTGGCTTTAGTGTGGCGTAATGCTTAAGCAATCTCGGCGTTTTAACACACATATTTAAACCAGGCCAACAAAATTAGTCATGGCTTGGATAAACAAACATACGCACCGAGTCACCCTCTGGTTAACACACACAGCCTGTCGCTACACTAGTTTAAGCGCGTGTACAGGCTTTGAAGTTGCGTATTTCGCGGTAATCGATTTTGATTTGATGCCACTGTGCATTTTTATTATCCTAGACATGAAACGACTCCTGCGCATGTAAACTAAATGCACCAGATCAAGTTCAGTGAGAGCGAAGCCCTGGCTGACCGCGAGCGAATGCGCGTGCACGCGCCACAGCGAGACAGAGCGTGCACGAGAGCGCAAGGAGGAGGCGCGCGCGCAGGTCAAAGGGCCAAACGGTCACTCTCCAGAGTGACGCCTCCGCACCAGTTACGTCTTACAGCCTAGCTGCGTCTAGCACAAAGTCACACAAATCAACATTTTTATTATAAATATATGTATGCATCTAAATAAACCACACTGACATAAATTATTACATACACGTATATATACTGTCTGTTTTACCATATTATATTGTAAGGTTTGTCCAGTTTCACAAAAGCAGGGTTCATTGTTGTTCAATGTTTTTGCTTTGTTTAGGAAACGGTACACCTTATTTCCTGCTAGAATTATATTATTTTCAAGACTACTACTACTAGCCTACTAGCTAACAATAGTCACTACTAGGCCTACAACTACTACTACTTACTACTACTACTACTACTACTACTACTAATAATAATAATAATAATAATGGGGCGCACGGTGCCTAGTGGTTAGCACACACCTCCAGGGTTGGGGGTTCGATTCCTGCCACGGCCCTGTGTGTGCGGAGTTTGCATGTTCTCCCCGTGTTTCAGGGGTTTCCTCCAGGTACTCCGGTTTCCTCCCCCAGCCCAAAGACTTTCATTGTGGGCTGATTGGCATGTCCAAAGTGTCCGTAGTGTATGTATGGGTGTGTGAATATGTATGTGATTGTGCCTTGCGATGGATTTGCACCCGTCCAGGGTGTACCCCGCTTTGTGCCCCATGCTCTCTGGGATAGGCTCCAGGTTCCCCCGTGACCCTATAGGATGAGCGGTATAGAAAATGGATGTATGGATAATAATAATAATAATAATAATAATAATAATAATAATAATAATAATAATAATAATAATAATAATAATAATAATAATAATAATGTACCCTAGTCGACTATTTTTTAAGGAAAAGTATTCACAAGAATATTCACTAATATTTTAAATTAATTTGACTTGCGCTGTCCTAATATATTACATTTGCAGTCCAATCAAAGCATAAACTTTACATTCAAACATTAAATAACTAAAAAAAAAAGTCCGACTTTGGCCGGCCTGCATAGCAAAAATTATTATTTTTATTTGTATTATTGGACACTAACCTAGTAGACTTCAGTTTGTCTGATTTCTGGACTCAGTGAAAGAAGCCATGGATTGGAATGACACCACTTTGCACTTAAACAATCCGAATTCGTCTGGGGACAAACTGTTTGTTTAACCCGACAGGTCGGTGCAACGACTCATTAAAACGATTATTTACGTTCTGTCGGGTGTTTTCTACAATCGTTCATTAAAAAAAAAAAGTTGCTACAAACAAGGAGCAGACGAGATCTAGTACAATGTTGCTTCAACGGCAAAAAACAAAAAAAGGTGCCCACCTACTTTAGTAGTGCTGTGCAGTGCGTGATTTTATAACATCAGAGGTCATGTCCACACTGGCTATCTAAGCAAACCTAAAATTAGTCCGCTCTGATTTAAGATCACTTAATATAATTTAAGAATCAAATCAAATAAAGAGATGCAGCCTTATCCTTATACAAATTAGGTCATTTTTACATTATACATCAACAGCTTTGATATGCTTTGATATACATTATACGTATATTCTTCCTACAATTTTCCTAGAATTTACTTTCGGTGATGCATTTCTCGTCATGCTATATATAAAATGAAATACACAACAACAAAATAAGAATAAACTAATAATAATAATAATAATAATAATAATAATAATAATAATAATAATAATAATAATAATAATAATAATAATAATAATACTTTATACGCATTATAAAGCTGTATTATTATTATTATTACTACTACTACTATTGTTGTCGTTACTGTTGCATTTTAATAAGTTATTTAGTTTAGTACTACATTCTATAGATTGTTTAAAAATTGTAGATTGATATAATGATGACATACAAATAATAATTGCTGTTGATTTAATTTAGATAAATAAAACTGATCATTAATGTAATACAATTTATTATATTATATTATATTATATTATATTATATTATATTATATTATATTATATTATATTATATTATATTATATTATAAATGTATTAACCATAACATGCTTAAATCATACTTAAAGATGTTCTCATGTAGCCCTGAATCTTCGTTCACACTTCTGTTAAAGAACTCCATATCGCTAAAAAAAAAAAAAAAAAAAAAAAAAAGGAAGTTCCATTATCCCATAATCCGTATCCATTATTGTTTGTTTGTTTTTAAGCGTACAGTGTGCAGATTTATTTACATGACATGGGGGTAAAACTTTGTGAGACGCATTGTAGGCTAGGTAGTGGTGTGAGGAGGTGGATGCCTGCAGCACTGCAGTGTCATTCTAGCGCCCTCACTCTGTTCAGCTCGTATTACACTGAAGGAGGAAACGTTCATTTACCATTTACCCAGGATTTGCGTTGCTTACAAAAGTTCTCAACTCGTCTAAACGGCTCTGATAAATGCCCCCTGTGGAAATGATCATTTTACATTACGGTTCTTTTTTCCTTTGAAAAAAAAGGCGTTTTGGTAATCCGTCACTCAGTGATAGAGACTGTTAACGTTTATATTTTATACGGTTGCAGCCTTTGTTAAATAAGCTCTCCGCGTGACAAGCTATAACAAATATGTGCGCCGGTAGAAGGTAAGGTATCGGGTAAGGAAGTGCACGTGAGATTTATTTACCCCGAATGCTGCAGTCTCACATAACCATGCAAACGTGATCATATAGATCAGTAATAATAACCTCGTTCTATTTTTTTTTCATCTTCAGCAAAGAACTTTGCACAAATAATTTTTTAGAACTTTACGTAAAATAATTGGTTAATGCTTAAAATGTTTACACTTTACGGGACATGCACCTTCTAGTTTATAGTAATGATAAATGCTGAATATCGGTGTCTTCGCCTTGTCCATGAGGTACGTGAGGTGGACCCTACTGAATAATCTAACAATATTTAGTAGGGTTATATTTGGTAGACTATTTACCATTATAAACTACAGAGTGTATTTATTTACATTAAATCACGCGAAGTTAAAGTTGAATCACGCGAAACTCTCATGCAACTGAGTGAAATATATATATATAGAGAATAAGACATTCATACTATCTGTTATCGATTTCAATAAATTCTGAAGTATAAAATGCAAAGATGCAAAGCTTCAGGCATCAATATTCGTAACTACACACTGCATTGTGAGCTTACAATGCTAAATACAGTAGTATCGAGTTTATATACTAACAGCTGAGTGGATAGAGATCCAGTCTTTCTCTGTGCCTTAGGATAGACACGATAAAACATTTCAAACCTGAAGTTGGGTGCGAATTCTAAACAAACATGATAAAAAAAAACCCTGTATCGCTTCAATAACTCGCCTAAATGTATGAGACCGCAAGCTTTCCGCATGTAACACTTGTATTAGCTGCAGGCCCGATGATCCGCTTTCAAATCTGATCTGATGCTTTGTTTCTTAACGCCACTTGAGATTCAGGTATGGACTGATTGTTTATTGTCGCGGGGTGAAAGCGAACTTGCAGGCAGATGCGGCCTAATTAAGACGTCAAACGCCGAGGACAGCAATCACTGCTTCAAGATCATCGCTTTGTCCTCATTAAAGCCCACTGACAGAGGAGCAAGTGAAAACTCCTCCATCAGCGTTGTCAGTTTCCTTCCACCACTAATGCACTGAATACTGTATGTCACTTTATACAGGTACATGCATCGACCACGTAACTGAATTTATTAACAACAACAACTGCAACTGCAACAACAACAACAACTACTATTATTATTATTATTATTATTTATGTATTTATTTATTTTTTATTATTGTTACTATTATGTAAAAATTATCACTCGCTTTTTAAATCACTGTTTTAATATTATCACTCTATCCGGTGATAATATTAATATTGTCCTTAGAAATTGTCCAATATTTTGTTTAAAATGTGTCAAACCGAGACTGGGTCTATTTATCATTTCCGCCGTCAGCTTCGTATGTGCGTTTAGTTCCTTTTAAAAGTTATAGTAATTAAAAAAAAAAAGATTTTCAGAATTTTGTCTCCGTGCTGCTCTATTCTCACAGTTATTGTATTATGAATGGTCACCCCAGTTAACATTTGAGCGATAACATCGTGCAATGAGATATTAAATTCCACCGCTCTTTTGTGATAAACAGTGAGGTTATTGCATTACATCTGACTGCATTTCACATCTTTAAGAAATGGACAAATTGCTGTACATATAGCCTAGTGCCGAAATCTCGTTGTAATTACAAGGAAGGGCTCTATAGTCTGTTGACAAGAGAAACAATATATAATGACTTTTATGAATAGACAGGTTAGGCTGTAACAGAGTGAAATGAAGTGCAATAAAAGATTAAAGATTATATTAGGTTATTCGGAATATATTACTTACTTTGGTTTTGGTTTGTTTGTTTTTTTGTTTTTGTAAAATAGTCTCAAAAGCAAGCAAATGAGAAGGCGCATAGGGACACAGGAAATACCACGGGGAACTTTGAGATTCGCGACACAAGCGCTTTATAAAGATAAATCAGAAATAATGTACTCTCTCACGGTTGCTCCAAAAAGTGGCAAAGACATTTTGACGGCCAAATTCGAAGATTTTGGTAGAGGCCTAATTAAGAAAACCCTCCGCATACCCGCAAACTGTCGCTTAAATATCGGTTTCGAGAACAAACAAGATTCAATCATTGTAAATTTTACCTGCAAAAAGGACAAAATGATCGCGATATATGAACGAAACCTATTTCTTTTATTTTGTTAGATTTAACAGTTTAAGCGACAAACACGGGCATATAGACCACAAAATCACAACCATGGAATTTAAAGACGACATAAACATTCACTTAATATTTTATGAGGCATTTACTCAACACGGTTACACTTCGCAAAGTTAACCTATAATTACAACAGGAATTGACATTTCACTAATTACAAAAAGCATGTGGTGGTGACCACATACATTAGCCTAAAAAAAGATGCAAAACACAAGCTAAAAGCATTCATTCATTCTGCTCCCTTTAAAACTGTCCGTAAGATAGTGAATACTGAAAAAAAATATGTCGATACCCATTCTTTGGTCTATAAAGAAACTGTAATTGAAAAATATGTATAAAAGAATGCATAATAAATGCATTTATTCCATGAACAAGAGCCTATGAAAAGGACAAAATAACAAGGAGCCATGGATTTGAACGGGTATTCTGCACTTGGAGCACATTTATTTAAAAATGAATGAAAAAAAGAGAGAAAATTTTGTGTTAATTTTGTAAAATCATATTTCACCAGTGTGCCCATGATACGTGTAATACTGCAAACATGAAGACTGGTGGTTGATGCGATGGTATTAGATTTTTTTTTAACATTTAAAATTAAACAAATCTGCAATCACTATTTAAATACACATTCTAATGCAATTTTACTGCCTTTCCAAATTAAAAAAATCGACGCTTCCCCCTCTTAAAAAAAAAAAGATCTTGTCACATTGCACGTTGCTGACAGTGGAATAATAAACAATTTCGCGACACCCGAGTTGTTTTTTTTTTCTCGTGTGTACAGAAATAAAGGAGAAGAATAATACAAAATACCTGGAGTTCGGCCGCTTGCATTTTTCCTTTCCCTTCTCAGTCTTTTTTTCTTTAAAGTATATTTATATTTATATATATATATTACAGTGTAAATGGGGGGTGTAAAATGTTCACTTACAGTCTTCATCCTTCGGGATGACAGTTAGTGTATAAGAGGATTGGACGTAGAGCCTTGGTTCTGATGTGTGAAGTAATCAGACAGTCCGGCGGAAAGTCCCGACGAGAAGCTCGGTAGTGTAGGCCTTAACGACTCGCACGGGAGAGACGCAGCCGCCTGCGGCGACGAAGAAGAAGCTGTGCGAGAACTCATCGACGTGCTGCCCTGCGAACTCATGGAAGGATGCGGCATATGGGGAAAGAAATAGCCGGTCTGTCCCGCCAGGAGGTTCACTGAGCACGGGTTGAGAGAGTACGTCCCTGAGCAGGGCACTGAGAGGCCGCAGGGCACAGATGCGGCCAGTGCTGCCGCCGTCAGGTGATGCGTGGCGTACGGGATCTCTCCGTTCACGAGTCTGTCCACGCTCAGGCCGTTCGAGGACGGGAACGAGTGGTTGTTGCTCAAACCGTTCTGCGTCAGCATGGTGCTATAGGACATCGGGTGACTCGGGTAGGCCGAGGACGTACCGTTGTAGCTCAGGGCGCCGCTTGCCCTGGGGTGGTGCAGCGAAAGGAAGGGCGACATGGGCCAGTATAGAGAGCCAGCTCTATCCATGAACGTGAGGCCAGTGGAGGTGAGCCGTGCGCCGCGCTTAAACGCCAGCTTAGCCCGTGACGTGGTCGATCTCCGCCGAAGTTTTCCCGTCGTGCCGCCGATGAACACGTCGTCACTCGAAGGGTCGAGCATCCAGTAGTTCCCTTTGCCCGGGTCATCGTAATGCCGCGGAACTTTGACAAAGCACTTATTCAGACTTAGGTTGTGCCTGATGGAGTTCTGCCAGCCTTGCTTGTTTTCCCGGTAGTATGGAAAATTTTTCATAATGAACTCGTAAATGCCGTTGAGCGTTAACCGTTTCTCCGGACTTTGCCTGATGGCCATCATGATTAAGGCATTATAGCTAAAGGGAGGTTTCTCGTACTTGCCGTTTTTCTTTTCGCCGTCTTTGCCTCCTTCGCCTTCTTTGGAGTCTTTTTTTTCCTCCTGTTTTTCCTTATCGTCCGTTGGCTCAGTATTTTCACTTTTAGCGCAAGTGTTCTCCGACTTCGTGTCCTGTGCTATAGGTAAAGGGATTTTCTCTTCTTCTTCGGGGATGGTCCTGTGGTGGTTGTCACTCTGGACGGCTTCAGGCACCAGGCTGTTTATACTGAACGATGATTTGGGAATCATTTTTACTTCTTTCCGTTCTCCCATATCCAACATCACACGTAAAGGTAGAAATAGTAACCACCAGCAGCAGTAGGAGTAGCAGCAGCAGCAGCAGCGCAGCAGCACAGTTGGATCTCTAATCTCTAAGGCCGACCGGTAAAGTCCTTTGATTAAAAAAGAAAAAAAAAACACCACAACACAACTGCTATTTCATGTTCCTTCCAAACGCATCGATAAGAGACGGCTAGCTACAATTAATTACGGTGCCACAGACACTAAGCTGTAAAAAAATTGCTTGAACCTTTACAGTCTGCAGCCAACCACAGCACCATAAGTATTAAAGCGTCCTCCTTGGCTGCAGCCAATCAGCGCGCAGCTCTTAACGGCCGCTCGAGCGCGTAAGGATACACACGGAAACTCGCGCACACAGTCAACAGCGAGCTCGCATTTCTGCACCAAACCATTACCACGAAAAACACACCACATAACCTCGATCCGTTCCGCAGCTTTAGATAATTTTAGAGTGCTGTTTCAACACACACGCACGCCCTCACATTTGTTTCCATGCCGCGTGTGTGTGTGGGGGTGGACACAGAGGTACTACTTCCTGTCTTGGACATTATTATTTTTTTTAACACAGCGCGTGCATGTACGTCAATTCACAATTTCCCTGCGCAGGTTTAGCGGCATTTTAATTTTATTTTATTTTAATTTATTTATTAATTTATTAATTAATTTATTTAGTTTATTTATTTATTTTATATTATTTATTTATTTATTTTTGCATTAATTTTGCACTTCTTCCCGGGACATTATATCATAGCACAGCAGCTTCAGTTTTCTTCACTGGAAAATTCACACGTCTTGACGCACGTCATTTGTTTAGCAGCAGCAGCAGCAGCAGCAGCACGTCGTTACATTTAGTATAGCCTACGCAGAGATTTTGCCTCTGTTTGACAAGAGTGTGTGTTTACACTAAACAATAGCGCGTGGTGTTTTATATAATATCCTCCATGAGTTCCAAGTAATAACAGTACACCTACTAAATCAGCCTAGGTGCATTATCGCAAAAAAATTGTCAACGATAATCATTTAGGCAGCTAACATACACGTGTATTAGCAGCAATACTGGAGCACCAACACGCTGCATCCTAATAGTCTACAATTAATCTGATGTTTGTTTCACAAAGGTGAAGTGATAACTGCAGTTCAAGAAGCCTATCAGGAAAGCCCGAAACGAACTAACGACGTGGAAAAAATATCCCTTTTTTAATTTGTTGTGATTATAGAATAAATACTTATAATAAGTGCTTCTTTTAATTGTATTTAATCGAATCTCTATTACTTAACAGGCTTATTAGAAAACTAACCTTAACCCATTGAAATGTTTTCCTCCCTTTTTAAACCTCTGGCTACAGTTAGAAGACAGCAGTGAAAGAAGAACTATTCTAGTCCTGAAATTTCAAAATGTTGAGTTTCCATGCATGAGTAATATATAAAGTCATCTTTAGGCTGGATGAAGGCTTATTATAAAAAAAATAAATAAAAAATAGGTATATTAGTGTGAACCCAACTGGCTTTTAAACTCGTTATACTTTTGTTTCCATTGAATTCCAGTCAAATGTATGTTTTATGTTAGGAGACGTTGCAGGATGTTTCACTGGCACATACATGAAAGTAACACACACACACACACACACACACACACACACACACACACACACACACACACACACCATGTCCACACACATGCAAGCACACAAACAAAAGACAAAAGATACACGCCCGGACAGTACGGATCCATGTAGTTTACAGCTATATTAAGAGCTCGTGTGTTTTTCCAAAAAGAATTGATTAGACATTGGATGAGATTAGACTCTTGTTATACACGCTCTAAATTAACTATACAGAATAGATCAGGACTCCTTAAGATTTTTCATTGTTTTTTTTTTATTTGGCTGCTACTTTTCCATTGTAGATCAATCGTAATGCTCTCGAGAAAAAAAAACCGATAATAATAATAATAATAATAGGAAGAAAGAATTGGAACGCACAGATTACGTTATAAATTATATCTAAATATCTAAATTACAAATATCTAAATTACACACACACACACACACACACACACACACACACACACACACACACACACACACACACACATATATATATATATTCTTCTTCTTCTTCTTCTTCTTATTATTATTATTATTATTATTTTGTACCTATATACCTATATTGAGTTACGACTTGTGTACAATGAAAAATAATCCCTCGTAATTTCAATAAATAAAACACAGCGCCATCTTATATTTTCCGATTCATAATTTTATACATTGTAGATTGTCAAACGACTTTCCCGTCCTGTTTCTGTGCAGCTGCGCGTGCACAGAAATCACAATATTAATATTTACAGAAATATCTGAATATTTACTCAAAACAGATGGATATAATCTTTCAAAGTTCAAAACAAATCAATAAAAGCATGGGTGTTTATGATTGTATCCACATGTTGCTCTACATATCGACATCATTTCAGTCGAATATTTGACTCCGGAAGATTTAGGAACCAAGAACATTTAGGAAAATCTGGTTTGCTGGCCTATAGGATGTCTATGCTGTTTTCTATAAAGCACAACACAAATGCTCTTAATTTTTATTTATTCTTATTTTTATTTCAATTTTTTTGTCTCCAAATAACAAACACGTCTTCATGCATGTAGACTGCTACCGATGTGGACTCCAAGAAACGTGATATTTTGGAAGAAATAATCGAGCATTTCTTTTTGTCAGTTCACTTTGCCTAATGCAGAGGTTGTCATGTTTCTCTCATTGTTATAAATCTCAGTCCCAGGTCTTTTGACGAAAAAATTTTCTAAATAGTTTTTTAGATTTTAATTGTTTCTAGATTTCTAAACACAACTAGTAATAAAATACTGCAAGATATTTAGTAAAACTAATATTGTTTTCCAACAGTTGTGTTAGCTTTAGACCGGCTATTATTTAGTCATTCATACACACACACACACACACACACACACACACACACACACACACACACACACACACACACACACACACACACACAGTAGTGCGTTATAGGCCACGTCTGGGTTTAGTTTTTGCAGCAACTAGTGGTGGTTGGACACATTTTGTAATAATAATAATAATAATAATAATAATAATAATAATAATAATAATAATAATAATAATAATAATAATAATAATAACTGAAACAGATTAATTATGATAGACCAAATTCTAGAGTACATTCTTGTATCCATGCCCAAATAAATTTTAGATAATTTGAGAGAAAGCAGTTGTTTACTGTTGAACTAAACTTTTTGAAAGAAATGTTTTTGAGACGAACTGGAAAAAAAATCTATCACATAACTGCATTAAATAAACAGAGTTACCCTCCATATCAGTGAACATACTCTGAGGCGCTGAAGTGATAACACCTCTGTGGATGAAGGAATATTTAAAGCCGGTTTCAGATTTGTAAATGTAGTAAGGGCTCCTCCTAGCGGTCAGAGAATGGTGGCATGTCTGACGCTGACGTGATTTAGACAAGGCGACTTACCTAAAACAAGTCTTCAAATAAAAATGAAACAGATTTGACAATGGAGTGATAAACATTGCTATATCTAGCTAGGTTTTTCATCCCCATACAGCGAAATGTTCAAGTAGCATAAGAAATATTGCCTAAAGCTTATATAGCCTAGGCTTAATTGCAAGTAGTCTCAAATTACATATATATTCTCTGCGCTGTATAACAGCTTAAATCTAGACGCATTTGTTTGAAGTGATTTATAACTGTAATCTGGTTTCTGGCTATTTTACTGTATTGAATATATATATATATATATATATATATATATATATATATATATATATATATATATATATATATATATATATATATATATATATATATATATATAGAGTACAGGCGGTAAACAAAAATAAAAGCAAAACTTAAGGACGTGTCCATGCACTGTGTACAACAACAACAACAACAACAACAACAGGCTACTGCTACTACTACCACTACTGCTACTACTACTACTACTACTACTACTACTACTACTACTACTACTACTAATAATAATAATAATAATAATAATAATAATCAAGAGAAGGAGGGTATTAGCAGTCAATATTAGTAGCAATAGAGATTATTATCTAATGAGTTGTGCAGTAAAAAGTTTGAAGATACACATTTGACACGTATGTGTATAGACTGCACATATAATGATTCCTTGAATTTTATAACTAAGATGGATAGATCATCAGGCTTGAAATGTCATGTAAATGTAACGGGTTATAAAAATAAGAAAATATGCTTTAATGGCGTCTAACGACAGCTAACAGTCACACCCGAAATGCATTGTGTACAGAAAACGGAATACTAATACTATATACCAACGTCAGAACTGATCAGGTCCCTGCTGAAAAAACAAACAAAATCAAAACAAAACAATACAAACCTTCATCGAATTTTCATGGTTGTAATGAATTATTCAATTCAATTGGAAAATGTATTGGTTTTGATGGAAACTGTAATGGTCCCTGTGGGTCTCTACTGATGATTTGTTGCCTTCTATTGGTGGCATGTTATGTCTAGTGGATACAATTAAGGATCAATAAGGGTAATGGTTAGCTTTGTAATGGTATTTGTAGTGGAAACCAATATAATTTCTGTGATGGTTTCAATTGTTTTTTTCATCAGGGGTGCTTTTGGTTTATGCGAGATATATATAACCTCTCAACAGATGTAGCCTACATTATTTGTGTTTCTTCCAACTTATAATTAGCCCGAACCTTTAAAACAGATACACATTCTTGGATAAACCTCTGGACCAAATTAGATGCATTGTGTTTGAATGGCGGTTTGCGTCGACTTTGGCGCCATCTTTTGATAGAGTGATCTCATTATCAAGCTGCATACCCTATTTGTGTACGGTGTAAAGCTACAGAATCCTTTTTTTAATCGTTATTAATCCATTCGTTATTAACAATTAACAAATTGCCATTACAATATAAGAATATCCCAGACAACTCAAATAAATGTTTTTGTTCATATTTAAATTTAAAGCAATAACCTTTTAAAATTTGTAGGTGAGTAGTAATATAATATGTTGTTTATATCCATTGTTAGCCTGCTAATATAAAAATATGCTAGCAGCTAATGTTATTTGAGGGCAAAATATAGCTGAAGTTGGCTTCATGTAAAAAATAAGACAAAGGTAAGAATAATGTAAAGATTATATTAAATATTTATGTAATTAGTGTATAAAGTTAACAATACCAAATTCTGACCTTATACATAACTACATTTACATTTATTTACATTTATTTTCACTTAGCAGACACTTTTATCTAAAGCGACTTACAAATGAGAAAAATAACCCCCCACACACACACAAAAAAAACAGGTACATTAAAATTACCACAGGGTTTCTCTGTGTTATCTCGGATTATTGGCTAGCTGGAGTCAAATTAATTCAAATTAATACACAGATATGATAATGTCTTTATAATCTCTGCATCAACTGCAGTTCATTCTGAGGAGTGTGGAAATTAGTGGTGCGTGTTTTGTGTCTCAGTGCTGCCACCTGTCGCCAATTTTATCAGTCTGAGACCCTTGTTGTGAAATTGGGGTTGTGAAACTGTTCCATACTTTCTAACACACCCTCTCACACAAACTCAAAGAATGCTGTTTATTAGTTGAATAGTTAAATCAATTGTTTTGGGAACAGGGAAAACACCAAAACGTGTAGTAACAGGGGTTACTCCAGAAACAGGGGGTACTCAGGAAACAGGGTTTTGATATCTGTGCAGTAGGCAATGGTGTATTTGTTAATCTCATCCAATAACAAAGTGCAACATGTTTCTGATATATGGCCAATTGTTTAACAAATATGTATAGCTATTGAGGAGCAATAAAAGTGAGTTTTGTCATTAAAGGGGTAGCTGCTGTTGAATAGTATAAATAGCTTACTCACTAGGAAAGGTGTTAAAAAGTTAATATATTCACAGTGCTACATGCGTCCAAATTGTGTTCTTTATTTAGGTTTATGTGATTGTAGAGTGCATGTGGAATGTGCACATTAATAAGGCTTTTGTTTTTAAGAGATTAACTGAAGATAAAAAAAAAAGTGAATGAAAAACTAAGGCTCAAGACTACATTACTCAATAAAATGAACATCAGTGACTTCCATACATTTGTTCTTTCATTAACATTTAATGGGAAAACACAGCACTGATTTCAGTGTACACTAATAGTAGTGTATAGTATAACAATGATGTGAAATCTATTTATGTGGAATTACATTTTTAGTAAGCTTTAATGATCAAGGTCATCTAGAAATAAAATGACAGTAATGCAAATAACGCAAATAATTCAGACTAGTGTGATTCTTCATAGGTGTTAAGTTGTTCCTATTACACATCCTGTTACAAGACCTAGCAATCACTGAAACCTTGGGCCAGTGGGGGGAAAAGATGGGCAAAGACAATTTCTACCAAGCAGTATAAATTATATTTTAAATAATTTTTTGAACACATTCTTGTTTTTATACTTTTCTTTGCCTTCGCTCTCCTGCTGGTTTTGTGGGGGAACAGGTGGGGGGAAGGAGGGGGGTTGGTTCTTCCTCAGACCTTTCAAAGTCACTGAAAGTAAACAAAGAAAACAGCACTCGTCAATACAACTTGAACTCTATTCCAGTTTCCTAGTTCAGATTTGTGTGACGTTTCATACAATGTTTTGCTGAGGAAGATTTTGAAAAACTCAGTTGATCTTCCAGTCTTTATTCAGCGGAAACATTATATATAACCCCACTACGTTTTCATCAATCTCCATTAGTTATTTGCTGCTGCTTGCACCTTTGTTTTCGCAATTATTTGTATAATCAGGCACTCTAATGCAAGTTAGCCATTTTCCAACATGTAAGATAGCATTATTCACAGTTTTACTGACTGATGATTGGGGAATAGTACCCCAGCATCTAGTACAACATTTGTTGGTGTTCAGTTATTTAGTTGTTGCTTTCTGTGTTTCTGTTCAGTTAAAATTTCAAAAATGTTGTCTTATGGAACCTAATAGCATTGTCACATATTTTGTACTTTGTCAAATTGACAAATATAAGAAATACAACATGCATTAGAACTATGTAAATGAATCCAAAATGTACTTTTTAAACTAAAGGAAAATTTATTCAAAATGCATTTTTTATTTGTATCTTTATTGATCAGAAGGCATTTTAGCCACAACAAGCCTTTAACAAGCCTATATGTTGGCGTAGTGGACTTTAGGAGCGGGCCCTGGGACATTTGGTACTTTTAAACTCTATTTGTGTACAATTTATAATATGATATCTGATGATATAATAGGCAATCTTTTTTATTCTTAGTCTTTTTGCCCAGTATAGGTTATTCCACATAATTCTTCTGATCCAAATACAGTATGAAATTTATTAAATTGATCTTTATGTACCAACATACATATATTGGCCAAACCATTTGGTAAATTCTTAACAAGAAAGAACGCCCTGGTCAGCTCATGGACACCAAAAAGCCCAAAAAACATAGATAAAATCTATGGTAGGTAAGAGAATTTTTTCCCTGGTACAGGAAAAACTGCTTCACAACAGTTGGCCAGATCAACAACAATCTCCAGGATGCAATCACATCTGTGTCAAAGTCAACAATCACAAGAAGCCTTCACCATAGTAAATACAGAGGGTTTACCACAAGATATAAACCACTGGTAAGCCTCAAAAGAACATGCATTCAAGAACAATATCTTATGGACTGATGGGACAAAGATCAGCTTGTACCAAAATGATGGGAGTAAAGAGAAGGGAAGAAACTGCTCATGATCTGAAGCATACCACCTCATCTTATGGCGTGGGCATGTGTTGCTGCCAAAGGAACTGGTTCCCTTATTTTTGATGTGACTGCTGACAAAAGCAAAACAAATATATCTGAAAAACACCTGAGTGTATGTAGTCTATATTTGGTGACACTGACAATAACTGCTGTGCTGAGAATTATCCACCACCCACATAACATCTGGTCAGTGGTGGTTCTATTATGGTCCACTAACTTGTGGGGTATCAACAGACAGGCCACCTATGCTACATGTTAGGTAGACCTTATAAAATAACAATGAATTTAGGCACAAGATAGTTTTGTGTTATAACTGTTTACAGCATATTACTCAGTCCTTACAGGATTTCACAGAGATTTTTGGTGATTGTTGCGGTTAAATATGCTTGATTTTGCTGTTGCTTTTTTCAAGAAATTTGCAATGCAACTTTTTTGGGGTTTTTTGAGTTTTTTGTGCTTTTTTTTGCAGAAAACTACTTGAATTAGTGAAATTGAACAGTTTTTCACAGTGATGATTGTTGGGAAATGAGACCTTTTAGCTGTACTGATGTTGGATGCACATGAATCAAAGAGGACTTTGGCTGAATGTGCCTTGTGATGACTTCACATTACACATCTTGGGCCAAATCTGGCGAAAATCTGTGTTAATTTTGTAAAACTGCAAGCTCCTCCAAATATTGTGGAGTTTGCTTGTTTTTTGCATTCATTTATGTGATAGCAAAATTGTGAAATCCTTATGGCAACAGTTTGGGTAAGAACATATGGGTGTGATGTTCAGGCCCACATGCTTTTGGCCATATAGTGTATATTCATGCATTCATCTTCAACGGTCACTAGAACCACTCCCTGGGCACTGAACATGAGGTGGGAATACACCCTGTATGATATGCCAGTCCATCACTTGTCACAATGAACACACACATCACACCTACATGCATGTTTTTTGGGAAGTAGGAAGAAACCAGATGAGGGAACTTTTTTTCATTAGGCCATGGTCACATTTAATTGGGTGCCTATACACTCCAGTTGACCAGTCTGGATATTCTGATGTCAATGAGATAAAAAAAAATAAGACTCAAATATGCACATTCAAATATGCACTTTTGGGGGTCAATCAGAAGAGAAGTCAAAGTCTCAGTCACAGTAGGAGAAAGAAAGCCTGAATTTTGAAGATCAATTTTTGAGCCCACCTGAGTCTTTGCCCTCTCCTCCATCTGGGTATCGATGTTTGCTGTAGTATGTGTGTGGGGGCTTGGGGGGTGGATCCCTTTCCATCTCGAAACTCTCTGTGGAACCTGTAGTTGGTTCAGAACATCTGATTAGAACACACAGGCACAGAGAAATGCTTATAAAGTCTTACAGGCTGCCTTGAATTCCTCACTTTTTTCCAGCTCAACGTTGGATACTTGTGTATGAGGTTCATCCAATAATTTTGAGTCCTGCTGCTTTGCCATCTCTACCTTTTCTTCAGTTTTTATCCTGAAATAATACAAGAAAAAAATATATTTATTAGCAGTGGTAAAGAACTACATGTATAGTACATACGGTATATTACCCATACTGAATGTGGTACTTCCATATTTGTTTGTTTACCCAGTATTCTCTGAGAAGCCTCTCTGACCGGTGCAGTTCTGCAGCTCCTCCACCCACTTTTGCTGTTCCTCTTGAGAGGGTGCAGCAAACAGGTAGTGACTGCCATCATTCAGTCTTTAATCAAAATGATCGTAACAGTTATACTTTTTTTTTGTCAATTCAGCAATACGCGATTAGTTTTCCCTTATTCCCAGTAATAATTGCTTTATGAGATAAAACTATGACTCTAAGAACATACTTGTGTGAGAGCAGTATCTCATCCTCAAAAATCTGTTTTAGTTATTGAAATGTGGTTTCAGAGCAAAAATGATCACAATCAGTTTGTGAGGTGACCAGCAGAGGTGGGAAGTAACAAAGTACAATTACTTTTTGACTGTATTTGCATCTCTTTTAAAGTATCTTTACTCAAGTTTTTCTTTCACCTAATGCCTTAGACTTTACTTACTACATTTCAAAAGAAAAAAAATCTATGTTTTTCTACTTGCTATGTTTTCAAAACCCACATCAGTACACTAAAAGTCACAAGGTGACTCATTTGTACCTAAATGCCTAACAAATCTAAACATGAATGGATGTGACACACAAGAATAAGACTTAATACCTGTCATGTACCAGTATATCTATTGCTACATAAACTTTGTATGTATTCAGGGACCTTTTGTATAATAGGTACCAAATAGTTTGACAAAGATGAGTCCCGATAATAGCATTAAACTAGTTTTTTTAGATAATCAGAGTTATTATAGTTATTATAACACAGCAGGAACAAAAGTATAGTTAGTTAGTCTTAGGTAATGTTTTTCATTCTCCTTACATGTAAAATTAGTGAGTGATTTGAGGCAGGTGTCTTTTTCTTTTATAAATCTTACTTGTATTTTACATTAATGCTTTTAATTTACTTTTATAAGAGTTAAATATCCTTTTCTGTGTGTTTTTGAGACAAGAAATTTGTAGCAGTATTACTTCAACCTTTACCAGAGTATTTATTTAGATTAGTGATTGAACTTTTACTTGAATAAAGAATTTGAGAATTTTTTTAACCACCTCTGATGACCAGTCTCATTTTCTGCTCAGAGAACACATTTCAAAACCTGAAACGGTCATGTGTACATCAGTATCTGTCTGTCAGCTTATGTATACGATCTGACAGAATCCATTAGAAGAGTATGTTACGCACATAAGTTTGAAGGTGTAGTCCTTTCTCCTGTAGTAGGGGTTATCTTTACAAATTGCTCCAGACATAGTGATAGCTGGCCATCGGGTGCAGTTCTGTAAAGCATATCAAAATGAGCTATATGATAACTAGCAAGATAAATAGACTACAATTGCAGGGGTATGGTGGCTAAAAAAGGAGGTTTGCTGGCTCATGGTTAGTTAATGAATGGCAATGTGTTTCCGTGTTCGCTATCATGTATGTTAGGGGTCTAATAGAATTTTGTTGAGAGACAGCTAGGACTGACACTTGTCTTTACTTGTGTATTCATACCTCTCCAGCAGCATTTCGGTCATTAAACAAATTCAGTGTCTCTTCTTCCAGTAGTGCATAGATGGTTTCCCAATGATCCATACCCTGATCCAAATCAACACACAACCAGTATTCAGTTAATAAAATCACCTGATATAACTGTCAGATTCTGTATAGCAAAGTCCTCAAGATATCCAAATTGGTTTGTAAGCAAAATCTGGATTTTATATCAGCTGGACAGCTTACTTTAAATCCTCCTTGTTTCAGTTTGATATCCAGTGGTCCATCCATCTTGACCAGGCCTGCTCCGAGCTAAACAGCACAAATCAATTTTACAGAGAATATATACCAAAAATAAACCAAGGTAGTGTAATCTAAGGAAGCATACCTTGTAATCTAGAGGGGATGATTCAGGAGGTTCTTCAGTTAAATTCTCAGCCTCCTTAGTGGATTTCCTCAGTGTGGGTGGTGAAGGTGATTGCAAGGTGGAGAAAGATGGAGGAACGTCCCTCACTGGTGAAGCAGAATTGATTGCTGCAAGTTTTCTTGGTCTGGCTATAGGAGGGTTAAGAGGTATGGATGTAGGAGTTTCCTTGATTTCTTCATTTGATTCAAGAAGTATGGATTTAGGAGGTTCCTCTATCTCTTCATTTGATTCAAGAACTATGTATGTTGGAGGTTCCTCAATCTCTTCATTTGATTCAAGAAATATAAATTTAGGATGCTCATCAATCACTTCATTTGGACTTGACAGCCTCACTTCTCTCAGGGTGTCAACAGAGGAGGATTTGTGGGATATATTTATGTTTCCTGAGATATTTGCTTCATTTTCAAGCATGGGTGAGTGGTCAGAATTTGTGCTGGGAACTAGATGGGAACTGTAAACAAGGTTTGAATGGGATGTGTTTTGTGATTGAGGGACGGAGTCAAGGACAGAGTTGACAGAGGGAGTATTGGAGGTCGTGGTATCACCACTGTTGCTGATTTTCCTCTTGAGCATAGATGCCACTCGACGGACTGGAGAAGAACTGTCACCCTTGCCACTGCTGTTTCTTCTCAGCGGTGCTGAGGTCAGTTTTGTGTCATCTTTCCTCCCGCTACTTTTTCTTCTTAGAATGTGTTTGGCTACAGAAGGCTGAGAAACTGAGACAGGGTGATCAGATTGGTTCCTCTTTAGGGAAGTCACCAAGAAAGGTTTCTTCTTGGAATCACTATCTTCTCCAGAAGTCTCTTGCTCTTTCTGAAAGATTAGAGTTTGTTATAAATTTAATAGAATTAGCAAGAGAAATGAACTCTCAGTAATCTCTATTAAAAGTACTTGTGGTTGTAGCCACTTTTCAATTTAGATACAACTAAACTGTAAAATGATTGTATGGTTTTATCTAGTGTACAAAGCAGCATGGAGATGCATGCTACACATCCATCCATCCATCTTCTACCACTTACTCCTTTTCAGGGTCACGAGGAACCTGGAGTCTATCCCAAGGAGCATCGGGCACAAGGCGGGGTACACCCTGGACAGGATGCCAGTCCGTCATAGAGTACAGAATCACACAGACTCATACACCCTTTCATACACTACAAACACTTTAGACATGCCAATCAGCCTACCATGCATGTCTTTGGACTGGGGGAGGAATCCAGAGTACCCGGAGGAAAACCCCGACAGGACGGGGAGAACATGAAAACTCTGCACACACATGGCCCCGGCGGGACTCGAACCCCGGGCATGATACAAAGTACAACCAAAATAATGATAACTTAATAAAAAAAGAAAGAAGTTGCAATATTCATGGCAAATCAAGTGCATATTAATGTGAGACTTCACGAAGAGCGTGCATTGATGGTGATATAGTTTAAATAGAGTCAATGAGTGTGAAACAATGACAGACCCTCTCAACACACAAAGAAAGGTGACTTATGGCAGCTGCAGTCAACTGACTGCCTTAATGCAAATAGTCATTCATGCTTGGATGCTACATGCATACTGGTAACTATTTATTATCGTTGCAAGACATGACTGCTGAACCCTCTAGTAATAAAAATACAAGGTTCTTTGCTATATGGCCACAGCATGTACAGAAACAGAACAGAAACAGGCAGAGTGCTTGCCCGCTCAGCTCTTTGGACCAGGACAAGTAAGCACTATGCTACTTAGTGCCTAATGTTATTCAATGCCTCCTGTAGAAACACAAGTGGCCTCACTACTGGTACAGGCTGATGGAGGTCTGCACATAAATCTGTGCTGCAAGCAACCTGAATATAATAGAGATGTTGAATAAAAGTGGGTTGTATTTCTAACATAGTTTCTCCAGGCCTTTAACTATACAACAACCATAATGGCGGCGCAATGGGTACAGAAATACAACATACAATACTCCAAGCAATCAGAGACCTAGCAGAGGAGTGTGGAAAATAACACAGGTTTGATAACACAGATTATAAGTTGGTTAGTTCAAATGGCATTGCCGGAGCCTGGTAGAAACACCCTGGACTTATTGGTAATACCTGAACAAGTCTTTAGTATACTGACACCTTGGAAATCTACAGCACGGGACTCCATGAAGTCAGTGCATGGCAGTGACCAATACTCTAGTGACATGCTCAAGAATGAATGAAATCCACTATTGCCAAAAGTGTGGTCATGCAGAATAAACAAGGGTCATGTTTGTGCCACCATGCAAACTCAGAACACTAAAATGATTTGATGCCAGATCAGGGCATGACCACATGTATAGGGCATCTTATATATGAAATACACATATATAAGTTTCACCACCACCACCAGTGACAGGGTGTGCCAAATGGTGTGATACCCACACCAACTGGTTGATACCCACACCAACTGGCTGACTTCAGAGAAACTAGTTCCTCTAGAAACTCTCTACTAGAGAAACAGGTACTGTAAAAGACATCACACAAGTCAGATTGCCTGTCTGCACCCTGTCCAGGGTGTACCCCGCCTTGTGCCCGATGCTCCCTGGGATAGGCTCCAGGTTCCCCGTGACCCGGAAAAGGATAAGCGGTATAGAAGATGAATGGATGGATTGATGGAGATTGCCTGAGTAAATGTATATGTGTAAAAGAATAAGCAGATATTCTGCAACTTGCAAAGAGTAATGTTTTTATTAGTGTCATGCAGACTTATTTTCAGTGCTCAAGTGTTCTCCTTAAATCAATTCAACCACCCACAATAGGCTACCCACATATAATATTCTATAGCCAGACAGGGTTAAATAAATATATAAATAAATAAGCTTATATGTCTTCTTAAAACAAGTGTTGTTCTGTATGCTACACCATACTTGTGCTAAATACAGCACAAGAAGCATCTTCTCCCGTTACACAGGTTATGGCTACACCCTGGGTAGCACTAAAAAGAGTGTCAGTGGACACAATACAGGTAAGACTAATTTTGCTTGTATATAATGTATTGTCATATTCCTATTTAACATTGTAAATGTCATAATAAGCTCTAACTGTTCTTACAGACTAGGTGGCAGCACCAGTGGTAGTAGTATACAGAGCACAAAGTTTACGAGTGGGAATCCACCTGATTCGAGGCATGCTTAATTAATAGTCCAAAAAGTTAATCTAATCAGAAGGACGCATTATGGCACCCTAACCCTAACCCTAACCCTATGTATCAAACACAAGGGCCCACAGCCTCGTTTCATTCATTCATTCACTCATTTCATACAGCCCATAAACACTACCGCTCACCATTTTCACACTATTCAGAATTCAAATGGATAATAGCCACCTGAAGGGTAGTTCTGTAAATTGCCATATATGTGCACCCCGGATTTTACCATAACTGGCTTGACTGTGGTCTGAATGTGGGTTAAAACCAGTGCCTGTGTGCTGCACTTCATGTAAGTCACACTCATGTCTAACAATCATTCAGAAGCCCATTCTGTGTTGTACTGGCAGTGGCATTTTGGAGGGATGAGGAAATATACAAACTAAAAATCACTATTGTTTTTCTCATCTGTAAAATTAAAGTTTTCAGTGTGACACACTCATGCACTTTAGGTGGATGCCAGGCAGCATGAGCGGTCATGACACAAATATTAATATAATAATTGCCTTGAAGTACTGTACAGTTATGACACAGTTATGAAAAGATTTAAATAACATGTTTTTAATAAGGTGAAAATTACTCCGTGTATTATGTGTCCTGACCTGACTTTCTTACAATACAATGTGCTGATATTGTGGTCCAATTTGTTTCATTACAAAATAGATGCATTAATATGTAATATTTTATTTGTGTCAATATCGACTAAAGCCTATATTGGGATATGTCTCATATCATGGCTTTAGTGTATACTCAAAACCATCTAGTGTAGGACATTTCATCCTTAACTAAGGAATCATTCTTGGCTCAGCAGCACAATGGATAGGCTACATGTGTTATGCTACAAGGTATGCTGTTAGGCTACGAGTTTTACATGTTCTTCTTGTATCCATGTGGGCTCTCCGGGTTCTTCCCACCTCCCAAAAAGTAGGTAACAGTATGTTGATTGGCTACTCTGAATTGCTGCTAGGTGTGAATGAGTATGTGGTGGTGTGTATGTATGGAGCTTTGCAATAGGCCGGAGTCCTATCAAGGGTGTATTCCCACCTCACGCCCAGTTTTCCTAGGATAGCATCTGGATCTACAATGACTCTCATCAAGATCAAGTGGCAAATGAAGATGAAACAATGAACTGAGTGATTCTACATATGTTGACACTGTAAAATTTAAATCATAACGCAGCACATATAATCAGGTTTTGTTGATTTTTGGTCCTTTTACCTGAGTTTTCCTCTTATGTAAGGTGTTAAATCGGTCACTCTGAGCTTGTATCATTGCTTCCAGATCCTCCTGTTTTTTCATTAGCTCTAGAACATCTGAAACAGTGTCCTGAAAGACAAAGCAATCGAACAGCTTAATAACTAGATTTAACATTTACATAATCGGCAACAAGTAATTTGATCCCTTACAAACAAAATTTGTCTTGCGCAACGTCTGTATACGCAATCTCACCCCATAGTCTTGGGCGGTGAGCACATTCTCATATGTGTTCAGCCAATGTTCAGCTTGCTCCAGCTCTCTCTGCAACTGCTGCAGCTCCAGTTCCTCCTGATACATATCTCTTCTCTCAGCCCAGCCCTGCAGGACCTGGACTTCCAGATCCTGGAGCTCAGCTAGACGCTCCTCCAACTATATACATATTTTTTAAAGCAATAAAACAAATATACACATGCATGCATATAGATCAAAGGTCCAGTTTATTAGCTTTGTAACACTTTTCTGATGTGCTGTATTGTGTAAAATATATGTTAATTGGGTTTTTCCATTCTGCCTGAAGTATCAATGCAAAAGTGCTTTGTGTAATTTTTGTTATATTTTTAACCACACCTCTTCATTCATGAAGTTTCCGTCCTGTATTAGATGTCTCCCTTCATTTTTCACCATTTCTGATTTGTCAAGTTGCTGCTCAATCTGGGTACGATACTCCTCATGCCGTTTGATGAGCTGTGCCAAGTCTTTGACCTCACCTCTGAGTCCCTCTCCTGTCACCAGAGACAGTGACTCCCTTAGCCACGCCCTGTAGAGGTGTCAAGAGCATTTGACAGGTCCAAAGTCATATTGTGCCATGACCATTTAGAAAGAAATGAAAGAACAATGACTTACATGAGCTCCCTCCAGTCAGTAAGATATCTCTGGACAGCCATGACCTGCTGTAGTCTGTGTTTGCACTGGCTGGCTTTCTCCAGGAGGCTATCCCAGTTTTCCTCCACCTCCTGCATCCTCTCTGACAGGCTTTCCCTCACCTGGGGACACCGTCTAACCAGAGCCCTACCCTCTTCTTTTCTGCGCCGCATATCCTCTTCTATTACCACCAAATCCCTCTAGAGAAAGGAAATTGCATTATGTGTCTACATCAAGATTTCACAGGCGTAGAACCTCATACCGTGTTTTTAGTTTTTCTTAGGTGACAATACTAGTGGCTGGCCAGTACCTCAAGGCCTTCATGCTGTCGAATAAGAGCTTGAACACTGAACAGGTCATTTCCCCTGTCCTCTGAGTCCAGCGTAATTTCCTTCTCACTTATCCAGCTCTTCAGCTCGTCCAAGTCATGGTCAAACTGATGAACCTCACGGGCTGATTGTAAATTCTGTGGTAAACAATTAATTTTAAGAGCCAACCTTGTATATTTTAACAACAGGCCTTATTTATCAAGCTGGATATGAACAAAATTTATTTGTAATATTCTCTAAACACTTGAGTGTCTTGACAGTGGCATGGTTTATGTGTACTGGCACCATGATCAGTGTCTTGAAGGAGGTGGAACCAGTGCCTTGGGCTAGGGACAGGTTGAAAATGTTTGTGAAGACTGCAGCTAACTGCTCTGCGCATGCCTTGAGCACCTGGCCTGGGATGCTTTCACGGCCACCTGCTGTGTCTAATTCACATCTAATTAATGTTTTCTGTCATTTCTCTTCATATTCTGGCTGTTATTTTGCAAAATAATATTTTTTATTTGTGAATATGTGAATCAAAATAACGTACACTTCTGCTTCTGAGAAATTCTTTTCTTTTGCCATTTTCTGTCCTCAATCTGTGCTTTCAGCTCTCTGTGAGCTTTTCCTTTTATGGAGTTTAATACGCATCACTAAATGCAAATCAGCTGTGTGCCATGACTGTCATGTTATCGCGAGCCAGCGACTCCATTTCCCAGAATACTCCACGAGCTACAAATATGGCCGAAGACAACTACACTTCCCATACACCCCCACGAACATGGTCACCCTCTCCAGAGTTCTACTTTAAGACACCTGTTACCAATCACACTGACAATCTCACCACACTACTTAAGAGACTCTCACACACACACAGCTATTGTGAAGTATATGCTGAAGTATACCAAGCCTTGATATTGTGTTTGTTTATTCTGGTTTTGACTTTGTTCATGACCTTGTCTCTTTGCCTTGCCTAGTTTGGACAGTTTGCCTGATTGATCGTCCCTTGCCTGCCTACGTACTTTGATTTCTGCCTGATATTTGGACTTGTTATTTTATTGATCTGCCATACCTGCACTTTCTTCCTTCTGTGCCTCCATTATGTGACAATGGCACATGTGTATGAAGAAAATAATGTTACCAAAACTTTTGGAAATAATGTGGAAACTTTTTGTTGGGTGTTGCCTATGAAACTTTTACACTTGACTTGTTTGCTAAATGAGGCCCATTGTTAGAAACTCATTGAAAATAAGAAAGCCTAGGCTTTATATGACCGACTTCAAGGCAAATTTTTTACTTTTCACAAATGCATTATATCGTTACCTCCGCTCGAGTTTTCATAGCCTTTTGTAACTCCTCCCATAAATTTAGTAGCACCTTCTCTCTCTGCTGGGCTTCTGACGATTTCACTTGCTCTTTCAGCTTTCGAACTGTAGTCAGTTTGTTCTGACCCAGAGTGTTGACTTCACCTGTGAAATCCTCAAACTTTTTCTGCAGGGTCTGGCAAAAATAAATAATTTCAGAAAATCATTACTCAGCAGGTTACAGTTCTGAGACACTTACGAGTTTGGCCAAGTATGGCCTTTATAAACTTTCCATTGGTGACCACTGTCGTGATATTTTATAAATTATAATCAGATGCAAAAGTACCTCCACATCTTCAAGATCTTGGCCAAAATCATCGGACTCTGCGAGGGTCTTGCGAGAGATGAGCCAGTTTTTGAGGTCTCTGCTCTCTCTCTCAAAGACATAGAGATTGTACTGTTCTTCCAGTGCTGTACGATAGTTTGAAGACAGCTGCAGCAGAGTTTCATACTGCTTTTCCATGTTTATGACACTCTTGCTCACCAAATGGCTGTAATTAAACATATTTAGTGTTTTAATGTGAATTCACTCAGTTCAGATTGCTGCTATCAGGGGGATATACAACGGCAGGTATTTGGTGTTGTAACTGTGAGATTTAACAAATGGGTTATGTTGTGTGAAACCATTTAAAGGTGATATTTAACCTTTCTTTCTTTTTTAGTCTTTGCTGAGCAATGAAATACAGCTCCAAATGATGTTCTCCAGTAGGGGAAATAAGTATTGAATGCATCAACATTTTTTCATTAAATGTATTTCCAATGAGGTCAGTTATTCACATTTTCACCAGACATCAGTATTAGCAAAGAATTAATTAATAAAGAATTCACAACATTAAAGTCCATAAATAAAGTTATCTGTAATAAAGTGGAATGATACAGGAAAAACATACTGAACACGCTAAGAGAAAGCAGTTCTCCAAAGCAAGGTAAAGCAAGGAACCAGCCGAAATCCATAACTAATTATACCCCCTATCTGTGCAAAGTAATATCAGCTGGGTTAGTAAAAAGTCTATAAAAAGGTCTATAAAAAGGTTTTTCGTAACCAAGGTGTAACACAAGAAACATCTCATGATGGGTAAAAGCAAAGAGCTCTCCCAAGACCTTTGGAACCTTATTGTTGAAAAAAAATGTTGGAACTGAATACAGACATTTAAAAACCTCTGAATCCTCCAGTGAACACCATTGGGGCCATTATCCGCAAATGGAAGCAACATCACACCGTCATCAACTGGCCATGCACAGGAGCTCCTCACAAGATTTCTTACCAGGGAGTCAGAAGAATAATCAGAAGAGTAGCCCAAGAACCAAGGATCACTCGGAAAGAGCTCCAGAAACACTTGGACGCAGCAGATGCTATCATCACAGTGAAAACAAAAGGCAATGCACTCCACTGCTCACGCCACAAGACTCCATTATTAATAGTCTGCACGTATATAGCACTTTTTTAACCTTAGTGTTTCCAAACTGTGTCTCATTCACCCACACACCAGTGGTAGCAGAGCAATTTGGGGTTCAGGGTCTTGCCCAAGGACACTTTGGCATGTGGAGTCATGTTGGCCAGGAATCGAACCACCAACCCTAGGATTAGTGAATAACCCGCTCTACCACCTGAGCAACAGCCGAGCCGACCCTTTTACTAAAGAAAAGGCATGTCGAAGCTCGTTTAAAGTTTGCTACAACGCATTTGTACAAGCCTATGAAATACCGGGAGAGTGTAGTCTTGTCAGACGAGAGCAAAATTGAACTTTTTGGCTATCATACTACACACCATATTTGTAGAAGAAATGGCACTGCACATCACCCTAAAAACACTACACCAACAGTGAAGTTCTGAGGTGGAAGCATCATGGTGTGGGGCTGTTTTTCATCACATGGTAATCAGCAGACTTCATATAATTGAATGAACGATGAATGGAGCCCTTTACCGGAAGATTCTTGAGAAGAATCTGCTGCCATCCACCAGGATGATGAAGATGAGACATGGGTGGACCTTTCAGCAGGACAACGATCCAAATCATACAGCAAATTAAACTCTCAATTGTTTTCAGAGGAAAAAAAATCAAGGTGTTAGAATGGCCCAGTTGATCACCTGACTTGAATCCAATCGAACAAGTTTTAAAGACAATATGTTTAGAAGAATGGGCCAAAATCACACCTGAAGACTGCGGCAAATTAATGTCTTCAAACAGGAAGTGTCTTGAAGCTGTCATTACAAACAAAGGCTTCTCCACAAAGTATTAAATAAATTTCAGTTAGCGTGTTCAATACTTTTTTCTCTGTCATTCTGCTTTATTACACATACATTTTTTTATGGACTTTAATTTTTGGAGTTCTTTGTGTGTGTGGATTTCTTGAGTTAATACCAAAGTCTGGTGAATAGCCTCACTGGAACTATATTTACTGATTTCTTTTTTTTTTTAAGCATACAATACTTATTTTCCCACTGTATGTTCAGTGCTGTGGTGTTTGTTGATAAATCTTGAAAATAACATGGCAATCAGTTTAACCTAATTGATGCATACCCACACACTGAGATGTATTAAAACTGCTCTAAAGTTGCATTAATGTCTGTACCTGTTGGGGTGGCCACATTTCTCAATTTCAGCTCCAGTCTTCTGCAGGGATTTGACTTTGTCGTGGTGGTTGACTAGCTCGAGGTCCACTGCATCTAACTTTCTGAGGAGTGCCTCTGTAGACTCCCCACTTTTCCCATAGTCTCTGGACTCTAGCACTGGCTTCAACTCCTCCATCCACAGCTCAATCTCAGAGACCTGTAGAAAAACACAAGGTGTCTAAGACAACCTTAAAAAAACTTTGTAAAAAAGTCTACTCATATCTAAAGGATTTCCCTGGCATTGATTTTGTCATTGTTCAACTTCAATCCACAATCCACCATTACATTTTAAGATTTGGCAATGCAAAGTGGCATTGGTGAAATGGTCATTATTCATCACTAATTAGTATAGTATTATGGATTATCATTTTGCAAATGAAATCATATATTCTTTTTTATTTCCTATTATTATTGCTAGATCCTTTTGTTAGTTATACTTTAAATGAATAATTATATCCAAACAAATACATTATGGATGCTAGAGTCTGAGTAAATCTTACTGTATTACTAATAAAAACTGGAAAAATTGATCTCACACCTCTGAGAGGAAGGTCTGGATTTTCAGGGCTTCTTTCAGCAAGCGGCCTTTATTCTCAGATTCTTTCTGCAAATTGTCAAAGAGCTCCTGTAGTTCAGCCAGTTTTGCACCGATCTCCTGTGAGGCAAAGTGCCTCCCTCTTACCAGGTTCTGTCCTGCCTCAAGTACTGCCTGCACCAGAGGGGTACGACCTGCGATTTCCTGCATCATTACCTGAAGAGTACAGCATTCCACACTAGTAAATACACGTGTGTTTTATATCACAGTGTCTTCTGTTTGAAACAGGCACACCGAAGACAGCCATATGCACTGATGCAAGCTTATACAAGATATTTTTAGATCATTTTAAACATTATGTGTTAAAATTAGTTTTCATTAATTGCACTTTTATATTATTAGGGATATACAGTGCCCTCCACTAAAATTGACACCCTTGGTAAATATGAGCAAAGAAGGCTGTGAAAAATTGTCTATATTGTTTTTGTTAAAAAAATTCACAAAGATATTCTGCTCTCGTGGATATCAAACAACTGCAAACACAACAAAGGTGTATCAAACAAATATCTTTGTTAAATATATGTGTGTAGTGATTATTGGCACCCGCATATGAGAAAATATATTTGAAGTATATTTCCATTGATATTTAAAAAGTTTTAGTACACCTGGCTGACTAGGAACAGGATATTGTTCAACCATGACTTCCTGTTTCACAGGGGTATAAATATGATGTAACACACAGGCCAAATTCCCTTAGTCATTCATAAGAATGGGTAAGACCAAAGAATATAGCTGTGATGTGCGGCAAAAGACTGTTGAAGTTCACAAAATAGGAAGTGTCTATAAGAAAATAGCACAAGCATTGAAAATGTCTATTTACACCATCAGGGTAATAATTAAGAAGTTCCACACAACTGGAAATGTTATGAATCAACCTGGAATTGAACATGTGTCTATATTGTCTCAATGCACTATGAAGAGTATGGTTCGAGTGGCCAAAAAATCTCCAAGGATCACAGCTGGAGAATTGCAGATGTTAGTTGTGTCTTGGGGTCAGAAAGTCTCCAAAACTCCAATCTGAAGTCACCTACATCATCACAAGTTGTTTGGAAGCGTTTCAAGAAAAAGCTTATACTCTCATCCAAAAACAAACTCAAGCATCTTCAGGTTGCCAGACACTACTGGAACTTCAAATGGGATCGGGTTCTATGGTCAGATGAAACCAAAATAGAGCTTTTTGGTAATAAACACCGGAGGTGGTTTTGGCTCACACAGAGAGATCGCTGTATGGAAAAGTACCTCATGCCCACGGTTAAATATGGTGGCGGATCTTTAATGTTTTGGGGGCATTTTTCTGCCAGAGGACCTGGACATTTTGTTAGGATACATGGCATCATGGACTATCAAATATGAACAGATATTAAATGAAACCTGAATGCCTCTGCCAGAAAGCTTAAAATGGGCAGTGGTTGGATCTTCCTTCAGGACAATGATCCAAAACATACATCAAAATCAACACAAAAGTGGTTTACTGACCACAAAATCAAGGTCCTGCCATGGCCATCCCAGTCCCCTGACTGAAACCCATAGAAAACCTGTGGAGTGAACTGAAGAGAAGAGTCCACCAGCATGGACCTCAAAATTTGAAGGAGCTGGAGAGATTCTGTATGGTGTAATGGTCTTAGATCCCTTGCCATGTATTCTCCAACCTCATCAGGCATTATAGGAGAAGACTCTGTTATCTTGGCAAAGGGAGGTAGTACAAAGTATTGAATAAAAGGGTGCCAATAATTGTTGCACACCTATATTTAGTAAACATATTTTTTTGATAAACCTGTGTTTTGTTTGCAATCCAATAGACACACCTGGAATGCTCCAGAACACCAAACAGCCAAAAGTTCTGTTTTTTATAGCAGTAGTCACACTTCTTGATGTATAACTAATCTTGTGCATTTCATTAGTAACACCTGGCTGCTAATTAATTGTGTCATGATTGTGGAAGTAGGAAGGGTGTACTTCTTTTTTCCCACCAGGTTTCTGAATGTTGGTTTACATTTTGGGAAAAGATGACTACATATAGAAATCTGTTGTGTTTTTTTGAGGTCACCTGAGGTCTGTTTATAGATGTTGGTAAGGACCACAAAATTGTTATTTAGGCCCTGATCAATAAAAATACATAAGTGAAGGAGGGTGTACTTTTAACCCTCTTACCCCTAAGTTCCCACAGTATTATGTCCCATAACCTATATTCCCCAGAGAAACAGCACGCCAACCCCTGAGTTCCTTGGCCAAAATCAACATTTTAATTTGAACATTTTTAGGCCTTGAAACAACTTATTATAATTTATTTGTGTAATATTACTTTGAAAATGAAGCAGTTCCGTGTTTTTACTCCACTTAGAGCACAATTCTTAACTAGAGAAATTATGAAAAAATGCTCGCTAAAATCCTTCTACTCATTTAGAAGTATGAGCATCAGCTCATACTTAGAGCTCATAAGTATGAGCATCAGCGTGGTCAATGCCTTTGAATAAATTCAAGTAAATAATAACTAAATAAATGCATTTTAGCGTCAAAAGTCAAGTTTCTGGTGATAATCAGACCAGCAGGTAGTGTTTTCACGAATGCACAGAAATTTTCCCGTTATGACTCCAAACCCCTGCAGTGTCAGTCGCACTGGTCGATGCTGAAGATGAAGACGGATCAGGGTCTGAATCAGGAGAGTATGCGTCACTATCAGTTTCAGATTCGGTTTCAACATCGCCTGAACTTTCACTGCTGTCACTATCTAGAATCCTTGCTCTCTAACTGTGTATGTTTTCTTTTTTTTTCCACTGTTGTAGAGGTACCTGTGTTCACTGTAGGTGTAACTTTAGCTGGAACACGATTAGCTTTTCGTTTTGGCATTTTTAGTTCACTTCTACTATTACACCAATATTCACGCTTGGATCAGCTTCATCGTAATGCCTGCATAATAACGTAATCACGTAGTGACCTCATGACATCATCAACCTTCTGGGTCAAAAATAATAATTAAATAAGTAAGGAATCATAGCAGAGTAATGACGATATACCAGCCTTACAGGGATAATGTATGCAATGCAAATCCTCTATATCGGCTTTACAGGGATTTGGCATAGACGTCCAAGTCGGTATATCGTCCGTACGGGAATAGAACAAAGATGGGCAAGCCGGTTTTTCGGCCTTACGAGGTAAGAGGGTTAATAATGAATTTCTTGCGATGAACATTTGAGCATCATATATGTTGAATATATCTCAAACTTTTACCACAATAACTATGAGCTGTAACACAGTTAAACACTCACCTGGTACTTTTTGACCACTGCTTGTGTGCTTTCGAGTGAGGTACCGTAGTCCTTTGAAGATGTTGCCTGTAACTTGTCCTGAATCCATACCATTTCATCTTCGATGTCCCGGGAGAACTGGAACAGTATCTGCCATGATTCCAGAGTATCTCTACGAGACTGGAGTGGCTCAGTCAGACTATTATATCTGAGGAAAGAAGATAGAAGCAAGCAATTTATATTTCTGTGTTGTTCTTTATATTTAAATTTTCACTATCAGCAGACCTTTATGTTAAATAATAGGAATGCCGAAAACCATAAGGTACCTGTTGGCCATATGCCAAACTTGTTGCTGAATCTCCCTAGCCTGAAAATTGCCTTGATAGCTGAGATTTTTGGCTGTGTCCAGCAGATTCTGGACTTTTTCCCGATGTCCATCCACCACGTCCTCCAAGCCTTGTAGATCCTTTAGTAGTCTGCTGACTGAGGCCAGGTCCTCCCCACAGTCTGTCTGACTCAGATCAGCTTCAACTGAATCTAGCCATTCTTCAACATCATCCAAGGAGCGTAGGAACTGCAAGGCCTGCAGGATAAGGAATGAGGCAGAGAGGACATGATAGTGATACACTGTATGTTACTTACACTATATGTCCAAAAGTATGTGGACACATGACTTTCAAACCATATGTATGCAATCCCCTAGGGAAACTATTGGCACAAAGTTGGAATAGTTACAATTTCCCTTTACTGGACACAGAGACTTAGCACAATCATGTTCTGCTGCATGACAATGCTCCTGTGTACAAAGTGAGGTCCATGAACACTCTAGTTGCCTGCACAGAGCCCTGACCTCAACCCCATTGAGCACCTTTGGGATGAACTGGAACACTGATTGTGCCCCAGGCCTACTCATCCGACATCAGTGCCTGACCACTACTGCTCTGGTGGCTGCCAGAGCCATGTTCCAAAATCTAGCGGAATGGGATGTTCAAAAGGCTCATATGGCTGTCATGGTCAGGTACCCATAAACATTTTGCCATATATTGTATGTATACATAACGTTGTATGTATACTAATGAGGACTAACGAGGGGCCTTGAACCTTAAGTCTCCCTTTAAAATAAAACAATGAACATCCATCCATCCAACTTCAACCACTTATTCCTGCTTCAGGGTCACAGGGAACCTGGAGCCTATCCCAGGAAGCATCGGGCACAAGGCGGGGTACACCCTGGACAGGGTGCCAGTCCATCGCAGGGCACAATCACACTCACACACCCATTCATACACTATGGACAATTTACCAACCTACCAATCAACCTAACATGCATGACTGGGGGAGGAAACCGGAGTACCAGGAGGAAAAGGAGGAAACCCCCACAGCACGGGGAGAACATGCAAACTCCACACACACGGCCCTGGCGGGAATCGAACCCCAGACCCTGGAGGTGTGAGGCGAATGTGCTAACCACTAAGCCACTGTGCGCCAGAACAAAGAATATTTTGTAGTAAAAGCCATCCTTATATGATTAACCTTCATTTATTTGGCACATGCAGCACTTGTATACCCAATTTTCATTTTAGACAGCCCCATTACTCCCTGTATGATGCTCTTAAGAATTTATTTATGTGAGGAAATAATATTCAATTCATATCTGTAGTGTACATAATTCCTTTTGAGTAGCAGATAGTTGAAATGCTGCAGTCATCCATCTTTTTTTCCCGATAAGGACACAGGCTACCACAATGTAAAGTAATCTAAAACACGATTCTTATTATATACCTGATATGCTTCCTGTAAACGTGATTTCTTCTCCTTGCTGCTGATTAAGAGCTGCTCCCAGCCTTTACTGAAATCCTTTATTCTGGGTTTTATTTTGTCCTTGGCTGGATGACCAGCAGCTAGCATCTTCTCACCTTCCTTGAATTGAAACATAATCTCCATGATATTCTTGATATTCATGACACTGTTTCTGAGGGCATTTTAATATTCTTTACAGTTTTACAGTTTTAAGTAAAAAAAATGTTCTGATTTGCTTTTACCTTCGTTAGGGCTTCTATACAGTTGCGGTTGGCGAGGATCTCAGCCTCAAAGCTCTGGTGTTTCAGTATCTTGGCCTGCAAATTGATGGGCTCTCTCCAGCTCTCATCCTGCGCCACTAATTTCTTCTCATTCAACCATGAGCACACCTTAATGATAGAAGAAGAGTTGAGATATATGCACATTAATAAGAATAAGAAGGACTTCAAAGGATTTCAAGTGAAACATTTATTAGATAATAATTATGCATTAAATACAGACATACGGAAAAGCAAAGTAATTATGATGGCTTCAAGCAGAGAAAACACTCATTTATTTTTTGCATTGGCATACCTCATAACTATCTTCTAAAAATTTTTGTAGCTGGACTGATTCCTCCAAATCCTTCTGCCGGGCTTTACTCATCTCCAACAATCTCTCTTTTCTGGAAAAAAAAAGAAAAAAACCTTATGGCCATACTGAATCATTCATTTAGAAGTGTTTTATATAGAAAAAAAGGGTTACAGCTCACCTCAGCTGAATTGCTTTGCTCTTCTTTGTGATGTTGTCTGAGTCATAATGTTTTCTCTGTTTCAACTGTTGAGCATATCTCTCCACCTCTTCAACCTGTTGTAGCTGAGCTTCTAGAGAGTTCTCAAACAAAGCATGCTTCCTCTGCAGAGCCTCCACTTCTGACAAGGAGCTCTACAATGACCAGTGTATAAAAACTAACAATGAATAGTTTTCTGAATCCTAGAAAGTAGTGTCTTCAATTAGTTTAAATTTTCACATCGGGCTTGTTACAAATTCACAAATTGCACTTTTCAAATACAATTTAAAAAGTATAAGTGCCATATATATATATATATATATATATATATATATATATATATATATATATATATATATATATATATATATATATATATATATATATATATATATAATTTAATTATTTATTTTTTATCACGCTAATAGGTCACTTACCCCAACATCTTCATTGGCCAGAAAAGCTTCAATGTTGCTCAACAAGCTCTCACTTTGCTCCAAATTATCAAGGAATACCTACACCCAATCAATCAAGATGTCATGTTGATTACGTTTCAGGCAGAAGCATATGGCATTAGCAAATGTACTGCAATGCACTGTTTATAATACCTGAAGCTCCAGAGCTTGGTCCAATGTTGTCTTCCTTTCTTCCCATGCTTGAATGAGACTTACTTTAGCATCTTGGAGTTTGCTTAGGGCTTTTTTGATCTCTGCGGTTTCACTATGGCCAGACGTCACTAGGTTCTGTCCGAAATTCTTCACTGAATCAATGCGGTCACCACGTGCATCTATCTCTGCCTTCAGTCATAAAAGCAATTTTTCATATTAATAAAAATCTGGTTTCAGTTTGAAGTTTTTCTACTGATCACTTTCTACCATGTCTATCAATGTATGTAATAGATCAGTGGTGTGTTTAAAATAAAATAAAATTTTAAACTTAATATATTCCTCATCATTCAGTGTATAATTAAGTTTGGGAGCCTTTACTTTCCAATCTTGGTGCTCCACTATAAGGCTTTCTGCTTCAGCTTTACTTTTTGGCAAGCCCTTCTTTCCCATTTCTACAGTCTGCTTCAGTGTCCAGTCTAGCAGCAGACGCTGGTTAGCTTTAAACAGCTGGAGCTGGTGTGCCTCCTGCAAACGTTCTTTCCTATAATGACATTAAAATGAACACAATGCATTTTGTTGAACTAAATCAGTGTCCTAAATGGGATAATGTCTCAGCTCACCTTAGTTTCATATCCTTGTCCAGTTTCATCAAAGTGTTGTTTATTTCTTGCTGCTTCTTACTTAGCTTGTCAGAAAGGTCACGATGAGTCCTTAATTGACCTTTGGTCTCTTTCTTCAGGACCTGATTTTATCATTAAAAAAAAGACCAAGAAACATATTCTTAGTGAAATGAATAACTGGGATGCAATGCAAGTATAATAATAAGACAGAGTGTCTTCATGTCTTGTAAAACAGTGCAATACGATTGATAAGACAGCTCTAAGAAATACTCACAGTGCTTCTGTCTTGGATAACTCGAACCTCTCGTTCCATCTCTTCATGCCTGCGTATAAGGTTCTCTACACTCTCTACATCCTCTCCATAGCCCTGACCATGCAGTAACAGCATCTGCAGGCCCACAGAAAGGAACGTAAATGCTAGGATTTGTTTTGTACAAGATGAAGCATGGTGTTTGACAGGTGAATGTGTCTTATCAGCTTTATGTATTCCATGGCAAGTTGTAGTTTGTTTAGAAAAGGTATTTTGTTCATTGACTGATTTTGAAAATTGTATGCACAGGAATCACTCAGATCACTAAGAAGGGGGGGGGGGAGACTCATTATGTCATTAAAATGTTTTTAAAAAAATAAATGTTTAACCTTGGTGAATATGGTGAAGGATGGCAAATAAGAGGTGTGCAGGACAGTAGAGGTGGATTTTATAAATACAGACTTTGCTTTGTTAGACACTATGACATAAATGTCAGTGGCACTGGAATATGGTCCAGACATAATTTACAAAATCATGGTAATGATCTAAAGTAAATAATCTTGACAAAAAAAGAAAACAGCCTTACCTTTTCACTTGCCCTGTCTCTGACTTCCTCAAGATCACGGATCAGAGAGTGGACCTCCAATGCTTCTTTTAACTTCCTCTTATAGCTGCTTAGGTTTCCGTGGAAATTACTCCATCTGTCATGTGCATGAGCAGTTAGCACAGCACAAATGTGGGTATGCTAATGAATATTTGCTTGGACTTGTAAAAGCTTCTAATGTTGAATGGAAGTTAGAGGGAGCTAGTTAATATTATGAAAATGCATGCTAACTGACCTCTCATTAAGTTGCTGTCTGCGCTTCTTCACAGTGACCAACTCATCACAATTCTGTCTTTCAAGTCGAGCTGCCAGGTTGTTGATGGTCTTGATGTGAGCATCATCAACAGTCACATCCTGGCAAAGAGTGATTAACTTTATAATGAACCATTTTATTAGCTTCAACACAACTAATGTGGAAAAAAGTCAATTAGAAGCCCATAGAGACACTTCCAAATGACCAATTAAAACACTCAAGATCTCCTCCTATTACTACTTCTGCTACTACTAACACCCGGCGAGTGTGTGTGGCAGGGACTATTTTGATGCTAGCACTACTAATATTAGAATCTCAGTTGATTACTGTACAGTGGCCCTGACCTCTGTAGTGATGAAGTGCTTTGAGATGCTTATGAAAGATCTCATCTGCACATCTCTAGTCAGCACAATAGGCCCACTCCAGTACGTTTACAGATTAAATAGATCCAGAGACAATGGCATCTCCCATGTCTCAAACACCACAGTATCTCATCTCGACATGGGCAGGGGGAACTATGAGAGAGTGCTGTTCACTGATTAGTTCAGCCTTTAACACTATAGTCCCCCTCAGGCTGTTTGGTATGGTCAGGGTGCTGGGCCTGCACTCATTACTCTGCCACTGTCTTCTGGACTTTTTAACTGGTCAGCTGCAGGTGGTGAAAGTAGACGGCTTCACAATGGTGCCTGGCCAGCAACCTGTTCCAAAACATCAACAAGACCTAGAAACTGCTTGCAGACCCCGGTGGAGAGAATGAGCAGTACCTCAGCAAAAACCTGTCAGGAACTTTGCACACATCAACTACATTATGGAAGGTGACATCAGCTGAGGAACTTTTACATCAGACAATGGATTGTTCTGATCACTGCGGTCTGGAAAGAGTTTCCACAATCACATGGCCAGGGCTGAGAGACTAAGGAGTAGCTTCTTTCCCTCTGCCATCAGAACCCTGATCTCCTGACCACAAACTCCCTTTAGCTCCTCTGCGCTTCTTTTGTCTGTACGCTCCCTTACTCCTACACTCTTTGGAATAGCTGCATCTCATTTCACTGCACTTCTGTACCTGCTACAAATGTGATCAATAAATATTACATTTTACTGCTACTACTACTACTACTACTACTACTACTACTACTACTAATAATAATAATAAATAATAATAATAATAATTTGCATCCCTTGACAAAAAAAATGTTGCACTGTGTTTTGGTTACTCCATCCCCTTCTCCTAATACCAGCACTAATATAATATAATTTAATATAATACAATATGATATAATATAATGATAATCTAATTTCTCATATTTTTTAAATGTGAAACTCTACATCCTGTGACTTACCCCAAGGCTGGAGCTTCTGAACTCACTTAGTTTCTTTAGTAGTTGTTGGCAATGTTCATAATCCTCCCCAAGATCCCCAACATTAATCATGACCTCCTGGAGAGGAAGAAATTTGGAGAGCAGTCTTATTAGTTAATATTTTGTCTGAGAAACCTTGGAATTGAAGGTCCTCAACCATGAATCTAAAGCTTGTCTTTCCTACCTTCTGTCTGATCCAAACTTCTACCTGCTCCACTTTCTGAAGGAACTCAAGAAAGTCACGGTGGCCTTCTAGAACTTTCCCCCGGGTGGAGCTGGCTTTTTTCAGAGCCTCCCAGTGTGAGATCAGAGCAGAGACGCTCTGTTTCACCTCCTTGGACTTTGGATGACGAAGAGAGATCAGCTCTTCTCCTGTCTGAATGAATGAAAATAGTGTATAAAAGCTAGGGATCTGTCATTAGCACATTCTCATCCAATCACATACCACAATATACAAGCCATCTTGAAGCACCATGCACAAGGTCTCACCTGCTGGACAGAGTCAATTATTTTTCCATGAGCCAGAATCTCTGCCTCAAACACCTGATGCTTCTGCAGTAACTTCATTTTGGCTTGAAGGTTGCTCAGGTCCATTTTGGAATCCTCCTGCATCTTCTGCATGCGCTCAGACACCCATTCCTCAGCCTGAATTACAATTCATAACAGATGAATTGAACTATTACAGAACATTACTCCCTATTGTTCTGGTAGGTAGTGGTGAAGACTACGATACCTCAGAGGCATCCCGGGTGAAGATGCAAAGAAGCCTAGAGTGCTCAAGTTCTTCCCTGCGTTTCATGGACAGATCTCTGATTCGTTCCCTCCTTGCTCTGAGAGAGTTCAGTGTTTTTTTGTAGTTGCTTTTTTCTCTCATTACCCCGCCTTTGCTCAAACGGTCCGCTGATTCCTGAAGCGCAACCATCTGCAAACAGGAAGGTCATTATTTCTAAATGTATAATATCTCGCTATATTGATATATTATGACATACTGTAATTGGTTAATCCTGAAAGAACATCTGCTGAGTCGTAGTAATGGCAACATCATTAATAATGCTTAATGTTAATTGATGCTGATAATTGTCAAGTATTTTATGGTAGTTGCAGTGACAAACTCAAAATATTACAGCTCAGATTGTTACCATTCCCATCCTAGGTTCTGAATCAACCCTTGCAATGAATTCATGCTACTACAGCGCATGCAGCAGAGAACATCATCCTTGCAGTTCTGTACCACAAACAAAAACACCCTTCATCTAATATAGTCATGGGAAAAAGAAAGTGTACCCTCCTTCAATTCTCTAGTTTTATTCAGCAGGGCCTAATTAACAACCGTGTGATCCGCACCAACGTGCACAAACAAACAATAACAATAAAACAACAACAACAACAACAACAAAAACACAACAGATTACACAACAAAAGTTAACCAACATTCAGAAACCAGGTGAGAAGTACACCCTTCCTATTCCACGATCATTAAGAGAGTAATTAACAGCCAGTAGTTACTAATTAAATGCGCAAGATTAGTTAGTCACCAAGTTCTAAGTCAATTATAGAAATAAATGACAATGAATAAAAAAGTATTGCACCAACTTTGTCTTCCTGAGTGTTAAGAAGTTTTTCAAAGGCTTCATGGCGTTTGATGAGACTCTCTGTCTCATCCACTGTTGACCCCAAATCGCTATTTTTCAACTGGACCTGCAGAATAATAGATCATGAAATTCAAGTAAGACACACGATAAAATTGCAGTAAAACTGTGGAACCGATAAAGATAAGTCATGTATCAGCTGCATGTCATGACAACATGACTTCGAGCAATGAATCATGTCCCCAGACTTCTATGGATTATTCAGTGTTTGAAACCACCAGGTGTTCAATTCCTTAAAAAGTGTCTTCAACACCAATGTGGACCTTTGCCAGAAAACTCTGCCAAGTCCACTCATCATTTGAAAGAGTTAAAGAAATCTACGGACCAATGAATATCATATATATTTGAATTCCCACCTCTTGGGAGTTGGTGAGCTTCTCCATGTGTTCGATGTCTCTGTAGAACACTTGTTCTTGATAGGTGTTCTCCAGCCATTTCTGCTTGGATTCCCAATTAGCTGTCAGCCTCTCTCTTTCACCTTGCAAAGCTCTCAGTTTGTCTTGGACCTGGCAATCAGAAGTCTTGTTTATAGCTTCTAATAAAGCTTGAGCAATATAACAATTTAATCTTCTCTATACGATATTAAACTGCCGAAATCCAGAGATGTTTGCTCTACAGCCTTGCATTTTGTGTATAGCACCGCTGAAATTTAACATCGCAGTAAGGTAGTATGAGTTATAACTTTAAATATTCAGAAAAGAGCCCTTTTCTCCCCAGTAAAACAGGAGATAAGCCAATCACCGTATTAATCTGGAATGACCTGTGCAGTCATTTTGAAATCTCCAATATTATCTGACAGCTCCAGGAAATCCAGGACTCTTTAGGTCTTGCTTTAGGTCAAGGTAAATAGAAAATCTATAAACATGTGACTTAAATAACTTTAGACAATTTAGACATTAGACTCATTTAACTCTGATTTAAGGTGGAAAATGCTCAACAGCATTGTTGGTTTTTGGCTAAAAGAGAAAAAAAGCTAACATTTTGAATCTAAAAAGATTAAATAGGCCTTACAAATTGTTAATGGGGATGATATGATTGAAGTCAAATCACCTAAAAATCAACCATCAATCACAATTGCTGCTGCTGGCATCCAACAGTGTAGTTGGTAGTATTTTTACAGCGTGCTCTACTCTGCTTAACTTTGAAATGGTGGAAATGCCCATTTTCCTGTGTTTTTTAATGATTAGGTTCAGTTTCTCTCAAGACATTTTTATCATCAGTGATAACCTTGATATAAGAAAATGACAAAAAGAGATATTCACTTCATGAGGATTGGGAATATCTTGCTCCTGTAGGCGTTGACCCATAGCTACAGCCTGAGCGTATGTCTCCTCATGGGCTATGATCTCAGCCCACAGCTGCTGATGCTGGAAAAGCTGCAGGTCACACGTGGCCACATCGCGAATAGACTCCTCTGCCTTCATGCCACTCAGCACGTGAGCACACCACAATGAATAATCCTGTACCTAAGGACAGTTAGTGGCAAAGAAACAGAGGTCTTGTATCTGGTTACACCTGCCCTAACGCCTGTCCACTTTCCTAATATTAATACTAGACCTTTTCACCAGCATATAGGATGTGCGGTTAAATGTTATGTTATAAGTAAGGAATAAAACACAGGTGGTCATGCAGTTACAGGAAAATAATCAATTACTGTATGGGATGGTCTGATGCACTAAGGGCTGTTGCCATCCCAATGTTGATTATTCTACAATAACATCATGTCCTGAAGTGTTTTCTTCCTCTTATGCAATAGCAGTGTGCCAATGATCACAATTTCCAATTTATTAATAACTGACATCACTGTTTGTAGTTACAATTAATGTTGTGTAACATCCACGAGACAAGTCAGTTCCTATTGCTTATGTTATAGTAGCTAGAAATTGTCATTCCCTCACCAGCCTCTCTTTTTTCTCTCTCTCTCACAAGAAGTTAATAAGGTTTTGTTTTAATGCAGGTTGACTTGTTACTGAGAAACCAGAAAGTGCAAAGTTGTCTGTCCTGGACAGTTACAAAGAGAGACCCCGTTCATAAATGTTAAACAAACTTATAGAGATTGTAGAAATGAATGGACATCTTTGTTAATAAAGACTAATTATCATTATCATTATTAGCATTAAATACCTTTTGTAATCCATTTATGATTAGGTTTAGAACATGTAGAGCATTCACCATTAAATAACCAAGTTGTTAAAAATGATTTACCTGAACATTAGATTGAATTCTTATAGATTTGTGAACTTAACAGCATTGTGGTATAATAATAAAGAATTAACTGATTCTACTAAAATTCAGCATTACCTCTGAAACAAATGCACTAAAGCCTGCACATTTACTCTCATTTCTGAAATGATTTTTGTCCATTCTATACCAAGTACAACATAAAAGTCTATGTGTATGTGTGTATGTGTGTGTGTGTGTGTGTGTGTGTGTGTGTGTAACTGAGAAAGAGAGACACTTACTGTCTTGAGAAACAAGTAATGCTGTTTGGCAAGCCACAGCTCTTGCTCCCTCTGCTCTATGCATGTGCGGAGCTTCTCCCAACTTTCCACCACCTCCTGCTGTTCCTCCTGTATCTTTCCTCTTAGTTCTGCGGAGCACTGGTCTAGAATGGAGTCTGCAGTGTCCAGTAGTTCCTGCATCTGTACAAATACCAAGCAAACACACATGAGTAAAATACAAATGCCATCAAAATCACTTCTGTTACTGAGTTTCATTGTACCCTTGGGGGTAAAATGCGGATGTTCTTAGTTACCTGCAGCTCACTTCCTGCCAACTCGTTTACCAGTGCTTCGTGCTTCCTTAGCTGCAAATCGACCCCTTTCAGGTCTTTGGCGATATCGTCAGGAATGCACTTGGACCTGTCCTGTTGTATTACAGATAGAGTCGTAGGTTACCACACTAACAGAACTATTAAAAACTATTTAAAAGGTCACTACGTTGTTTTTGGGTTTCAGTACCTGTATGTGTCCAAAGGTATCAGTCAAGTCTTTGTAGACCTTGTAACATTCCTCAGATTCACGCAAATTCTCCTTACGACTTTTGGCCAAGTGCTGCAGCTCATCCCATGATTCCCTGACATAAGGCAATAAAAAACCCTTATTGTCATTTTCAAAAATGAAAGTTCCTATAAAGGTAGATGGATACCCTTTTACACACATTACAGGTTGCTGTTTCACAGAGTGTCACGTACCAATGGGAACAGAACAAGACACATTCATGCCAGTATTTTAAATTCGAACAGGTTGCTCTAGATGTTGGACTGAAGTTTTCAAATAAATGACGTGTGTGCTTATACCTCAGTAGCCCCTGTGTTTCTTGGATGAATTTACTCTCAGGATGGTTGTTTTTTATGAGTCTGTGTGCCAGCTCTTCACATGAACGCATCCTCTCCAAACCCACGTCTAGCTGCTTCAGGAAGATCTCAAACCTTCTCTGCAGGTGCTGTCATAGATCAGGTGACACTCAGGTACATTTCTGACATACATGAACATTTGTCACGTGCCAAATTCAGGCCAATTAATTCACTCTCTTTGCTTTAAATAAAGCTCACTGTCATAGACACGACAATAAAATACACAGATTCAGTTGGTCCTGAGGTTTCGGTTTTTATACTTAGTTTCAAACCAGGAAGTAGCAGTTTTCTCACCAGGACATGCTCATAATCCGAGCCGTACTTGTCAGATGAGGCAATTAGCCGCTCCTGTGATATCCACTCTTCCAGTTCTGAAGACTCCCTCTTAAATTCGTGTAAGTGGAGCGCATCCTGGAGCCTTTGCTCTCTGTTGCACAAAGCATATAGCATACACGATGTACATAACACACGTAGGTACACAGTTTAAGCCTGTAGATTTTTCAGCAGTTACCTTACTGCTGCTGAGTGCTGGAGTTCGGTTAGTTGAGTTTTAATGTGGGTGTACGGTCTCTTTACTTCTTCTAAGCCCCATGCATGTACAGCCTGTTCCACCCTGGACTTTAGTTCATCCACCTGGGCAGAAAGTACCTCAATCTGCCCCTCCACCATCTGCAGAGATAAAGTACTACTGTAGCAACATAAACCCACGCTGTACATATAACCCCGCTGGTTAACACATAATACACTTACTAACCCAGGTACAGCTTCTTACTTACTTGATGCTGCTTCATAAGGCTTTGTGTGGCTAATTCATTTTTGCCATAGTCAGCGCTGACCAGAGCTGATGTTTCGGATACGCAGACTTCTAATTCAGCACAGTCAAGCAAGATCTGCATGTAATCATATATAATTACAGAAAAGCCACACTTTATCATGATGCACGTAGGAATTGCTGTAGTCTGCAGAGGTTTGGCTGGTACCTGTTCTCGCTTGACTGCTTTGTTGAGGTGGGAAGAGCGTTTTTCACAAGCATCCTCAAGTTCATCCCACGCTGAAGACAAATGCTTGCACCTTTGGAGCACTTCCCGGTTGGTCATGGCCCTGCCTCTGTCCAGTACACGCTGAAGATACTGCCTGTGGGCGTTGACCTCAGCTTGCAGCTCCTGTTGGGTTTCAGAAGTGTGAAGACAAAGCTCTTGAACAGAATTATGGCAATAACATGGGTGGTCATTAATTTATTTTCTCTAGCATGTGCTTCCTCCAAGACACATGAAGCCAATGCATCTTTTCAAACTGCTGCTCTTAGTACTACATCACAGGGCAGCTGAACACTCAGAGGAAAGCACGAACAGCCTTTGTCCACATAAATGAGGTCACTGATTGACAGGAGACAAAGTAATGCCATCCCTCCCACCCAAAAAGCACAGCCAATTTAGTTCTCTTGGATTCAGAGGATGGTCTTTGCATGGACAGGATTAAAATACATGATCTCCCATAATAAGGTGAATGCATTTGGTCTTTGGAATTAAATAACAATAAAGTGGAGAGTGTTGACCCCATTTGGGAGCTCCATGAATGCATTTTCTTATATGCTGTTGCTTCACTCTAGAATTCTAACCTTGTGTTTCTGTAGGAGGTTGATGGCCCCAGCTAAGGATTTGGTATAGCTACTGGTATCTGCTACAGGTTCATGTTCAGCGATCCAAGCAAGTTCCAAGTCCACATCGTGGTAAAAGCTGTAGAGCGCCACATCTTCTTCTAACTGGTTTCTGCGGTGATCCAGAGGCTTTTCTAGAGACTTAAACCTATCAAATATAACAAAAGAAAATGAAAGAGACTAGCTTAACTAATGAATATATGAAAAGGAGTCAAGGAATATTATAATACACAGATCAAATGTACCCATATGACCATGAAACATTAATCGACAAGATTATGATCAGATTCTTCAACACTCTGAATACAATTTAGAACATTGTAAAGCGTTCGAGAAAAGCATGGAGTATAGACCATTTTAACAGTGGAGCTCACAGTTTCAGGTACATGTCTGTCTCACGGAGGATTCTCTGAGAATCAAAATGGTTTGTAGCCAGGTGTTTGGCGTGGGTGACGATGGAGTTAATTTTGTCCGCAAGTTCCTGAGCTTCCTGCTCAACCTGCTTGTGTTCCTTCAGGAGCACTCGACTCGAGCGAAGGTCATGGCCTTTAGGTGCATGCTGCAGCATCCGCTGAATTTCCTCAATTTTGACTTTTGCATCCTGATGATATGAAAAATGATATGTTTAACGTATTGTTCTTTCACAACACAGAATTCACATTATATGAAGGGAAATTTAGCCTCGAAGGTGAATTATGACTTTAAATTGTCTGCCTTTTATATTATATATGTCTTCCGTGTCTGATTGGTCAATCTTATCATAACGCATCTTGTTAGTTTAAATCTGGAATATCTTGTTAGAAATTATTTTTTATTTTTTTTGCTAAAACCTGTATGTTACTGTATGTGTATATGAACATATGTGTTATTTGTTAAACGGTGTTTCCAATTTTTGCAAGTTATGACATTTTATAACAATGAACAACATTTTCTGATTATACCAGTGTTAGGAGCTCAAACCTACCTGAAGTAGCTCCATGAGTTGTTCCTGTTGGCCAGCCTGTCTTAGCTTGCTCCCTCTCTCTGCCATTTTTCTTTGGAGCTCACTCCATCTACTCTGCACTTGCCGAGCCTTTCTCCGGATGCTCTGACTGTTATAATGGTCCTCGGCCAGCATCTCTTCTCCTGCCTTTAAATTGAACAAAACGGTTAACTGAGGGGCACAGATGAACCATAAAATAGGATAGTCTTAAAAATGCACACACTCTATGAGATCTTACTGGTGATTAACACTACAGTAAACATTTCATTTCCATGTCTTTTTTACATTTTCTTTTTATGAGAATAAACTATGGTTTAATTTTCCTCAAATAAATCTAGAGCAAATATTAGGCTTATTGTGGTGTACCTCGATCAGCCTGTCCAGACGAACTTGATTGGCCTGCATCTCTTTCTCTGCAGCCTCATGCCTTTTAAGTTTGCGCAGGATGTTGGTTGGGTCTCTGTAAGATTCGTCCTCAGCTATCTTAAATTTCTCCTCCATCCAAATTAGTAGCTCTTCTGCATCTCTGTAAAATTCCTGCCATAGTCAAAAAAAATGTAAGCATTAGAACAAATTAGTGCTGCCTAGTTACTGGACAGTCGTACTCAGTTCAGTGAACATCTACTTGGCTGTTTCTTATATACAGTATGGAAAGCAGTCACTGTGTCCTCTATCATACATATGTAGTAACACCTGGTATGTTTTGGAAGCAAGTAATTCCAGATTTCTTTGTTTGCAGCTGTCTTTGAGCTTCTTGTTTCGTTCTTCAATGGCCCAGGATCGCTGCTGAATCCTGAGAGAACAGATTCAAATATAAGAGCACATTTCATAAATACGCTAAAATGAAATACAGAACAAACAGAAATTAGGACTGAAAGTCTCTTCTCACTGTTTGGATGCAAAGTGGCATTTGTCAATGAGTTCCTGACTCCTGTCTTGAAAAAGACTTAGACTCTGGTCAAGAGCTACTAGCAAACCCTCCAGCTCCTCTTGGCGGCCAAACAAACTGTGAACACCATCTACGGAGTCCTACACACACATAATGCATAAACATAATGTAAAAACAGTTTGAAACAGAACAGTTAAAATAAGTATATACATCAATTCCATCAGAAAAAGATTTCGGACTCCTTTTGCATAAGGCTGCAATTTAAATGATTCCCCCAAACAATTACAGTTGATCTTACCCCTAGGTCTTTGACCTTTAACCTGGCTTCATGACCAGCTATTGTAGCATCTATACGATCTGCCTCTTTGTTCCACTTCTGGAGTTGAAGTTCTTGTTCTAACCGCCTGTTTCGACTAGACCAAAGTTTGTCCAGCCTGCTCCATTCCTGGTTCAGTTGAGCCAGTGTTTGTCGGATATCCTTAGCGTCTTTGTATCCAGATGATGCCTCCAAAGACTCGGCCAGCTTCTCCATTCTTATCAATCTGTAAATAAATGCCACGTTATAGGCAGTATTTAGATGCTTCTTTTTTTTTTATTCTGTTCAACTTTCACTATTTTGTAATAGATAATGCAAGGGAGTTTTGAACATTTAGTTGTTCTGAAATCCTTTAATTATATCTTTATTTATTTATTGGTGCAGTCAGGTATTACAAAACCTTGCTCTCTGCTGCTCAATCTCTAGCTTCAATTCTTGGTGTTCGTTCAGTAAAGCTTGAGCGGAGGCAACATCAGAGCTGTTCTCTTCTTCAAGCAAGCGCTCTTCCACCACCCCAGCCCACAGGAGCAAATCTCTGGACTCTTTCTGGAAGAGTTGCAGGCGTTGAGCCTCCTCTATAACACTCTGCCTTTTTGCAGCCTGGCCCTTGACCTGCCGCAGCAGCTCCTCCAAAGCATAGACCTCCTCCATGATAGCGGCACTCTCTGCGGGGCTGCAGTCACGTTTCCTGTAACATATGCAGGGCAAGCACAATGAAGGGAAGTGAAGAAAATGATAATTTTAACATTATTACATTGTGCCCTAAACAATATCTATCGTTAGGTTTTAGACCTTAACATCATGCGCCACACAGACTCACATTTTGGCCACACTCTTTAGGTATTCTATCTTCCTCTCGAGGGCTTCGATCTCCCTTTCAGACTGGGCCTGACTCTGTTCTTCAGCCTTCAGGGCTGATGCTGAGCTGCCCACACCAGCTGTATCCAGCTGGACCAGTTTTTCCAGGAGCTGCGATTTGGCATCTTCACAAGTGTGCAAGAAGGACTTGATATCAGCTGAGCTGAGCAGTTCCTGAGCCCTCTCATCCTTCAGGGCCTGTATATGCTCCCACCTGAGGACAATATATATATTTTTTTTTTTTCAGTACAGCAGAGCACTCATTAGCCATGTTTCCATTCAAGCTGTGAATTTAAATTATACGAAAAATTGGAATATCACATAAAACATTTATGAATGTTTATGACAGTTGACAGGGTGTAAAGCCATTTCCTATTACCTCTGTGTGACCTGAGCATATCTGGACTGAATCTCTCTCTTCTTGCTGTGCTGCTTTTTCACAAGTTCTTCACCCAATTTAGTGATGTCATCAAGCTGCCCCTTCCCACTAGCCAGCTCTGTAAGAAAATTCTGTGTGGGGAAATGATGACAGGTTTGCTACAGTTAAATTGTTTGATGAATGGATCCAAATTACAAGCATAATCTGTAATACATTTTTATCTTCTTTTTTTTTTTTTGCTGTTGTTGATTTTTCAGTACACCCACCTCATATTTGGCCTGCACAGCCTCTGTATTATCAGAATTGGAGCTGAAAGTGTTAAGAATGTTCTCCTTGTCCTCCATCCAGGACTCAAACTCATCACAGGCATTATAAAACCGATGCAATCGACCAGTCTCATCCAAGATTCTTCTCTTAGACTACAGGTAAAAATAAGATTCGGTGATATTCTGAACTGTAACATCTTAACAACGGTTGATTTTGACAAAGATCTCTGAAATTAGAACTGTATTGTGTATCTTTCTTTTACCATTTGGTATACCGATTCTTTTTTTTAAGACAAATCGTTCAATTGAAGAATTATTAATTTGATATACTGTTGGCTTGTTTGATATTTCCTCCTAACTAAAAAAAAAGAAAAGAAAGAAGAATATAAATATTCTGACCTATATTATGAACTTGTAAGCTGACAGTAATGTCTGAATATGAATTCTGGCTATTTGAATTATATCCATCTCATATTACATTAAATAACTGTACAGTTTTGCCAGTTTTCTTTGTTTCGAACTTACTAGGAGTAAGATTCACAATTTACTATGGGTAAGATTTGCATAATTTGGAATGACAGGTTATGATTTGAAATAAAATAAACAAATCTCAAAAACTGAAATCTCAGAAATATATATTTTATGTAACTTAAGCCAAAGGTGAAGCATTAAGGATTCCCAGGGAAAAGTAGATGCTTTCAGAGTGGACAAACTCAACATTTAGCTAATGACAGTAGTCTGCCATGCTCATGACTATGAAGTCAAGAGACGTGGATATAAACCGTAAATGCATAGAAAATTTTATGTTCTTCTGAAATAGTTAATAAGCAGCTAATAGGAAAGCTACTGTTAGCATAGCCTTATTAGCTAGAATGTTACCTAACTAGTAACATTGGGCATATACTAACCAGCAAGTGCTTATGAAGAAAATGAGCTACCTGATTAGAAGATTTGAGATTTATATTTATGGTTTGGACTTTCTAAATTGTAAAGTGTAGTACAAACCCAGCCCTGTGTTCTCTGAACTACAAGTATTAAATCAGATTATACAAGTCATTGCGTTTTAATTTTTTGGAGCTTTGACAGTGATCATTCACCTGTAGTAGCTGACAGAGACTGTTAAAGTCTTTCTCTAAGCTGCTCTGTGTATTTTCTATGGTATCTTTCTGGAAATGCGGGTCTGGTATGGAGGTGATTGAGATTTCAGCAGTGCCCCGGCGCATGGAACGGGTGCGGCGTGGCCGGCTCACTTTCCGTGTCTGGTTCTCTGGAACTGCGCTTGTAGGTGCAGGTGGGGCTTGCTGCATTTTCAGAATTCAAAATGCACACACAAATAATGAGTTAATACATTAGGACAAGCAGGACATGCATACTTAAAAGTACATTCTATTCTATATAATGATGTAATGGCTTTTTAATGATTAATGGAGTGTCTTACAGATGAAGAAAGCTCTGAAATGTATGTAGAAGACACCAGTTGTTCGTTTCCTTTGCTATCACGCGCAAGTATTTTATCGTCTTTCTCTTTGCTGAGGATTGTCAGCATCTCTCCACGGTCCCAGGTTAATTTCATCCCTAAAAGAAAAAGTCCATGCAAAAAGGTATGTGCTGTTGCTGTTGTACCACTTTGATTCTTAATATAAGTATCAGATTAGCACTTGAATAATACATGTTAATTGCACCTCTGTATTTGAACCTAATTTTAGCATTGAATTCCTGCATTTGTGGCAAAGCCTGGGAGCTTCTGCTGTGTTTCACTGAAATTCCTGCTTTTTCCTTCACTGTCTCTCTTTCATCTCCTGATGAATCACTGTAGTGGACCATTTTGGTCTGCTGAGGTTCTGTCTGGGTGAAACAGAAAGAATGATGATTACCTTCTGGTTAATTATCAGAAGTACAACATTTTGCCTAATATTATTATATAACATCTTTTGAGATCTTGAGAACCATCAAACTGCAGGCTCAAAAAACCCAAATTCATTCATTCGTTCATTCATTCATTTTACTTCTGCTGGTGTGGGTCACTGTGGTGTAAAAGGCGGAGCTAAGACAGAGGCCCAGTCCCAGTGTTTTGTTTCTAACCCTGGCCCAAAGAGTCCAGATCCGAAGTATCAAAACTCAACTGTTCCCACCACACAGTTTCCTAACACCAGAACGGGCATTGTTATAAGGTGCCCAAAGGACAGGCTTTTCTGGATTGTTGAGGTCCTCACCTTGTCACAGAGAGTATGTCCCCCAACACAGAAGACCCTCATTTCCACTGCCTGTACTTGCTATCTAATTCTTTTAGTCATGACCCATAATTAGACAGTCTGAATGGTACATAGATAGCTTCTTCCTAAAAATGAGCTCCTGCTTCATCGTCCTTGGTTATAAACTCTGTTTATAAATGGATCATTGCAACTCTAAAGAGTCTGATTATAATATTTTTGTAGTGTTATTTTTTAGTGTGTTTTCAAGTAATTGCTAAGACATGATGATTATTACTCACTGTTATTGGAGCAAGCTGGGCAGCACTCTGGGCTTGCTCACCGAGCCTCTTCACCTCTGAAGCATATGCCCCCATTTCCTTCTCCAGTCTCTGGTGACGCTGGAGCAGGGCAATGGTGCTCATCTCATCCTTTCCATAATCTTCATCAGTTAGAAGGGGCTTGCGGTCATTAAGCCATGAGTTTGCCTCTGCCGCATCAGCAAAATACTGTAAGGAAAACAGCATTGAAGATTAAAACAGACTCCATATGAATATAATAGTTTCATGCGCTTTCTTACAGTGGACATTCTAGTTGCTGTGGGTCTAACAGTTAGTTGTAGAATCAACTGCTAGAACCTGTTTGATAACACTGGCTGCATGCAGTCTGTTTTTGCGGTTTGAAACTTGGTCCCTAAGCTGCTGCCACTGTTTCTGCAAGGTCCGGATCCATTTCTGGATATCTCTCTCGTTGGGGTGTCTCCCTCGACACAGTTCTTCACCCCTGGACACAACCTTGGAGCTAAGAGACTCTTGTGACCGCACTTCTGCTTCCAATGTCTGCAAATAATATTAGAACATTTGCATTGCTTAGTAAAGGCTATTACTTAAAAACAACATAATTCGTATGTGGAAAAGTTTGTTTCCCCCCAGATTTTAGGCAGCATTTAGCATTTCGTGTTTTAATATTAAAGCATCAAACCTTGTGGTTTTGAACGGCTTGTTCAATCTGGCTGAGGTCTCTGCCCAAAGACGCTGCTTGCACCAGAAGCCACTTTTCATAGATCCAAGCCTCCACTTCCTCACAGTCATGGAAGAACTCAAAGAGCTTCAGCTGCCCATCCAGGGCTTTCCTCCTTTAAAATGATAGATTGTCTTTCAAACAACTTTTGTTTTCTCTAACCATACAATAGCACTGAATATATTAGTACATAGTATCATTATGCATCATTATGAAAATACCAGACTGGAGAACAAGTTGCAAAGACATCACCTGTTCAGGCTGAGAGACAGGAGGGAGTTGTACTGGTTATTAAGTGCTTTCACTCTGGTCTGAACCTGTGAAATGTCCCTCTGTTTCCCCCTTAAGGCACTACTGCTGATGGCACTCAGTGATTCTCCAAGAGAGATGATCTTGGTGTGCAACAGTTCTTGTTTCTGGAGTAGATCCACCACCTCTGGTAAATGCTTCCCCAGGTCAGAGGACTCTGCCTGGACCTAAGAGTGAAACAACATGGCAGACTGCAACGTCTCATACTGCACATGTAATGTGCTGGATCATTTGGTTTTTAATAATAACGAGTCTACATTTTTTAAATAATAAAGAGTCTACACACCCCTGATATAAAAAATAAATCTATATAACACATACATACAGCTATATACACAATATTGTGTTCAAATGTGTTATTGTCTGATAAGAGGTGAAACATTTTGGGCATTATTTTAAAAGATATGTTTGGTGCAAAAACAAGATAGTTGATCACCCTAAGTACACCATAACCACAGTGAAGAATGGTGGTGGCAGTATCATGCTGCTACAGGCTGCTTTTCTGCAGCTTTGGCTGAAGCTCTAGTCAAGATACAGGGAATCTTGCAACTTGAATCATGTAATCCAGCCCCAAATACCAATCTATTTTGAAATAAACCTGCAGACCGTTGTTAGACAACTAAAGACAAAGAAAAGTAAAAAATTCCAGGAGAATAATGACCTAAAGTACAAATCCAAGTCAACAAAGGAATGGCTATAGAAGATCATCAAGGTATTGGAATGGCCCCGTCAGAGCCAAGATCTAAATCCTCTCACGTTGCCTGTGGAATGAATTGAAGAGGGCTGTGCACAGGAGATCCCCTTGCAACATGATAGATCTGGAGCAATTTTGCAAAGAAGCATGGAATAAAATGTGTTGGTTGACTATTACTCAAAAAGACTGAGAGCTGTATTACAAGGGAAAGGTGTTTTAAGGTGTGTACACTTGTGCAACCAGGTTATTTAAAGTTTTTCTTTTTTTTTCCCTAAAATGTTTCTATTTTGTTTCTCACTTGAATTCTATTGGTCACATTAAAGGTGAAAAAAAAGATCTGACATGAGTTATCTCGATTTCATTTTCTACATCACATTAACCTGCAACAGGGGTGTGGACTTTTTTTAAATAACCATTATATCTAAGAAGTGCCTTATGTTTATTCAGTGAAATGAGAATTAGTCGTGAATATAAGTTTTAAGCTTAGAATAACCTGTAGCTCCTTGAGGTCCTGAGAGATTAATTCGGTGTCCTTGAGGACAGAAAGCATGTTCAAAACATCTCCAACAGAATCTCTCTTCTGCTGCAACTGCTGGAGCAAAGCTTGCCATTTTTTGGAGATATTCATTTGCCTGTTGTACACAAGAACGACAGTGAAGAGATGCTTCCAGGTGGCTTAAGGTGAGCACAGATAGTTAAAAAAAGAATATATATATATATATATGACTTAAAAAATTAAAGCCATAATATTTTGAGAAAATAAGTCATAATATTACAAGAAAAAAGTCACAATATTTGAAGAATATAAAAATACCATAGTTTTATTCTTGAAGTACTCTCAACTTTATTCTTGCAATCTTCCATTTCTATTTTTTTTAAACAGTAACCATAAAACACCATCATAGATAATGTAAAGTAATTGTATTGTATGTCACAAATCATAATGTCTATCAACACACCTGCATACAACCTGATCCTTGCTGTGGTAATTCTCCCTCTCAATGATGGCTGCCATCTCACTGAGAGCCTGAAAGCGAGGCTCACGAGCCAGCACATCAGTGCATAATGCTTCCAGTTTCTGGGCTGAAACCTGGGCTTCCTCCAGAGTCTCCGGTCGCTTCAAATCATCCTTCTGAACCAATTGCAGTGTGTCTTCCAAGTAGCCCTCCCTGAGTGCTGCTTTGCGGCCAAACTTCTGCGCCAGTTGCTCAAGTTGCTCCAGCCTCAAGAGGGCGTTCTGCAGGTAACGCTCCCGCTCATACTCTGCCCTCTCCAGCAGGGTCCAGGTCTTCTCAATATCTCCTAGGGTCTTGCCTTCCGGAGGAACATAAGCACGCTGATTGTTGGCCATTAACTTTGTACGCAGGCTGAAGAGGTGGGCTTCGATAGCACCTCTCTCCTGGTACTTAGGGGGCTTCTCCACAGTGCGGAATGTCTTAAAGGCAGCCACCAGCGACTTCATGCCTGGCAGGGAGTTCGGGAAAGAGCGGTCATCTAGCATCAGTATTTTGGTCCTGATCCATTGCAGTAGGTCAGAGACCATGTGCCCATATTCCCTTTTCATGTCATCCAGCTCTTTCAGGAGGTCTACAATCTAGAAGCACAGTGAAGAATGTTCACAGGTTCTAGAGTGACTTGCACTTCAGGTTTTTTAAATCAGTATAAGTAGGGTAATTTCTTGTAAAGAGGTTTAGTTACAGAAGAGTACTCTCCAAACGTAATGCATATGTACATGTAGTCTATTTGTCATGCCCTCTGCTTGTGAAGTGCTTCATTACTCAGGGGAGGAGAACACTGTTGGCAGTAAGGTGTAATGTTCCGAGCTGATGTTAAAGGGATAGTTCACCCAAAAAAATGAATTCATAGAATCATGAATCATGTCGTTCCAAACCCATAAGACTTTCGTTCATCTTCAGAAAATGAAGACATTTTTAACGAAACCTGGGAGATTTCTATTCCTCCATTTACAGCTCATGTAACAAAAACTTTCAAGCTCTTCAAGTACTTCCAAAAAGTAAAAACAAAAACAAAAACTAAAAGAGCTCTTGACAGGACCCGGAAGCGCTGTACTGTTTACAGCAAAGAGGGATGCTGTACACATAGAACGATCTTTGTAACAGTGTTCTGAAGATGAAGGAAAATCTTACGGCTTTGGAATGACATGCGGATGAGTAAGTGATGACAGAATTTTCATTTGTGGCTGAACTACCCCTTTAAGGACAGTCCAAATATATTTACCCACTTAAAAACTGTAAACTGATGACAATCTAGAGAGTAATCCAAAGGGGAAACAAGAACTGAAAAAGAACTATAGCCTCTAATTGTACCTCCAGGGTAGTCTAACAAAGAAGACGTGTCTAATAAAACATCCATAAAGAATACACCACGGGGATTAAACCCCCATTACATTGCTGCTGTGTCTCATACCCACATACCAGCCCAACAAACACTAAGTGCTGCTGCCTTTCATTGGTACTGCTATTCGAGAATGATCCACCTCCCAAATAATATGTGATCAGCAGTCATCCAGGGGTGGTCCCATTCCATTGATGGATGCAGTGGAGGGGCTGATAAATTGTTCAAAGCAATACATAAACTACATTTAGAAATTTTATACCTTCTATTTCTATTGATGACTTTCTTTTCTTCAATCAGAATGACTCCACCTCTTATTCACTGTTATGGGAGACACTTAAATCCTATATCAGAGGGCAGATTATTTCTTATTCTGCTCGCTATAATAAAAAACGCACTACTAGGGTTAATGAACTTGCATCTGCAATCAGTAGTCTCGATGAAAGATGTGCATTGAACCCTTCTCCAGAACTTCTTAAACAGCGTCTTGACTTACAGGTAGAATTGAATCTTATTTCGACTAAAGAGGCGGAATGCTTATTGTTACGTACTCGTGATTCATGTTATGAACATGGCGATAAGCTGAGTCGTCTACTGGCACATCTGCTACGGCGAAAGGCCACTTCCCGTCTCATACCTAGTATTAAAAACACTTATAATATTGTCACTACAGATCCCATGGAAATTAATGCTACTTTTAAATCTTTTTACTCTTCGCTTTATAAGTCCGAATCTCCAACAGATTATACTAAAGTGAACGCATTTCTTCAAAACCTCTGTAACCCTGTTATAGACACGAATACTGCTATGCAATTGGATTCCCCAATTTCTCTTGAAGAAATTTTAATTTCAGTTAAATCTATGCAATCTAACAAAGCTCCTGGCCCAGACGGGTTTCCAATCGAATTTTTTAAACCTTTATTGGAAAATTAGCTCCATTGCTTTTGGCTATGTCCAACGAATCTTTGGAAAGTGGGTCTTTGCCTCCAACCTTGACACAAGCCACGATGGCTCTGCTCCATAAAGGAGGGTAAGGATCCATCCTCCTGTGGTTCTTATAGACCGCTATCGCTGCTGAATGCAGATGTAAAGGTGTTGGTGAAAGTAATGGCATCTCGGTTAGAGAATGTACTTCCTTATATTATATCTGAAGATCAGAACGGTTGTATAAAGGGACGTCAATTGTTTTCAATACCCGTACACTCTATAATATTATTTATTCAAAGCATTCGGCTGTTCACCCTGAGATTGTGATTTCATTAGATGCTGAAAAAGCATTCAACAGGGTCGAATGGGAGTAATTGTTTGCAGTCCTGAGGAAGTTTGGATTTGGTGACAAGTTCTTGGATTAGCCTCCTTTACTCAACCCCTAATGCTAGGGTTCAGACTAACAATACTTATTCAGATTATTTTGCGCTCAGACGAGGGTGTCGCCAAGGTTGTCCTTTATCCCCTCTGCTTTTTGCTGTTGCCATCAAGCCGCTCTCTATTGCACTAAAATCTTCCTCCTTGTTTAAAGGAATAGTTCGATATGGTGTAGAATACAAATTGTCGCTATATGCTGATGATTTGTTACTGTATGTAACTGATCCTATCGCCTCTACGCCTTCTGTCTTGGATGTTCTGCTGTTGTCTCTGATTATAAACTAAATTTAGATAAAAGCGACTGTTTTCCTGTCAATACTCCAGCTTTGTCTCTCCAACAGTCAAATCTACCGTTTCGATTTAATCAGTCAGGTTTTAAATACCTAGGTATCAAAGTGACTTGTTCTCTATCTAATCTTCTGTCAGCTAACTTTACTCCTCTTATCTCAAAGTTAAGTTAATATCTAATTCAGAGTTGGGTGCTCAATCCTTCTAATTAAGCATCCAGATCAATGCCGTCAAAATGAATATATTACCGAAGTTTCTTTTCTTGTTCCAACAAGTGCCTCTTTCTCTCCCAAATCTCCTGGACCTTCTTGGTCTAATTTGGAATTATCTTCTTGTAGTGAATCCTCTTTACCTGCTCTGCTTTACTCCCCTTTACCTACAAAACATTCCCTATATACTGATAACCCTGTTGTCCTCAACACACTTATGACTTGGTATCAATTTAGACGACATTTTAAATTTGTAGGTGCATCCTCTTTGTGTCCTTTAGTCAACAACCATCTATTTCCCCCATCGTGTATGGACTCCTCATTTTCAGTCTGGTATGACAAGGGTATTAAACAAGTTAGAAATTTATATTCTGATGGTGTGTTTGATAGTTTTGCCAATTGTTTGATTGTTTGGCATCCACTTATGATCTCCCCTTGACACATTTCTTTCTGTACTTTCAAATATGGAACTTAGTTTCTAGATGTTTTCCTGATTTCCCTTCTGCTCCTCCTGAACAGGCTTGGGAAGACCTGTTTTCAAATAACCCGCATCAGAGAGGAATGATTTCTAAGATTTATGATTTTATTCTGACGCTAGGTAGTGGGTCGAGTAATAAAATTAGGAATGGATGGGAAACGGAATTAGGAGTACAAATAAGTGAGGAGTGTTGGGAACATGCTATAGGGAGGGTACAGACTACCACTTCTTGTGCTCGTCTTGGACTTATACAGTTCAAAGTTTTAAATAGAGTCCATCTGTCTAAATCGAGATTGTCTGTGATGTATCCAAATGTAGAGGACAAGTGTGATAAATGCCATGGCTCTCCCTGTCATCTTGGCCATATGTTTTTCTTCTGCCCTGAACTCCATGGTTTTTGGTCTGGCTTTTTTACCATCATGTCCACTATTCTCAGGGCAGATTTAAAGCCTTGTCCATTGATTGTGATATTTGGGATTCCTGAAGCTTCAATTCCTTTGAGCTCGATAGAAAAGGATGTTATTGCTTTCACATCCCTTATAGCAAGACGTTCCCTACTGTTACATACCCATCTATCTCCCAGTGGATAAAGGACGTGATGTTTTTTCTAAAACTCAAGAAAATAAGATGTACGATGAATGGTTGTACAGATAGGTTTTTTCATAAATGGCATCCCTTTATTGCATACTTTATGGAGTTACAGACATTACCCACTTAAAGGTTAGTGCCTGTTGTTGAATTTTATAATATCTTTATAACCAGCGACAGTTAATGGGTAGCCATGATGAGCCGGAGGGGTGGGTTGTGGGTTCAATTTTGTTTTCCTTTGTATAAAAAGTCTCTGTCTCTGCACGCATCTCTTCTTGCCTGTCGGACAACTCGGTCTGGATGAAGGAGCACCATCTTATGCTTAACCTGGGAAAATCTGAGCTTCTCGTCATCTCAGCCTGTCCCTTAATCAACCAGAACCTCACTGTACAGCTCAGCTCACTTACACTCATGCCAACCAGGACGGCCAGGAACCTTGGGGTGATTCTTGATGACGACTTGACCTTTACAGACCACATCTCAGCATCTGCAAGGTCCTGTAGGTTCATCCTGTACAACATCAAGAAAATCCGACCATACCTCACCAAACAGGCTACACAGATACTTGTCCAGGCTCTTGTTATCTCTAAACTGGACTATTACAACTCACTGCTTTCAGGCCTCCCAGCCAGCTCCATCAAACCCCTTTAGATGATTCAGAATGCTGCAGCGCGCCTCGTCTTCAACCAGCCCAAGACAACCCGTGTCACACCCCTCTTCATCTCCCTCAACTGGCTTCCTGTAGCTGCCCGCATCAAGTTCAATGCCTTGATGCTCACCTACAAGACCTTGTCAGGAACAGCATCCTCCAACCTCAACTCTCTCCTGAAGGCCTACGTTCCCTCTCGCAATCTACAATCGATTAGCGACCGACGTTTAGTAGTTCCCATTCAGCGTGGCATAAGGTCCCTTTCCAGAACCTTCACGCTTAACATTCCCCAGTGGTGGAATGCACTTCCAATCTCAATCCGGACTGCAGAATCTCTCACTATCTTCAAAAAACAGCTAAAGACCCACCTCTTCCGTGAACACCTAACCAACTCATAGAGAAAAGAAAGGGGAAAAAAAGGGAAAAAAAACCCACTTACACTGTGTGTACTTTGCTTCCTCTGGTATTCAATTAATGGATCTTGTATAGTAGCACTACTTGTATTGTTCTCTGCTTGATATATCGCTTTGCTTATTTCTAAGTCGCTTTGGATAAAAGCGTCTGCCAAGTGAATAAATGTAAATGTAAATGTAAAAAGAAAAAAACCTGTAAATATTTACTGCTGTTGCTCAATTTGTTTTTATTTTTGGGAAAGGGTGGGGAGGACAGAACAGAAAAGGCGATTTAGATAGGCTTCAACAGAAAGCCTAATGTTCAGAAATGTTCAACAGAACGCAGAAATGTTCAACAGAAATGTTTAGCAGAAAGGTTATTAGAAATGTGAGCAGAAATGGTGAGTGCATCAGAAGTGTTCAGCAAAAATATTCAATAAAAATGAAACATAAAAAAAAAAAAAAGAAATTGTATACCTACAAAGTGAACCTCTATTCCAGATGTACCTGGCACAAGGGCCACTGAAGGTATGTGTACATAGAACATGTGATTTATTAGAAAACCTGATTTATTAGAGAGCTCTACTAGAGGGGATAAACGTCTATACACTAAAAGGGAAGTACTGTAAACAACAATTTTAGTGTGCATGCTATGAAGTTTCTGTGTGTGTGTGTGTGTGTGTGTGTGTTTCTACTTTGTAAATATCTACTACCTCCAATTTTTTAAGTATTATTTGTTATGCTGTATTTTCTGTATTAATGCATAATATTCAGTTTTTTTTAGAATACCTAACAAATAATGAAGCTTTTTTTTTTAAAAAACAAATTTTAAAATTTATTTTATTTATTTATTAACATTTATTTTGGTCAGACACCTGAGACAAGCGCAGAAGTTAAATTATCACAATGCTATTTCAACTGAATTACTACGGTAATCTCCAAACTATAACCGAGCGTGAAAGTACCAGAGCATCCTTCAACATAGTACACTGACAACTAGCTACTTATACACACCTTTCGCAGTGCAGACACATTCCTTTGCGGTTTAATAATGACCTCTTTCATAGCCTGCCATCTCAGCCACTGATTGCTGAAACTCCCAATGAGAGACATTGCCAAGCAATGACCCAGCAGGCCACACCTGGAAACAAACACGTGGTCTGTCTCGTCTTGTCTCAACACCAAACTGCCCCCGACTTTGACCCAGCCTGGAGCAGTTCCCGAACCGACATGTACGTCATTATTTAACGCACCTCTGTGACAGCTAGTGTACTGTTCTATTCACACATACGGATGTGGTGCTGAACAATCTTGTCATCCTTTTCCTGCACGGACAGAACAGGACACTTCTCACCACTGTACCTCTCCATGAGTCCCTGGCCAGCACTGAAATAGAATCTTCTGCCCTCTGAACTCAAATCCGCTAGGTGGCCTCCAACTGTCTGTTCAGAAGTGTTTTCTGTCATGGTGCTGAAATATGGTGAAAGCTATTTCATTATCTCGCTAACTATGTTGTAGGATGGGGACTTACTTCCTCACTTGTGTGTATTACCAGGGCTGAGCTTATGCTTATCTGATTAGAGCCAGAGCTCCTCCCTACTGCCCTACTGTAAAATCCAATAATCCGCAGTCTAGCTAAATGAGGGCAGCCCTCATTCACTGTAGAGTACACAAGCTAGCGTATATGCAGCATTAATCCCTGATAATGATAATGAGTCTTTATTGATCACACACACACACACACACTTATATATATATATACATACACATGTGATCAATAAAGACTCATTATCATTATCAAGGATTAAAGCTGCACATATGCTAGCTTGCTGACATGCTTCCTGACATGCTCGGGTATGAAAAGAAAAGAATTTCACTGTTTGTATATATATATACATATATATATATGTATGTACATACAGTGGAATTCTTTTCTTCGCATACCCCAGCATGTCAGGAAGCTGGGGTCAGACATGATACAGCACCCCTAGAGCAGACAGGGTTAAGGGCCTTGCTCAAGGGCCCAACGGTGGGAGCTTGGCAGTGCTGGGGCTTGAACTCCCGATCTTCTGATCAGTAACCCTCAGCCTTAACTGCCTAGCCACCACTGCCCCACCACTACATACTTGGTGTGTAAAAACCCTTGTTAATGTGCTTGCATTTGGATTTGGATGGTTGGAGGTAGTTCTAAGTGCAGTGTGTAGTGTACATTTATCGGTATAACTGACCTTGGCTATCCTCTTCTGGATTGTTTTCCCCTGCTTCATTTTAGAGAAGTAGTGGTAGTAGAGCGAGACATAAGTCATGATGGACTTCTCATCAGGATGCGAAACCACTATGTCCTCTACGTCAAGTAGCTGCATGATACCAAATTCACTCTCAGCTAGGCTGAAAGCATGTCCCAAGTTCCTCCTTGCTTCATCTGGATGAAGGCGATTGTAATCAAAAAGATCTGGCCTGGAAAATAAAGCAAAAGAGACTTAATTATATTGCTGAATCCGAATGCCTACTTCTGAATACATAGCAATGATCCTGCTTTCATAAACACTACCGGTGAGCATGGATGAGTGCATTGAAGGCCAATCCATCCCTCCAGCTGCTGGAAAAGTCCTGAACATCTACATTGTTATAGCCAGCAGTCTTTCTTTGGCACCAAATCAGAAGAGCCTCCTTGGCTGAACGGCGTGCTAAGCTGGCATCACCGCTGTCCTGGACACAAAACAAAGTCGGAATGCAGTTCAAGTCAAGAATTAGTCACTGAAAAGATGCTAGCAAATTCCCGTCACTTGCATGCTTGTGAGCAGACATACTATATGCATGCATTTTTACCCACTACCTCATCAAGTTTAATCGCTCCTATCTGGAAACGTAGAATGATGATCCAGATGAGGCCCAGGATCAGAGTTCTGTCCCCATCCACAATGTTCTCGGGTCCGATCAAATCTACTCGGATCTAAAGGGAAAGAAAGGGGCATTTTAAAGGTCGTCATAATTAAGAAGGATATCCTCCAAGAAAAGACCCACATGTTAGAAGAGAAATTCTTTTCAACTGTTCATTGCTGTATACTTATTTGTTTCCTCGTTTGTGTTCAAGAATGATTCATAGGATTCTGCCAAGTGCACCTTGGTTTTCAGGAAGCTTATAGCAATGCTGTTGTTCTCCAAGCAGTGTACTCTGAGGGTGCGTCGGCTTGGAGTGGGCAGCTTCTCCCTGGAGATGAGCTCCAAGAGTCGCACTAAATGCACTCCGGTCTTAAGCTCTGTGTACACATCATCCAGGACAACCTTTTCCTGAACACAAAGATACCTGTATTACTTCACTAGCACAAGTCAAGTCGACTGTATAAAACCCTAAATAATAAGTGAAATTTCATTCTGTTTGTTCAACATGTAGGTTTCCTTCTCTTTGGTCATATGTTATTTCTCCACATTTCACATTTCTTTATGGATATAAATGATTTAGGAATCTAGCACAAGTTATGAACAAGTTAGAACAAGCCTGCTTGTAAAAATGACAATATTAAAGGTTAACCTTTGTGATGTATTGGACATGTACTGGTATGTGAATGTTTCTGTCACGCTACAGTGACTAATGACGTCCTATGGTCCATAATCCAAGTCTAATCATAATCCAACTCACAGAGACCTGGTTCCTGGTATTTTGTTATAGATATTAAGGTTACATGGGGCAGGAAGTATCTGCTCAGTGTGCTCGGGCAAGGTCTGAATATTGCGTTTGGCCAGTGGCCACCATGCTATATTCCAGCATGATTCACACACTCCTGCCTTTGTGTCGGTTCCATTCAGAGCCACTCCTTAACTCAAGAGCTAAGGGAGTTTAGTGTCGGAGCAGATCTATCATGTTTGTGTGCATTTCCTGGTTTAGAACTATGGGGGGAAAAACATCCTAGAATCTCTGCAGATAATGACATATAAACAGGAAGGATTTGTTAGACGTGAGCTAATGAAGGAATGAAATAATAAAATCAAACAAGTGAAGGTAAAAAAAAGGAAAGGGAAGCCTTCCCTTTTTTATGAAGTCTGTGCCAGCCTCTATAGCTATTAATATATTCCTTGCCCCCTAACAAGCAGCACAGTGTAGTATCAGCTGATTTATACTACTACCAATCATTTCCATGAATTTCCATGTTTACTGAGTTATTTGGCTCATTATTTATTTGTTTTGTTCCTGTTTTGACAGTGAATGTACCACATTTAGTTCTGACACTAACAGCGAGGTCCTCTTCCTTCCTGGCTTCAGCATTGCTGAAATGTTTATGCAAGGCCTTGAGTTACGAGCTATATCCTCTCCTCCTTGTTTTATGTTCTTCCTCAGTGAGATGCCACCAGAGGGTTATACAATTGAACTTACAAAGGAGTTCAAAGATTGTTCACCACGATTATCCCCCAGCGTTAGAGGAACTAATGTCATTATTTATGCATATAATACAGAAAGGAATGCCATGATGCTATTAAAGGTTTAATTAAGAGATGCATGTTTCAGTCGATAATCTGACCTGGATACTGTAGTACCTATTAAATTCTGTGTTCATCTAAGGACTCTTATTTAAACATTTGTCTATACCGAACATCCTTTCAACACACTTTAACTTTACACACCTCTACACATGTATACTGTAAAATATCACTGTATCAGGTGAAATCCACAAGAGAATTGGTTCCTCTCAAGATTTCTTCCTCTTGTCGTCTCAGGGACATTTTCTCTGTCACTGTTGCCTATACTTTGCTCATTAGGGATGTAAATCCACATTTGTATTTCTGCTAAGCTCGATTGTAAAAAGCACTATACAAGGCAAACTGAACTGAATAGTAATAAACATTGCATTAGACAGTATAATGCGTTCTATAGTATACCTGTAATTAGCTGGTAAATGTGTTTAGAGATTAGCTTAATTAGCTAGTAGCATATATTTGTTTAGAATTTCCATTTGATTAAGCTTGATCTTAAGAGCTTTTCTAAACCTACGGCAACAAACCTTACTGCTTATTTACTTATCATATGAGCACATAAATGTTTACTGACATGAATTATGATAACATGAATTATAGTCATCGTGTGTGAGTAGGGCTTCAGGGGGTAACAGTAGAAGATCAAAAGAAAACAGGAGGCACTAGACTAAAGTGATGTTTGCTAACATTATATCATTAGAGATAACTGCCATGTTATCATGACAAAAAAAAAGATAAGTGGCATTATATTCCATGTGTTCATTAGAACAGAAGATAAAGACTTGGTCTAAGTAACAGATGCTGGAAAAGCATCGAGAGCATTCAAAGGTGTAAAAAGATGTTTAGATGTTGAGGAAGTTTGTGCACCCCAGCCAATTACATATTTTGTTACTTTTTGAAGCGAAAATAAGTAAACACAGCCTATGCAGTAAATTATTTATTTATTCATGATTGATGAACATAAAAATAAAGGGGAAAAAGGTATTTGTGGCATACATGATGATACATGATTTCCTGTGCCATTGGCTGCCACACAACCCCAAAGAATAACGGATCCACCCCATGCTCAACAGCTGGCAAAGTGTTCTTTTCATCAGATGCTGCACCTACTTTTCTCTGAGCATACCTTTGGTGATTGTGGCCAAATAGTTCAATTTTCAGTCCACAGCAGTTGTTTTCAAAATACCTCTGGCTTGTCTAGATTATACAACCCCAATTCCAAAAAAGTTGGGATGCTGTATGAAATATAAATAAAAACAGAATGTAATGATTTGCAAATCTCATAAACCCATGTTATTTTCAATAGAACACAGAAAACATATCAAATGTTTAAACTGAGGTAATTTTGAATTTGATGGCCACAACGCATTTCAAAAAAGATGGGACAGGGCAACAAAAGGCTGGAAAAGTAAGTGTTACTAAAAAGAAACAGCTGGAGGAACATTTTGCAACTAATTATGTTAATTGGCAAAAGCTCAGTAACATGATTGGGTATAAAAAGAGTGTCTTAGAGAGTCTCTCAGAAGTAATGATGGGATGGAATCTAGATGGAAGCACTAAAATCTGGATATACCTTTCAGTATTGATGGTGCCTTTCCAGATGTGTAGCCTGCCCAGTCCATAGGCACTAATGCACCCCATACCATCAGATATGCAGGCTTTTGACCTGAGCACTGATAAAAAGCTGGATGGTCCCTCTCTTCTTTAGTCCTCTTTAGTTTAGAGGAGACGGTGTTCATGGTTTCCAAAAAGAATTAAAAATTTCAATTCGTCTGACCACAGAAGAGTTTTCAACTTTGCTTCAGTCCATTTTAAATGAGCTTTGGCCCAGAGAAGACGGCGACGTTTCTGGATCATGTTCACATATGGCTTCTATTTTGCATGATAGAGCTTTAACCAGGATTTGTGGATGGCACAGAGAACTGTGTTCATAGATAATGAGTTCTGGAGGTGTTTTTGAGCCCATGCAGTGATTTCTATTACAGAATTGGGCCTGTTTTTAATGCAGTTCTGCCTGAGGGCCTGAAGATCACGGGCATGCAATATAATTTTCACCCTTTCCCTTGTGCACAGATTTCTCCAGATGCTCAGAATCTTTTGATGATGTTATGAACTGCAGATGATGAGATTTATATTGAGGAACATTATTCCGAAATTGTTCCACAATTAAATTTTTTTTGTAGATTGGTGAACCTCTGCCCTTCTTTACTTCTGACTCTGCCTCACTAAGATACTCTTTTTTTATACCCAATCATGTTACTGACCTGTTGCCAATTTACCTAATTGGTTGCAAAATGTTCTCCCAGCTGTTTCCTTTCAGTAACACTTACTTTTCCAGCCTTTTCTTGCCCGTAACAACTTTTTTGAGATGTGTTGCTGCATCAAATACAAAATTACCTTACTTTCCCTGTAAATGGTACATTTACTCAGTTTAAACATTTTATATGTTTTCTATGTTATTTTGTTAATAAAATATGGGTTTATGAGATTTGCAAATCATTGCATTCTGTTTTTATTTTTTAAAAATTGGAATTAGGGTTGTAATATTTCTGTAACCTTTCCTTCTGATGACTCTAGATCAATTTTTGCAAGCAAGTTGCACAGTGAAATGGTGCACCACAACTCCTATGTTCCTGCAGGTCCTTGCTGTCATATGGGGATTTTGCTTCACCTTTCTTCCCAGCATACAGGCAGCTCGCTCTATCTGGAAGCTTTCATGGTCTTCCAGATCTTGCCTTAACTTCCACTGTTCTCTTTAACTGCCATATAATAATGGCATTTTGTGGAAATTGTGAGTTGGAAATGCTTGGATCTTTTTTATAGACTTGCTCTTTGTAGGCATGTGGCTTCATTTTCAGATCTTCAGGCAGCTGATTAGAGGAGCCCATGCTTGTTTGATGTTTTGAAGAGTCTGAGATTTTCTTACGCGCTGTATTTTTACTTCTAATGACAAATTTGGCCTTTTTATGGAGTCCTAATAAGTCAAACAAGGCCCAACGAATTCATTAAGTTCTGAGACTATACAACTGGAAGAGTGTCCAAACTTTAGCACATGTCAAAATGACTTTTTCCGCTTTTTAAGTTAATCTAAAAAAGGAATTGTGCATTAACATCTGTTTTTTTTTTTATTATTTTTTTTTTATTATTTTAAAACAGTTCGTGTTTACTTCTTTTCACTTCAAAAATCAAAATACGTAATTTGGCCAGGGGTGCCTTAACTTTTGCATACAACTGCTTTTTATTTTCTTCAAGTGCTGAATATTCTATCAATGACTGTGTTAGATAATTTACTTTTACATTAGGCATAATGTTGCATTGAAAACGGTCGTGTGAGATGTGCCGTGTTCTTGTTCATACCCCATTTTTAGAGAAGACACTGTTCATCCACTTGGTGTAGGTCTTTTTCTGGACAGCCATGCGCTGCTGCTGCAGCTCCCGGATGCGTCCATGCTCATACTCATTGACATCTGCTGACTCAGACATCTATGAGATCACAGCAAAGTTTGCAGGAGTAAGTAACACCTATACAGGTGGGTTTGTTTAAAAACTCGTCATCAAGTTATAAATGAAGAACTGTATATTTAAGCATTAAAAATCAACAGACTATTTTATATAAGATTACTTAAAATATCTGTATAAACAGATAAACAGAATACTAGCATTCTCTTACTAGCAGAATTATGGCCGATCCGTACGAGGCTGAATGGTGCCCTTAAATTAAGTCACAGGATGAGCTTAATTATTAAGCTTTATTCACTACACTTCATACAGCAGTTGAGGCTTTCACTGTTGAGTGTTTTGAACTTAACAGTGAGCACCAGAATAAAGAAACTGTTTTTTTTGTTTTTTGTTTTACAGTTATTTATACAAAAACAAATGTTATCATCAATGACATAATTTTTTTAAATGTTAATGTATCATGTGGTTCCACATTCCATGTTTAAATTGATCCAAAGGACAGTAAAAATTCGTGGAATTTTATGTTTTTACAGCCATGCATGATAAGAGTCAACAAAATCAAAGCTGGTAGCCATTAAATTATCATTAAAGTCAGACTTATAGGCTGAGAACAAAAGCAACAACCTTTATCCAGAATATCCAAATTCCTTTGTATATCTTCATGTAATGTAATGGACAGATTATGCTACAGTTATTGTTTTTAGATACAGTATGTTGACATAAGCATTAAGATTTCAAGAGTTTACTCAACACCTATGCATAGCAAGTGTTGTGCCTCTAAAATGTTGTGTATTATAGGTCACATAAACTATACGCTATACACTATATAACGATCAAAAGATAGAACTGAAACACACTATTACAGCTTTCCTTTTATATCCGCAAATTACAAGTTCAATATATCAAATTCACTTAAATGTTTTTTGCTGTTGTTTAATTTTACAAACCCTCACAATGTCCTCTTCTGAGCTCTCAGCCTTAACGAGTGTCGAGTTAAGATGTGGAGAAAGTCATGGTTTTAAGCGAGCTCAGCTCCTTCCTGCAGGTTGATCAGTGAAGTAGTGAACTGAACTTTGAAGCCACAGTAAGTAGTAGATTGACAGGGAGGGCTACTATCTCTCACCTGACTCTGTAAAGAGAGAAGGATAAAGGTTTCACATCATATTTAGCGCATTACGCAATTCAGCAGGAAATATTTTAGCCATAAAATATGATAATGCAGATAAAGTGAGCACGTAAGGTGAGATCTACATCTATAAAGCTTTAGAAATCAAGAAATAATAAGAAAAAACACATTTTGTCGTTAAATATTATTTAATATCTACATATTCCTTTATTTCAAATAGGAGTATATGAATGTGATTTGTTTACAGTCAGTGATATGCTAGACATTATAATGGCATGGGTCTTTAAAGAAAATGCAGTATAAGCACTATAAACTAACATGAAAAAGAGACAACACTTAGGAAAGAGTTTTTAGTTAAAATAATAACATAAAACTAAAACTAAAACAAGTAGAATTTCTGTTTTTCTAGAGTATTTATAGACAAATACCCCAAATAAACTTACAATCAGTTTGAAATCAGGCTGCAGTTGACCTCATAGGTAACAGTATTACATTGATTAAAACAACATACTTATGAAAAATTACTGATCATCAAAAAAGTCATTTAATGGTTAGTAAGTACATGACACGTACATGTCTTTATGCAACATCTGAAAAGCTCCTTTTCCCCTCACTACATTTTAAATCTGTTTACTTAACACTGAAAGTGTTCTACATTAAGCCCATATACAGTAATGTTAACAGTTGGAATATTACTTTTATTCAGTGTCCTCAAAGAGCCAATCTCTTCATAAACACTGATCGTAAAGAAAACTAGTCAGTTGAAATCGTTCATTTGAAGGATACTGTAAAAATACAATATTCAACCATGTAAAAATGAGCACTGCTGTACTGAGGGATTTCTGTGAATAATAATACTTTGGAGTATTATAACTAGGCTGGGTGTAACTCTACACCAATGGGTTGTGCATCTGGTGTGAATTATTACATGAACAAAACTGTCTAACAGCTACAGATTTGTGTGGGAAAAAATCGTGTTATTATCCTTTAGCAATTATCGTGTTAAATGTAACTGTAATAATATCACGTTCATTTCTCACGAGCAGGCTTGGAGAGTACATGTAATGGCGTTACGTAATCAGGATACAAAAAACTGGTAATTGTAATCAGTTACAGTTACGTCAAAAAACCAAGTAATCAGATTACAGGTACATTTTGTAAAAAAAAATAAATAAATAAAAAATGGGAATACTACCAGGATAAATTTTTTTTCATTTAAAACCAAAAACATTAATCTTTTGATATAACACAATATAGACAGCTGCTTGATTATAGTTCACGTGAGCAAACTCGTAGTGCATGCGCAAATACATTTTGGACAAAGTTAATTTGGTAGAAATGAACACAAATTGTTCTCTGATATGCTTTTTGTTTGGGTGACCATACGTCCTCTTTTTCACGGACATGTCCTCTTTAACGGACCTTAACCAGGATTTGTAAATTTGATAAAAATGTATAATAATGCTTTAGGTTCATTATGATGTGCTTATGGTCTAATAGTGCAACGTGTGTGTGCATATTCTGCATTGCTTTAACCCTTCTCTGTAAATCCTGCCTTCTCAGAGTGAAACCAATTTTATTCATATATGTTTATGTGATGCTAATAGTGTATCTTTATCAGTGTATTAAAGTGTGCATTCATAGTAAAACTACTTTTGAAAGCTATTAAGACACACACCACCTCCCACCACCACCAAAAATAGGTGTCCACTTTTTGGAAAACCAGAATACAGTCACCCTAGCTTCTGTGATGTAACGTTACCCGCATCAGGGACAGGGATCAGGGATCTTTTATTTATTTATTTAACAATTTTTTTTTTTTTACACAAACCCAAAAATTGACAGGTTTTTAAGCTGTAAATAAAAGTATTTTAGATCATATTGCTTTTCTCTTGACTTTATATACATATGTGACCTTGACATAATCCAAAAATAATCAGATTACATTACTTTCATATTGTGATACCTGGATTACGTTACTGATTAAATCTTTTATGAAGTAATTTGTATCTGTAACAGAATACATTTCCCTCCCAACACTGCTCATGAGACACTGAAGCAAAAGTGATAACACTGACAAAGTGAAAAGGTCACGTAATACACTAACATCAACAAGAAACAATGTCCATTTAGTGCAGTTTGTTTGCAGCAGCCTGGCAGTTTGCTTTTTCTGAAATCAAGATGAAATAATTTCATAGATTTTTATCTTTATATACATTAAAAATAATTCGATTTGTTTTCCAGTTATACAATTTGTTTCCCAGCACAACGATTCACCTGGACCAACAAGCATGAGCTTGTTGCGATAATGCACACTATCAGTAGCAACTAATTATTAGCATTAGAATTATTACACATTTTGTTGTTGTTAAAATACACACATTATTGTGTAGAATGACCAACTCATCTAGACAGTATTAAATGAGTTCCCACCTATAAGTTGAACTCTAATTGGCTGCTCTTCTGAATATTTCACTTTGAGTCATCCATTAAAATTTTTTTTTTTATATAAATAAAATGTTACGTTTCTAATGAAAGAGATGAATATGCAATTCTATTTTTGTCTACAACACTGATTTCAAACATTTCAATCATACACCTTCAGATCAAAATATTTAAATATCATGAGAAACATTTCAGTCGAGTGTCTCCAAACTTTTGACCGGTAGTGTTGGTTTGATGAGTTAGGTGTCCACATACTTTTGGCCATATAGTGTGTTAATGTTATGGATGTAAATATGTTATCCTAGGTTCACAACTTTTTTGTTTGAGGATGATTTACTTTGGCTGCAGCTTTGGCATTGTCAACTCACTCAACAATGGCGATACTTGATCTGAAAGTCTGCCTTTGATCAGCATGCGAAATGTATGTGTAGCACGCGCACTGACTGCAGACCTCCCTACCTAAGTATAACATTAAACTGTGTTCTTTTTCATAATTCTGTCCTAAGGCATATCATTAGAAAGCAAAATAAAGCTAAATAGCAACAGAAAATTAGATTTATTGTTATCCACGTTAGCATTTGGTTGAGTCATCTCATTGAGGCTGCGATGTGAGTTGTTGGCTAAAGTTTATATATGAATAGCTGTGTTTTTGCTGTGGTCATATGGTGAGGGGTCTTAGTCATCCTGGTGGTTGTACAGGATGTCTGCAGTGGGGTTCTTCCTGTGGCTGGGAGGCACCAGGTGGGGCGGTAACTCTGAGGGCAGCTCGTAGCCCTCCAATTTGATCTTTATAAGGTGCTGAGCCAGGGCAAACTCCTCATCGTCCAACATGCCATCCCTGTCACAGTCGGCCAGCTTCCAGATCTTTCCGAGCACGGTGTTGGGCAGGCGTGAGTTCATCATCTCCTTTTTGGCACTGACGCCGGTCACCTTGCCGTTGATGGGCATCAGAGTGTAGAAAATCTCATCGTACTGTGGCTTGTCACGACTCACAATCCAGTCCTCTGTGTCTGCTCCAGCACTAACGCCCTCGCCATAGCCGTGGCCAAATGGTCCATCCTCAGAGCCTTCGAAAGCCCCGCCCATCACTATCGGAGCTGGCAGTTTGCCTTCCTCCTCCCGGATCATGTTCATCAGCTGTGCAATCTTGCTGCCCAGCATCTTGTCCACTGATTCGATCAGCTTCATTTTCAGGGAAGGGAACTTGCTGAAGTCGTAGTGCATGAGTTGTTCCTGTATAGACACATATGGACAAATTTGACAAATCTTTAATAAAGTAACATTTATTGATGTGGGTGAAATATTAAAGTTTTTTTTTTCTAATTCACTGCCTATATGTAATGTTCTGTGGATTATTCCTGTGTTTTCTGAATCGACATTAAAGCATGTGGAGAGACAAGAGTGAAAAAATGAACAAGCATTGATGTAGTTTTTTTTAGCCATATCTGGGGCTGTACGCATGCTAATCAATGGTGGTCCTTAAATGTAAATCTATTTAGGGTCCACTCTGTATCTTGTAAGTGCTTCCTTGAAGGTTGGGTCGATTACCTCCATCATACCCCAGCTATGGCACAATGGCAAGAGGATTCTGATAAATGTAGTTTAGCAAAAAAGTGATTCAGTAATGGTTCATGGGTGATTGATTACAGGATTTACCTGCATCTTGTTGACGTTGGGGAAATCTCCAGGTGAGATGTGGTGTTCTCTCTGCAGCATTTGATAAATCTCAGGTAAGTGTGCAATCAACTCCTCCTTCTTCTTCTCTTTCCCAAACAGAGCAGGCATCTCTTTTTTCAGATAGCTGATGATATAGGCATGAACCTAGAGGCATAAACATTATTCAGAGTCACTTACTGTTATCCAGAGAATTATATATACTGTATAATTGTATTGTATTGTAAAGGCTTAGCATTAGGAGTAGGATCTGCTATTTCGTTCTGTGCTTTATTTCACAGCACTATATTGGTAAATGGTATAGCGCTTTTATCCAAAGCACTTTAGACTGTGTCTCATTCACCCATTCACACACACACACTCACACACAAGTGGTAGCAGAGCTGCCATGCAAGGCACTAACTTGCCATAGGGAGCAACTTAGGGTTCAGTGTCTTGCCCAAGGACACTTCGGCATGTGGAGTCACGTCGGCCGGGAATCAAACCGCCAACCCTACGATTAGTGGACAACCTGCTCTACCACCTCAGCAACAGCCACCCATTTATAGACTGGAAGGCAGTTAATGTGGGTGGATCCGGTATTGTTAAAATTAGAGAAACTTCTAGCAATCCTCATCATAACAATCAATCAGTGGATGCTTATATAAATCTCTGTTTGCTTTTCATTTGTATATATTATGACTACTTTCAATCATGTTCAGGGTATGTTTCCCATAGGATATGAGGTACCTGGGCCCGGTCACCCAAATGTTAGTTACATCAACTGTATTTGCAACTAGATAATACCTGCCTTGAAGGTGTTTTTGGTGTGTCTGGGACAGTTTTAAACTGGTTAAAATCCTATTTTACTGACTATTCCCAGTTTATTTATATGGGTGGTTACAGGTCTGACTCTAGCTCTGTGCTCACTGGTGTTCCTCATGGTTCAGTTTTAGGCCCTTTACTTTTAAATATTTATCTATCTCTACCTGGGCATCTGCTGCGATCGCTCGGCCTCCATTATCACTTTTATGCTGATGATACCCAAATCTACATCCAATCAAAATCAGGTGAAAACCTTGATGTTTGTTTTCTTACTGTTTATATACTGTTTTCTGACAGTATTTCTGAGATAAAAAAAAAGATGGATGAACAATAATTTTCTGTGTCTGAACAGCGGGAAAACCGTAGTTATGCTTATAGGTTCACAATATCAAATTCTCAAACCTGGTCCATTGTCTCTATTTGTTGAAGGCTCTGTTCTAGAAACTCAAAGTAAAATGAAGAACATTGGCGTAATTTTCGATACCAGCCTTACATTTGATTCTTTTGTACAGAGCACTGTTAAAGCATCCTTTTCACCTCAGAAATATAGCCAGACTGCGCCCAATGCTAAACTTCTCTGTGGCTGAAAAGTTGATTAACTCATTTGTTGTCACTCGGTTGGATTACTGTGACGCTGTTTTAGCCGGAGTGACTATATTTACAATCAACAAACTTACACCGGCTCCCGGTCAGGTTCCGTATCGATTTTAAGATCATGATGTTGCCATACCACGCATTACATGGATTGGCTCCTCATTACTTATCTGGTTTATGAATCCTTTACACCCCAAATGGCAGACTGCGCTCGTCACAGTGTAATCTGTTAACTATTCCACAAACACGCTTAAAATCCATGGGTGACAGTGCTTTTTCTGTCTATGCTCCTTCACTTTGGAACTCTCTTCCTCCTGAACTCAGGGAAGCTCAGACCTTTGACATTTTTAAAGCTCAACTTAAGACACACTTTTTAAACTTGCATTTGACTGCTGATGTCTTCTTTCACTACTATTATTATTATTATTATTATTATTATTATTATTATTATTATTACTATTATTATTATTATTATTATTATTATTATTATTATTATTATTATTATTAACGTTGTTGTTCTTATTAACTTTTAGGTTTAATTTTTGTGTGTACTGCTTATTAAGTGTACAGTGCTTTGAGAAGCTGCTTTTAAAGGTGCTTTATAAAATAAAGTTTATTATTATTATTATTATTATTATTATTATTATTATTATTATTATCCAAACTTTTTATTCCAGTTTTTTATTGTCTCAAAACACTGTACTGGACTTTCACCCATAAAAGATTATCAGCATTCTACATTTTCAATTGGTCAGTTTCTTTTGAGCTTAAATAATATATATATATATATATAAAAAAAAAAAAAAAATATATATATATATATATATATATATATATATATATATTTATTTATTTTTTAAACATGCCTCAGGAGTTCTACTGACGAGCTCAACCTCAGAGGTGTAAACTCCACAAAGGTCATTTCAATAATATGAATGTCCACAAAGAAATTCAGCATCTGTTCAGTACACAGGTCAGAACACTGTTGTATCCTTTGTCCACAAGTCAGTAACTATAAATAATAAGACCGAAAAAGACCTTGCACTGTAACATTATTTCTTTTATCATCAGGAAGCTGTCAGAGACTGTAAACTTTGCCTTGCAATTCTCCGGGTTGGTTGAAAAATATAATATTATCAACTGCTCCACCTTGAGACTGACGCTTGCATAGGAAATGGTCAACAGTAGCTATGCGTACACACCTCTTTCCTGAAGGAGGGGGACTAAAATAAGTCAACATTTGTTCTTTGAATATATGGCCCGCGACGAGAAACAGACTGGCAGGTGTGGCACAAACAAGAAGAGTGGCAGAGCAGAAGAGGGTGGAAGGTGGTGAGAAAAACATAAGAGCTGCGCATTTTCTACACTGGTATACATCGGACACATCCCTCATGTCCGGGAAAAGGGATACACTGGGCCCTTTCAGGAGATGAAATTGTGTGAACCATTTCACATGCCTTTTTTGCATTTTAGGAAGGAATACAAGCAGAACCAGGATTCCTGTTTGTCGGGCAGTTCGAGGGGAAGCATTGCGGAAAAGATAAGAGGCGCCCTCAAGGCAGATCCATAAATGAATTGTTTTGACTTAAGTGCTGTTCTAGACTCTTTCAAGCAGCATGCTGAGAGCTCACGTGGCACAGCGAGTGTGTTTGCATAGTACAGCCGGCCAAAAACAACAATGTCTGAACTCAGGTCAAATGCAAGACAAAACAGCCATGACATGGAGCAGTGAAGGTCAATATTATCTGTAATCATTCCAAACATTTCCACTGATATCGTATAAAAATAACCTCAGGTTTTCCTTTGGCACCCAAATGCTCATTCTTCAAATAAAGGATTTATACACATACCTTACCATGTGTAGAAATACGGTATGCTCAAAGAAGTTATACAGCCTACCAATGATCATTATTTGGTACAGAGATTGTATAAAATGATACTGTAGCATACCATATAGATTTGCGATTCTACAAGTTTGAGAGATACAGCAATGCTCTTAAAACTAGCTGACCTTGGCAAGTCTGGCTCTTTTGATGAGGTCGTTGAGCTTGCGCAGGGCAGCATTGCGTGGCAGGGCCTGGATATCCCGGAAGAGGTCCTGTGCTTCAGCCTCAAACAGCCGACGGTTGTCTGTGTTCTGCAGGGGCTTGGCCCAGAAGGAGCCCAGGGACACCTTCACCACCTCCGGGGTGTTGATAACTTTGCCCAGAGACCACATCAGGGCCCCATAGACACGCATCAGTTGTTGTGTGTCCACCTGGTCAGCCTTGTTTAGAACCACACGGATCTTGTCGTCCTGGCCACGGAAGGCCCTGATAGCCTCAGAGAACTCATCAGAGATATCCAGCTTGTGGGCATCAAAGAGGAGGATGATGCGATCGACACGCTCACCAAACCATCGCAGAACTTCGGAGAAATCATAACCTACAGAGGAGAGATGAGACGTTTTAAAAGGACTGCATTTACTTGTGTGTGTGTGTGTGTGTGTGTGTGGTATATATGTGTATATATATATATATATATATATACACACACACACACACACACACACACACACACACACAATATATACAGTCTATACACAATACAGGTTTTGGTTGAAAGTATAGTTACCAAGCAGATTAAGTCATCTGTACTAGAGTGTAGTTTCTAGGATAAAATAAACATTATACAGACTTTCTATATTAGGATTTACATTTAGGGCAATATCCAAATATCCTAGGATATTCAAGTTACCCTAAATACCCTTTTGGCCACATATGTCTTGTATCCCCACATTGTTTTGTAAACGTCAACTAAGGAACATAATGACTCAAATGCTGATCTAACAAGGTTCATGACTGAAGAAATTCCTACTGACTATCACGATTTCCCCTCACACAAAGCGCTGGAGTACGCAGCGCACTGGCGCAAAAGGCGCACATCCGTGTTCGCATTTGACATCGACATTGTTTACTTCATACACATGATCCTATTATGGTTTATGTTCTGTCTCCACCCCTGTTATATTATTGGATGTTTCAATTACATGTCCTCTTTAATCACAGCTGTTATGTGTTATACCACTGATTGTGTTAGTTATTTATACCCCTTGTGTGTCGTTGTTCGGACGCGAAGTATTGAGTGTTTTCACCTTACCAAGCCTTTGTTCTGTGATCGTGTTTCTGGTTATTTGATCCTATTTCTAGTTTCTCGTTGTGTACTTTGCTTCGCCTGCCTTATGCCTGTTGCCGATCACCTGACCATTGTCTTTGTTTATTCTTACCTATTACCTATTCTTAATAAAACTCTAAACTGCATTTGCATCCGCCCCAAAACTCAATTGTTACACTGACAAATTGGAATTGTACAAAACAATTCATTGCACTATACATTTTATAGTTACTTAGTTTGGATTATTTTCTAAAAGATTTCATGCAATACTACTAACATCTACTGTATTTGTTTTATTAATTACACATTTATAATCGCTACTCAATTCAGCTTATTGTGCACATTTAAGTAACAACTGCTGCTATTACTTCCTAGTAATACTACTACCCACATAAGGACACAGTTTCACACAGCGTTCAAGGGTTCTGGTATCAAAGTCTGGTTTCCAATAGCCACCACCTTTAGCAATACAACAATACTGCTAGCAAAATTAACTGGCAGCAATTCAGTGCATCTGGTGATATAATCAGTTCACAATCCAATCATGTTGATATTAGGCTGTTTAAAAAACAATAGAACAGGATTACATATTGCTAAAGAAATGTTAGGGAACACTGCCAAGGCCCTGTGAAGGAGGAGCTTTGGAGCATGGGAAATATTGAAGCGTTTCCTTGCATAAAAGAATTAGGGTGAATTAGAAAAATCTTTATATTTATAACAACGAATGTGAAAAAATAAGTACACCCGATGGAAATAGTTTATTTTAATTATCATTATTATTGTTATTATTTTTCTTTTACATATTTGGACAAGCAAACATTCGTCCTCTTTGAAATAGTGTAATAAAGTTGACACACTATCAAATGACACATAAAATTGACATTTTGTAGTAATTTTCACAATTTTAATGAACAAAAAAACAGATAAGTCACATGGAAAAAGTATGTATACCCCTTCATGTATCACACCTTAAAATCCATAAAATTAGAATCAAGTTTTCAAGATTAGGTGCCTGTGATTAGAACCTGCTTAGAGGAGTGCAGGTGGAACCTGTCTAATTTATACCCCTCTCATATCTAGTGTGTGGTGTTCCCTTTGTTATTAAGGGATGTGGTTTCTTCATGCCAAGATCTAAAGAGTTCTGTAAGGCCTTCAGAAAAAAAGGTTGTGGATGCCTATGAGTCTGACAAGGGTTTAAAAAGACCACTAAATGGTTTGAAATGTAAGGGAAATCATCTACAAGGGACGGAGATTTTAAATGTCTGCCTATTCGTCCAGGACTGGCCGTCCCAGTAAAATCAGCCCAAGAGTAGCTTGTCTGATGTGAAAAGAAATCTCCAAGAAACCAAGTTTACATTCATTGATTCAAATATGAAGTCTGAATTATATCAAAGCATGCTTGAAGATAATGTGTAATCTGTCCTAAAGTTGAAGTTAAATAGAAAGTGGACCTTTCAACAGGATAATGATCCTAATCACACTAGCAAATCCACCAAGGAATGGCTCAAAAAGAAGAAATGGAGGGTTATGGAATGTCCTAGTCAAAGCCCGGATTTGAATCCCACTGAAATGTTGTGGGGGGATTTGAAATGGACAGTATATGCAAGAAAACCCTCAAACAACTGAACGAATATTGCATAGAAGAGTGGATAAAAAGTCCAACAAGCCTGGTGGACAATTATCCAAAACAAGTTATTTTTGCTAAAAGGGGCAATACTAGCTTCTGAGGTCAAAGGTGTACATACTCTACTGATATTTCTCTTGAATAAATGATTGAAAAATCATATTTTTGTTTCTGTTTTGTTCAAGTCTATCAGCTTCATTAATAGGCACTGTTTCAAAGGTGATCAAATGTTTGTTTCCAAATACGTCAAAAAAGCCAACAATTTCCGTCTGGTGTACAAGTTTTTTCACATGACTGCATATATATATGTGTGTATGTCTGTGTGTGTGTGTGTGCATTTCCATCCATATATTTTCTGTACTGCTTATCAGGGTCATGCAGAGTCTGGAGCCTATCCCAGGTGACTCGGGAAAGTGGGGGTTGCCCTTGTACGGGGAGAACATGCAAACTCCACACACACAGGGCGGAGGCAGAAATCAAACCCTCAACACCGGAAATGTCGAGGCAAACATGCTAACCACTAAGCCATCATACCCCCTATGAATGTATATATCTTTAACACTTTTTAGCAACATATAGCTTCATTTATAAAACATCCTCTATTTCTTTGTAAACACCCGCAGAGTCGTCTCTCCCATCGTCAAACCTAAAGGCTATCTGAAAAGAAAATAATAATAATTGTATATATATATACAGTGGTGTGAAACAGTGTTTGCCCCCTTCCTCATTTCCTGTTCCTTTGCATGTTTGTCACACTTAAGTGTTTCGGAACATCAAACCAATTTAAACAATAGTCAAGGAAAACACAAGTAAACACAAAATGCAATTTGTAAATGAAGGTGTTTATTATTAAAGGTGAAAAAAAATCCAAACCATCATGGCCCTGTGTGAAAAAGTGATTGCCCCCCTTGTTAAAACATACTATAACTGTAGTTGTCCACACCTGAGTTCAATTTCTCTAGCCACACCCAGGCCTGATTATTGCCACACCTGTTCACAATCAAGGCATCACTTAAATAGGAGCTGCTTGACACAGTAAGGTCCACCAGAAGATCCTTAAAAGCTACACATCATGCCGAGACCTAAAGAAATTCAGGAACAATTGAGAAAGAAAGTAATTGAGATCTATCAGTCTGGAAAGGGTTATAAAGCCATTTCCAAAGCTTTGGGAATCCAGCGAACCACAGTGAGAGCCATTATCCACAAATGGCGAAGACATGGAACAGTGGTGAACCTTCCCAGGAGTGGCCGGCCGCCCAAAATTACCCCAAGAGCGCGACGACTCATCCAAGGGGTACACAAAGACCCCACAAAAACGTCCAAAGAACTGCAGGCCTCACTTGCCTCAGTTAAGGTCAGCGTTCATGCCTCCACCATCAGGAAAAGACTGGGCAAAAATGGCCTGCATGGCAGAGTTCCAAGGAGAAAACCACTGCTGAGCAAAAGAGAACATCAAAGCTCGTCTCAATTTCTCCACAACACATCTTGATGATCGCCAAGATTTTTGGGACAACATTCTGTGGACCGATGAGACAAAAGTGGAACTCTTTGGAAGGTGTGTCGCCAAGTATATCTGGCGTAGAAGGAACACTGCATTTCATAAAAAGAACATTATACCAACAGTAAAATATGGTGGTGGTAGTGTGATGGTCTGGGGCTGTTTTGCTGCTTCAGGACCTGGAAGACTTGCCGTGATAAAAGGAACTATGAATTCTGCTGTCTACCAAGAGATCCTGAAGGAGAATGTCCGACTATCTGTTCGTGTACTCAAGCTGAAACGAACTTGGGTTCTGCAGCAGGACAATGATCCTAAACACACCAGCAAGTCCACCACCGAATGGCTGAAGAAAAACAAAATGAAGACTTTGGAGTGGCCTAGCCAAAGTCCTGACCTGAATCCTATTGAGATGTTGTGGTATGACCTTAAAAAGGCCGTTCATGCTCGAAAACCCTGTATGTAATGTAACTGAATTAGGACAATTCTGCAAAGATGAGTGGGCCAAAATTCCTCCAAGACGCTGTAAAAGCCTCATTGCACGTTATCGCAAACGCTTGGTTGCAGTTGTTGCTGCTAAGGGTGGCCCAACCAGTTATTAGGTTTAGGGGGCAATCACTTTGTCACACAGGGCCATGATGGTTTGGCTTTTTTTTCACCTTTAATAATAAACACCTTCATTTACAAATTGCATTTTGTGTTTACTTGTGTTGTCCTTGACTATTGTTTAAATTGGTTTGATGTTCCGAAACACTTAAGTGTGACAAACATGCAAAGGAACAGGAAATGAGGAAGGGGGCAAACACTTTTTCACACCACTGTATATATATATAGATATATAGATAGATGTAGATATGTAGATATATAGACAGATAGATAGATAGATATAAACTAAGTATGAAAATGTTTAGAAGACATTTCGTTTCACAGATATATGCAACGATCTGGTCTCAGGATGATTCTTACAATATAAAAACTGTAAGTGCTTGGGAAGAGTAATTGGGCCTGGAGCTTGAGGATGATTACTGGGGCAGAGCGTTAGATAATATATGGACCACCATGTCCTGTGCTAGACTTAGTTTTATACAATTTAAAGTGGTCCATAGAGCTCACCTCTCTAGGAGTAGTTTGTCTAAAATATATCCCAATGTTCCTGACATGTGTGAGAAATGCAAACTTTCACCCTGTAACCTGAGTCATATGTTTGCACTCTGTCCCAAAGTACTGACCTTTTGGAACTCTTTTTTCGGGACTATGTCCGACATTCTTAAAATCAAATTGGATGTTTGTCCTTTAATCGCCATCTTTGGTGTTTCATCTCAGTGTCAGCCTCTGAACCATAAACAAGCTAGTGTTGTGGCCTTTGCATCGTTGCTTGCTCAGCGCAGAATATTGTTGTCTTGGACCTCTCCGCAACCCCCCTCTATATCAGTCTGGCTTAGAGATTTAATGTTCTTTTTGAAGCTGGAAAAAATCAAGTACAACATCAGAGGTAGGGGTGACTCATTTTGGGGAAAATGGCAACAATTTATTACCTATTTCAATGATTTACGCACCCCGGAGGTAGATTGAGGAGAGGTAGACGGTGAACACTAACCATCTTACCCCCTTTCTGTTATTTTTTATTTTATTTTACTTTATTTTATTTATTTATTTTTATTTATTTATTTTACTCATTTATTTACATTCTCCGCCCCCTCTTTCTTTTGGTTTTGTCTGTGGTTGTTTTGTGGGGGTTGTTGGGTGGGGTGTTCTGTGTTATGTTAAAAATGCAAATTTCCAATAGAAATTCTATGATAAAAAGAAGACATTTCGTTGAAAAGTGTTTTATGGAGACTTTTGGGACACCCTGTAGAATTGGGAGGTTCATGATTCAGGCATGCTGATTCAGCTGATGGACTCAAAACAGTAACAGATGTGGAACGCCCATGGAGTGTTATCCCTCAGGCCCAGAACAGTGCTGCATGATTGTGGTCTGGTGTAATCTGCAGCAGGTTCTACCACATTCAACCAGTTCTTACCCTCCACTGTGCGCCTACTGCCCTGAAGGTTCAAGATAAGGCTTGCACATGTTTCTGAGAAGGCCTCATGACTTGTATATCAGTCTATGTCTCAAAGTCCTTGAAAAAAAAAATGTAAATAAATAAATAAATTAGCTAATTAATAACACAACTGCAGGTGAGTATGAACGCAAAGCAGAAACAGAGCTTTTCATGCTTCACCTGCTAATCAGTATTTATATGTGTAAGTACTTTTTGATTTTGTGGTTTCTGAGAACTAATTCTAAACTAAATAAATAAATAAATAAATAAACATAATTTTGACACAATATCACTCACACAGGACATTCTGGTGTTGCTGTTGTTTTTGTTTTATTGCCTGCCCTTATCTCCACATCCTGGTTGAAATACATGGGTCTGGTCAGAATATTGGGACGGGTATACTGAATAAGGCTAGATAAGATAACTGAAGCCTGACCTTGTTCAACTGTGGGGAATTTTGATGCTTTTAGCAGCAGTGATGTAATGAAACAGAAACCATTAGAATAGAGGAACAAAGATGATCCTTTTTTCAAATGTGGATTATGTTCTGCATTTATCAGAAATGTCATGTAAAAAATGCAAGCATTAACATAAAGAAAACATTTAAATATTTCAGACTGAACTCTGTGTGAAAAATGATCCTTGCGGTAGATGTTTGGTTAATGGGTGCAGTAAATTTCTGGTGCCACACAGGTATATGCCTTTAGCATTAGGTTTTTCCGACTAAGTAAACCATGTCCATATCAGTACAAACTGTTGTTGCTTTACTATGATAGTTGCATTGCTAAATGTAGCCTGCATTTATAGGGTGTGTTTCAGGTCTTACTTCTATGTGTGTATATATATATATATATATATATATATATACATACATGCACCCATCAGACTCCCTCCTCTTGTTGAAGCCATGGGGTAAAAGTAAACTGTCGTCCTCTATTTCTTCTACCATACAATTATGCAGTTCAACTAGTAAAGCAATACAGGCTATGTGATAATACAATACCCGGACCAGGGGCCGAAAATAGTGCTTAATTTTGGTGGGGGCAGAAAGTACTACAAAATGAAAACTGTCACAACATGTTTTTATATTCTTGAGACATTAACCTTGTAGCTGTTAAGATGAAATAACAGAATGATGTGCAGTCACTCAGCAACTGATGCTTTCCCTTTACAGCTCTTCATCTTTAGCTAATTACATGAATGCACTTCTTACTAATAAAAAAAAAAAAAAAACATCCTGGATAATCAGATTCCTCTGAAGTATTTATTTAGACACATATATTTATGTATTTTGGACAAAATGGAACTCATGTTAGATTAGTCAAAAAGTAAATAATATGATAATGTACTGAAATAAAATGTACTGGATTCAAATTGAAATGAAACACTGAATTGAAATGTACTGTATAGTTTATAGGTAAGCACATAATTAACAGGTAAGCTATAAACGCATGACCTATTTCTTCTTGGTGTACAAATAGATACCTTCAAACAGCTGTGCCCTCTTTCGTTTCGAGAGTTGAATCAGTTGCGTTAAAATGAGGAATAGAAAGAAAGATGTGCTGACACCAACCGGTTGTAGCCCTTAATTTAAGCTGCTTTTTTTTGTGATTCCAGACCCACAGGATGGAAGGCAGAGACGGAAATGATGCCTCATTACAAAGACATGGGCTTGCATCTGGTGACTGAAATGAAACCTAATGAGAGCAAAGCACTGTGACCCAGTACTGAGAAACAGCTAGGAATAATGCGATTGGACCAGCCTTCAATAAAGGTATGGTGCAGACAGTCATCAGCAAAGCATCAGTGGAAAATTTCAGTGTTGACTCATGCAGACAGATACTGCCTAAATGATATTCAATGAATCACTCCATGACCTGCTCCATGACATGGAGCTGTTCACTAAACCTTTCTAAAAAGGGACATTTACAAGGGCCCTGGTTGAAGGATGGATCATTATATCATATGATCTATTTTATTATTGTATGTGTACTTTTGCTGACTTCTCCCAAACAACATGTGTGACCACGTGATCATCAGATCACTGCACTTAAACACAACCAACAAAAATGCATTGTAGATACTAACCTCTGCTAATACGCTGTTTTTCTCCAGACAAGATACCTGGTGTGTCAATGATGCTAATGCTCTGTAGGACTTGGTTGGGGACCTGAGAGCAGATGAACCTGGTGGTACATGAAGAGAAAGCGTACTGAGTGTTACCAAAGCAAACACAGGTGTTTCCACCACAACTGCTTGTTGACTGTATATCATCCGTCTGAGGCACTGGGTAGTTAAACAGCTGACGCAAACCATCCACCCTTATTTTCTTCCTTTTTCCTGAGAAAGAAAATTATTCTACAGATGCACCGATACTAAATTTCTCAGCCAATACTGATAACCGATTATTCAGAGTGATATCGGCCGATACCGATAGTTCTGCCTTTTATACCTTCTTATAAATGAATAATAATTAATTCCAAAATTCTGAAAGAAATGCAAATAAAAACTTTATCTCCATTTCAACAAGTTGTTTCACAGTAACTGGTGTCATAAACACATTACTCACATTAACAAACACATGAACTAAATTATGAAGATTAATGTAACATTTCTGAACTTACTGAATGTTATTAATTTTCAATATTAACATTGACTGAATTATAAAAAACCTCCTGTTCGTCTCACATTCACTCTCCATAAACAAAAGTATTTCTACTTCATCACTGACATCAGACTGGTAATATATAATATCAACTTTTTTTTATATCAACATTAACTGGATATGAAATATACTCCTCTACAAATATATTTTTCTGTGCAATATATAAATTTTTTGTCAACTCATCTTCATTTAAATCTTTAAACAGTGTACCAACCCTTTAATTTAGTGTGATCAGCACGGCAAAAAAAAAAAAACTAGACTGGACGCCGAAACTCCCGCTTCACTGCTGCTCACTTCCGGTGTAAAATTTTAGCAAGTTTACAAACTGCAGTTTTGTCGTCATTCCACACAAGAGACATCTTTACACACAGCACCAAATCGATGTGTTTTCCCGCCCTCTTTTGATTGGCAGAATATAATCGGCCCTGATCATCGTATGTTTTTAAACTATCGGCCGATGCCCATAGCGTGAAAAATTGCCTTTAACCGGTATCGACCGATACATCGGTGCATCTCTAATTTATTCTATCCTGAAAAACAATTCTCAAAATAATAACAGTGCTACAAATAATTTACATATTTGGTCTTTCGAAACACAACAAATCTTTTTGCATGAGTTTAGCAAATTACTAAACTAAAAACAACTTAAAACAAAAAAAAAACATGGTTTTAACATGGTATTCATAAAAGAGGAAATTGCAAAATGTATCATTGACTCTGTCAGCAAAAAATGTCAGATGTTTCGGTTATAGACCTTCTCTATTTATTTCTCTAGAAATCCATAACCTGTTTAAAAAAAAAAAAGGCCTCACAATTTCACTTAAAAACATGCCAAAACATGACGCACAGAGTGACCCACAGGAAACCAAATGCATTGTTTGAAGTTCCTCTGGAAAAAAAGAGATGTTTTCTGCCAAGTGGGTCTTTGACCTCTGTGGCAGTGATTGTCAAAGAAGCCTTTACCTATTTCCCCTCTGCATAAATATCCATCCATGCAGGGGAAAAAATAGCCCTCCCCTCACTTTCCACATGCTGCAGTTAAACATTAAAAAGCTGGCAGCAAACAACACCCACTAGGCACTCAAATAAAAGAGTGACCATTTCCAGAGCTTGTTTGTGGAAAGTGACGCCAACCATAATAGGTCACATGGTTCAGGAATGGCGGAAGCAGTGGAGCACACAAATCGGTAAATGCAACGAGTATTAGTAACAAGTATTACATTCTTCTATATGAAATAAAAGCACTGCAGATATATATATACCTTTTTTCATCAATACACTAAAAGGATCAAAATTGCACACTCAAACTATAACCCAGATAGCTTCAGTGTATGTATATATATATATATGTGTGTGTGTGTGTGTGTGTGTGTAGTCTGAAGAGCAGTATGAGATGAGGTGTATTCATTATTGTAACTATAAAAATGAATGAATTGTAGTGTTACCACCCCTATACCCTACTTGTGGTTGAGTTCTCATCACTTGGAAATCACTCACTGTTAGTAAGATAAGATAAGCTGATACTTTACTACTCCCCAGACGGAGAAATTTGCTGAGGACGGCCCAACATGGACAGCCAAAGATCAATCTGCTTACTGAGAATGGTACCACTTAAAAACCATGAAAATGGCTTTGGACTGCAATCGATATGAACGGTTTTGCTACGCTGGCTTAGGACTACAATTGCTATAATAGATTTAGGCCTGCAATTGTCAGGAACAGTTCTGCAGACAAGTCTGGATTAGTGAACATTCGATTACTTCAACAAAACAGATTTCATGTGTACTGAAGTTCCTGTTTACACATTTGCACTTTTTGACCATGTAGTTCAGTTATAGAAAGGAACTATTTTATAATTGCACTATCCGGTGTCACGAGGTGAGGATTGGTTCCATTTCGAGTCTGGTCCCTGTCATGGTTCCTGTCATTTAGTCTCAGGGAGTTTTTCATTGAACACCTTCGCCTCTGGCTTGCTCATTAGGGATAAAACTTGTAAATGCATAAATGTAAATTTTATATCCTAAATTTACATATTTCTGTGAAGCTGCTTTGTGACAATGCTCATTGTTAAAAGGTCTATACAATTACATGTACAAATACAATTAAATTGAATTGAACTGAATTGAATAATGTAAAACAGAGGTTCTCAATCTTTTCCAAATAAAGCCGCCCAAAGCCTTCCCAATCGTGTGGCACGAACCCCCCCACACACACATATTGGAGGAAACTAGGTTATCCATTCTATATATAACGTATCATCAATATATTATTCTATTTGAAAAGCAATAACATATACCAAGCACCGAAATGATGCCCTGTCTGTGTTTTTCTTTTTGAAAATTTGTATCCCCCTTCTGATCTCTCCATGTGCCCCCCCTGGTTGAGAACAACTAGTTAAACATTGTACAGTTTTACAACCCCAATTATGAAAAAGTTGGGACAGAATGGAAAATGCTAATAAATACAAAGAGTAAATGTACTTTGACAATAAAGGCAAGGTATTTGATGTTTTATGTACTCAACTGCATAGTCTTTTGAAGATAAACGTTTTTTTGAAATTGATGCAGGCAACACGTAATAGCGATGCGACAAGTTGAAATAAGAAGGTGATGTGAAACAGGTGAGGCAATCGTCTAATCTTAGTATATAAGTAGCCTCCAAAAAAGGCCTAGTCCTTCAAGAGCAAGGATTGGTCAAGGCTCGCCAATCTGCCAACAGATGCGTCAGCAAATAATCCAACACTCTGAGAACAACATTCCCCAAAGACAAATCAGTAGGATTTTGAGTATTTCACCTTCTACACAATATAATTAAAAGATTCAAGGAATCTTGGGTAACTTGCTCAATGGGTAACTTGCACATCTGTGAGGGCATCATTAATGCAGAAAGATATGTGCACATTTTGGAGCATCATATGCTGTCATCGAGAGCAGGACAATGCCAAACCACATTCTGCCCGGATTATAAGCGAATGGTTGCGTAAGGAGAGCGTGGGGGTGCTAGCATCGCCTGCCCGCTGTCCTGACCTGTCACCGACTGAGAACGTGTTGTGCATTATGAAGTGCAAATTAAGGTAATGAAGGCCCCGTACATTTGCGCAGTTGAAGAAATGCATAATGGATGAATGGGGGGAAAATTCCGCTTGTTAACCTTAACCAACTGGTGTCTTCACTCAGCACCCAAACACTCAGCTGTTATTAAAAGAAAAGGTGATGTTACACAGTAAACAGTCGACTGTCCCAACTTTTTTGGTGTGTTACAGACATCAGATTTGAAATGAGTATATATTTTCAAAAATAAAGTCACAACGTTAAACATCAAATAATATGTTAATAATTGTGTTTTAAATATAGTACAATGTGAACTGAATTTTCAAATGACTCTTTTTATTATTGTTTTTATTTTTGCATTTTCCATACTGGAGTTGTATGTGTTACGTGTTAGAATACACAATAAAGGAAATGGTTTGTTTTGGCAACAGCTCCGGTAGATGCTGAACCTGTTACACCAGCTACTGTACCACCTGTGACTGAATATGCATACCTGTCTTGTGGAGTGAAACAGATTCATGGGAAATCACATAGGAATTCTTCTGAGTTCTGCTCTCCCCCTAACTATTCAGGGAAATCTATATAGCTATTGGAAATATTTGCTATTTGCTCTGTACTCACAGGCAACCATGAACGGAGGAAGTACATTACTTCTTCAACTGGGTATTCTGGTTTGAAACTTTGGGAGAAAAGTCCACTTGCTCAATGTTCTTGTACTCTTACATTTTTCACAGTAACTGAAGTAAATGTGCATACTCGTACTTTCTAAATGGAAAAGGCTATATTTGACATTAACTATGCTAAATGTCTCATGTCCTAGTAGTTGAACAAAATTACAACATGGAGTGGGGGAGTTTGGGCTAAATGCATAAATCATAGTGAAACACAAGATATCACAAGATATTATCTTATATACTATATGATTATGGGCCAAAATCGTACCACAAACCTAATGTAAAACAATCTCTAAGGAAATAAACAAGCCACACCATGCAGTTATAAGAGAATAATCAATGATGCGGTGATGTGATGATTATTAAACAATAACAGCGCACCCTCAAGTGTTTTAATCCTCTTGTACCACAGCAATTTGCCATCTCTAGCAATTTTTCATTTAATAAAGAGCAATACATCGTACTTTATATCCTTTTATAGCTACATTTAGTGTTAAACATCCACAAACCAAGTTGGATCCTGTTATCACTCAGGTTATAACAGCTATAAACAGTCATTCCGTCAGTATCTCTTGAAATTCAAATGACAAAAAAAAAAAGCTGCAAAGAGAAACTGCAAAATGCCATTTTGTTCATCCTTAGATTTTCCCGTGGTAGAAATATTAAAAGAACAGCCTTAGCCCTGACACACTGAGACTCCATTCATGAACATCCAATAAAAATCTTCCTACCAAAAGCTTCACCATATCAACAATTATAAATTACTCTTTGTTAAATAACAACAAAGTTTTTCAACTCTATTTATTAGTAGAATTAGATTCTATAAACTGTGAATGAGTTGTTGCTATAGAAACTATAATATACAGTATCAGAACAAGTGTGTTAATGTGAGCCTGTGATTTGAAATACAGCCGGCACAACTGTCAGAGCTTCTGTTATAGGGAATGAACCGACACCTTCTGACCAATCAGTTGCGAGAATACAACAGAGTCGTTATAACGAATAATAAATCATTTTTGATGTTCCTATTACTGATGTAATAAAAAATTCCGATTCTACATTTATGTAGAATAGGGCTCTTTTCTTCAATATAAATTGGGGTAGATTTCAGGACAGACTGACTGAGTGAACAGGTTGTGAACAGGTCAAAAAATAAAGCAACTAACACTCACAGTTAACCTACTAAAGTGTCCATTCTATTCTTCCCTCCTATTGACTCAGTAATTGCGTACGTTTTTAATAATGCACCGAATCACAGAGGCGTGTAGGCAAGGAAGACGGTCATAACCATCGACAGAAGTGTGTCAGAGTTTTTTGAGAGGTTTATTCTGGTTTATTTTCATTTCACTTGTTATTAGCATCTCTCCTTCTGACACTCATACCGATACACATTTGAGTTAATAATGGACTTACACGCAAAAGATGCCTTTGAAGCAGCTTATGATTTGGAACTTTGCAGTTTAGCCTTTCTTTGTTCATCATAAAGATTCTGCCATTTAAAATTGCTGCACCTTTACACCCCATATGAGTTCAACTTAAACACTAGTATCAGCAACAATCCAGCAGCCAGTAACGGTGAAACCCCTCGTTACCTGTTCAGAAAGGCGTTTCCAAAGGCATTGAGCTTCCGGAAAGGTTTCTTGGAGTCCACCACCAGCGCATTTCCAGGTACAACTCCCTCGGTCTCCCCATACATCACAGCAATGAAGCCATCTGTCGTCGGCTCGGGTCCAATCCGCATACCGGGAAAATCTTGTTCCAGCAAATACCTGCAGCCAGAGCAGCCAAACAAGTCAACACTCGGTTTAAAGGTACTGTCATTTCACACAGAGATATAATGAGGAATAATGGTGGTCCTCCTTCAAACTACTGAGAAACATTAAGTAAAACAGTCCTGTAAACAGTCTGAACAGGTCTCTGTATAATACTGGATTTGTGTTAGTGTTCGAAACTGATTCTGGACCTGAAGCAAGGAAACAAGGGTGTGGTAGTGACCGATATGAAATGTTTTCTTATTCACTGTGATTTCCTACTGAACAGGAAAGCGGTGAACTACATATGAAAAGTCATATATTAATTGTAAACTGAACTGAAATGTATGCATTTCATGAGGAATTACTGAAGCAGTGTAGGTAAACATGGTAAATCTCAGCTGCTTTCCAGCACTGCCAGCTGAAAAGATTAATTAACCATTAACCTTTCATTGTTTTGCAGGGATGGAGTCACATTAGTGTATGACACCCTCCAGATAAAGATATGCCACATGAATTCGGGATCAAATAATGGATGAGTAAATTCAAAGTAAATGTTAACTGGGCAGAAACAATACTTCTTGCTAAAGGAACACAACACATTTACAAGAATACACTAACTGCTGAGTTCAAGCCTAAAAACGTATAACGGGGGATAATCCCTATATTATATCATACCTGAAATCTACCACAAACTCACACAGGTAATTCACAGTGAGAACACTGTATTTGGCTTATGGGACTAATAGATGATTTTTTTTTTTTTTGTGATGCACTATATTGCCAAAAATATGTGGACACCTGACCACCACACTCATTCACAATGTAAAAGGTCTGCACTAATATACAAGCGCTTTTTAACCTTAGCGGTTCTACAAAGCTGTACTACACTGTTTCTCATTCACACACACACACACCAATGCTAGCAGAGCTACAATGCAAGGCTCTAGCCAGTCATCGGGAGCAACTTGGGGTTCAGGGTCTTGCACTTCCACACTTCGGCACATGGAGGCATGTGTGCTGGGGAGCAAACCGCCAATCCTACGGTTAGTGGTCAACCCGCTCTACCACCTGAGCCACACCCGCCCCAATGAATGTCTTTGTCTTTGTAAGTATGTCCTTGTATTCTGTAGCATTACAATTTCCCTTCACTAGAACTAAGGGGCCCAAACCTGTTCCAGCATGACAATGCCCCTGTGAAGAAAGCGAGGTCCACAAGGACATGGTTGGCCAAGGTTGGTGTGGAAGAACGTGAGTGGCCTGCACAGAGCCCTGACCTCAACCCCACCGAACACCTTTTGGATGAACTGGAACCCCACTGACTGCACCCCAGGCCTCCTCACCCGGCACCAGTGCCTGACATTATTACTGCTCTTGTGGCTGAATGAGCACAAATTCCCACAGCCACATTCCAAAATCTAGTGGAAAGCCTTCCCAGACCAATAGAGGTTATTATAACAGCAAAGAGGTACATATGGGTGTGATGCTCAGATGTCCACAAATCCTTGCCCATGTAGTGTATGATGATGTTAAGAAACAAATTACTAGCTTCCTCGTTGAGTGCAAAACCACAGAACTTGAGGAAGCAACTTTTCAGTGGGCACCAATAAGATCCGGTTTCTAAGAAAGATGAGAAATAAGGAAATCCGAAACCTAATTCTTGCCTCAAAATATATACATATGTTAAAATTCACTTTTCACGTGTCAAAATACACAAATGGCCTCAATGTTTCTTTTATTGGTGCTGAAGGAGACATACGCTAGGTTTATTAGCTTACACACACATACTGTTTTAACCGAGACACTTTTAACCTGGACAAAGGGCAAAAGCTTTCAGAAGAGACAGGTTCAGTGTGGACTTGTGTTTAAATAACTTTTGTGGCATAAATAAACAAAAACGCATATTTTATGTGTCCAATGTGTACATTATTCACTTCATACTAAGGCTGGGATGATGTACTGTTATGATGATAGACTGTGATACGAAAATCTGTATTAGTTATTATGTTAAAATAACCATACATCGTTACGGATAGTAACACCACATAAATAAAACGCAACAAGGAGTGCTATTATAGGAAAATAATCAATGATGGGGTGGTGTAGTATGGCGAACCTGATTATTATTATTATTACACCACCCGAAAGTTAGTTAGTAACAGTTACATTTATATAATGCACATAAGTGGGGGGGGGGGTCTCATCAACAACCAGTAATGTGCAGCATCCACCTGGATGATGTGACAGCAGCCATAGTGCTCCAGAGCAGCGGTCCCCAACCCCCGGTCCGCGGACCGGTACCGAAACCTTACCATAGAGGTACGTTGAAACCTTACCATAGAGACCAGAGAGCGTTAGGGGGAGAGAGGATGTTACGAGGACGCTGCTAATAAAGTTGCGATTTCACATTGGATTCACGTCTATTATTATATTTTTTAAATACCCTAGTTTTTATGCCGGTCCTATCATTTTATTTTGTTGTATTTATCCGCCACACCTTAAAGGCCAGTCCGTGAAAATATTGTCTGATATTAAACCGGTCCGTGGCGCAAAAAAGGTTTGGGGCCGCTGCTCTAGAGCATCCACCACACAACAGCTATTAGTGGAGAGGAAAACTATGCAGCTAATTCAGAGATGAGGATTATTAGGGGGCCATGATAGAGAGGGGCCAATGGAGGAATTTGACAAGTACACCAGGGTTATACCCCTACACTTTAGCTTAAGTGTCCTGTGTTTGACTCATTGGAAAGACAGTACAGTGTTCCCATCACTACACTGGGGGATTTGGCCCCACACAGACCACAGGGTGAGCGCCCCTTCTGGCTTCACTAATACAACTTCCCCAGGAGTTCCTACCATCCAGGTACTGGCCAGGCTCAACCCTGCTTAGCTTCAGTGAGAAACCAGGCAAGAACTGCTGCGAGATATCCATTTTCCCCCCTCACACTGCCAGTATGAGCTAGTGTGTACACGAGTATTTCCACGTATTTTCCTGTAAATTCTGTCTGATTGGTTTCCGTTCGCTGAAGATACGAATTTACAACACCGCCGTCTTCTTTCACTGAAGTTCAGTTACTTGGTGACAAACCACTCCAAGTGGAAAATTATTCTGGGGTAAAGAAAACATCTTCGGGGCTACAGGCCAGGTCACGCCCCTGCCCTTTTATTGCAAATAAAGAGTGAAAGTTGTAAGATGATGATATACAGTACAGTACAAACGAAACGCATGTGGGACTGTGAGGCTTCTGTGAGGTGGCTTTTCTTCATCACTGTCAAGAGGGCTCCTTAACCCTCCATAACCACTGTACTGTACACTACACACGAGTGGACTTAACCAGGCTGTGTTAAACACCACGCCTACAGCTTACTTTACACACTTCATATGTAAAGATAAACAGACTGCACTGACATAAAGCTGTTGGAACATTCAAGACTACTTGCGACCCGTGCTTTATACTTGTAATATTTTGTTAATACATTGAACATGTGGATGACAGCATTACCTTATGAAAGTGGTCTTTCCTGTGGAGTACTGTCCCACCAAAAGAACCATCGGCTTGCTCTGAAAATCTGCTTCTTCCAGCGCCGGGGAGTGGAAGTCATGGAAAAGGTAGGCTTCCTCCAAAGGTAGTAATTTTTTACTGTAAAGACTTTGAAGTCCCTCAGTGACTGTTTGAAACATGTCGCCCTCCTTGTTTCTTCCTCCCTGCTCCTTGTTCACCCAGCTGAACATACTGCTGATCTGTTCTTCCCCCCCTTTCTAACCAGTATTGCGCAACCGGACTTCTCCTTTCCGCAGCAAGGGGATGAATGCTGCTTCTGTGTCTCTCCGCGCGCGCGTCCAGCTGGGCAGTAGTCACCTGAACGCTGTAAGCTCCGCCCACAACGTGAGTAAATATGGAAAAAACAGGGGGCGTGTCTTGTGCGCGAGACCGGTGTATAGGGTATATTGGTAAAAAAAACAAAAACATGGGGCGTGTCTTATGCAAAACCCAACAGTAGTAAAGTCGGTGTGACGTTAGACACTCGATATTCGCGGATATGCGGAAATTAAGGGACCGTCTCTAAAGTTACATACGACATTGTTATACACGTTTCTAACACGTTTTCTAATATATATTCATACATACATATATACATATGGGCGCACGGTGGCTTAGTGGTTAGCACGTTCGCCTCACGGGTTTGATTCCCGCCGGGGCCATGTGTGTGCGGAGTTTGCATGTTCTCCCCGTGCTGTGGTACCTCCGGGTACTCCGGTTTCCTCCCCCAGTCCAAACACATGCATGGTAGGTTGATTGGCAGCTTGGTAAATTGTCCATAGTGTATGAATGGGTGTGTGAGTGTGATTGTGCATTGTGATGGACATCTAATTTTTGAAGAATGCCATTCAATCCAGTACGGGTGACCCCCTTCATGCATTCGTGAAGGTTTTTTTGGTTTATGCATTGTAGGGTTAAATATCAAAAATCTAAAAGGTGTGCGTGACACCTAGTCGAACACTTTACAGTTGGTTGTGTGACTGTGAGTCATTCCCTTCAAATGCTAATGGGCTTTAAATAATGGTAAATTTTGTGTATGGGCCCATTCTGTAGTGAAATACATACCTAATTTACATGTGATTTAATAGTTTATTTTGTTAAATAACAAAAATCTAAAAGTTTTGCATTATAGCAGACATCTATCTACATGAACACTTTACAGTTGGTTATATGACCCTACATCATTCCCTTCAAATGCTATTCAGGTTAGAAACGTGTATAACAATGACGTATGTAACTTTAGGGACGGTCCCTTAATTTCCGCATATCCGTGAATATCGAGTGTCTAACGTCACACCGACTTTACTACTGTCACGAGACCGGTGTATATAGTATATAAGTAGAAAAATAATAAAAAATAATAAATAAATAAATAAAACGTTGTATATGACTGTTGTATATGGTATATTACAAGACTGTTGTATATGGTATATTAGTCCAAAAAAAAGGGAAAGAAAAAAAGGGGCGTGTCTTATGCACGAGACCGGTCTGAGTGGTATATTACACGTCCAAGATCACTTACTGTTGAGGTCAAAAGTTTAACTACTGTATATCTCGCCAAAGACACTCAAATTCAGTTTGTCACAACTCCATATATTTCCTGTTAGCACACATTTTCTGTGTTAAGTCAATTAGGGTAGCCATTTCCATAAGAGTGGTTTCTTTTAAATTATTATTTAATAATACAGATTTAGGGGGGGGAAAAAAAGGAAAAAAAAAAAAAAAAAAAAAAAAAAAAAAAAAAAAAAAAAAAAAAAAAAAAAAAGTGGTAAAAAGGGGAGGGGGGGAGGGAAAAATGAAGAGGGGGGGAAAAAGGAAAAAAAAAAAAGAAAGAAAAAAGAAAAAAAATATTTTTGTTTGAAGTGTGGGGGGGTAGGGGTGGGGGTGTGGGTGTGTGTGTGTGTGTGTGTGTGGGGGGGAAAAAAAAAAAAAAAAAAAAAAAAAAGGGGAGGTGGGGTACATAAACTTTTGTCCTCAACTGAATATATCAGTATACACATGAGATAAATGAAGATTAATAATTTAAGTTTCAACATTGCTCCCAAAAAACCAATCTTATTATATAAACAAATCTTATATTCTACAAATGCAACTTTAAACACACTTATTTCAGGCATAAAAGTTAAACAGGATGAAGGAACACATCTATCTCTAAAGGGGTAAGCATATCCCTTTATTTCATTACCTCTAAAGGGGTGTGCATTTAAACAAATATAGAAGTGAAAACCAATTCACAAATACACCACATAGAGAAGAATAATAACTGTTGTGGTGGTGATGGTAGTAGTAGTGGTAGTAGTAACAATAGTAGTAGTATTAGTGGTGGTGATGGTGGTGGTGGTAGTAGTAGAAGTAGTAGTAGTAGCAGAAGTAGCACTAATAGAAGTAGCAGTATAAGTAGTGGTGGTGGTGATGGTAGTAGTAGTAGTAGAAGTAGTAGTAGTAGCACTAATATAAGTAGCAGTAACAATAGAAATAGTGGTGGTGGTGATGGTGGTATTATTATTAGTAGTAGTAGTAGAAGCAGTAGTAGTAGTAGTAATAGAAGTAGCAGTAGCAGTATAAATAGTGGTGGTGGTGATGGTAGCAGTAGTAGTAGTAGTAGTAGTAATAGCACTAATAGAAGTAGCAGTAACAATAGAAATAGTGGTGGTGGTGGTGATGGTGGTATTATTATTATTATTTATTATTATTATTATTATTATAATTAGTAGTAAAAGTAGTAGTAGAAGTAGTAGAAGTCGTCGTAGTAGTAGTAGTAGTAGCACTAATAGAAGTAGCAGTAACAATAGAAATAGTGATGGTGGTGATGGTGGTAGTAGTAGTTGTAGTATTAGTAGTGGTGGTGGTGTTGGTGGTAGTAGTAGTTGTAGTATTGGTAGTGGTGGTGATGGTGGTAGTAGTAGTTGTAGTATTAGTAGTGGTGTTGGTGATGGTGGTAGTAGTAGTTGTAGTATTAGTAGTGGTGGTGGTGTTGGTGGTAGTAGTAGTTGTAGTATTAGTGGTAGTGGTGGTGATGGTGGTAGTAGTAGTTGTAGTATTAGTAGTGGTGGTGGTGATGGTGGTAGTAGTAGTTGTAGTATTAGTAGTGGTGTTGATGGTGGTAGTAGTAGTTGTAGTATTAGTAGTGGTGGTGGTGATGGTGGTAGTAGTAGTTGTAGTATTAGTAGTGGTGGTGGTGATGGTGGTAGTAGTAGTTGTAGTATTAGTAGTGGTGGTGGTGATGGTGGTAGTGGTAGTTGTAGTATTAGTAGTGGTGGTGGTGATGGTGGTAGTAGTAGTTGTAGTATTAGTGGGTGGTGGTATGTAGTAGTAGTTGTAGTATTAGTAGTGGTGGTGGTGATGGTGGTAGTAGTAGTTGTAGTATTAGTAGTGGTGGTGGTGATGGTGGTAGTAGTAGTTGTAGTATTAGTAGTGGTGGTGGTGATGGTGGTAGTAGTAGTTGTAGTATTAGTAGTGGTGGTGGTGATGGTGGTAGTAGTAGTTGTAGTATTAGTAGTGGTGGTGGTGATGGTGGTAGTAGTAGTTGTAGTATTAGTAGTGGTGTTGATGGTGGTAGTAGTAGTTGTAGTATTAGTAGTGGTGGTGGTGATGGTGGTAGTAGTAGTTGTAGTATTAGTAGTGGTGGTGGTGATGGTGGTAGTAGTAGTTGTAGTATTAGTAGTGGTGGTGGTGATGGTGGTAGTGGTAGTTGTAGTATTAGTAGTGGTGGTGGTGATGGTGGTAGTAGTAGTTGTAGTATTAGTAGTGGTGGTGGTGATGGTGGTAGTGGTAGTTGTAGTATTAGTAGTGGTGGTGGTGATGGTGGTAGTAGTAGTTGTAGTATTAGTAGTGGTGGTGGTGATGGTGGTAGTAGTAGTTGTAGTATTAGTAGTGGTGGTGGTGATGGTGGTAGTAGTAGTTGTAGTATTAGTAGTGGTGGTGGTGATGGTGGTAGTAGTAGTTGTAGTATTAGTAGTGGTGGTGGTGATGGTGGTGTAGTAGTAGTTGTAGTATTAGGATAGTGTTGGTGATGGTGGTGGTAGTAGTTGTAGTATTAGTAGTGGTGGTGGTGATGGTGGTAGTAGTAGTTGTAGTATTAGTAGTGGTGGTGGTGATGGTGGTAGTAGTAGTTGTAGTATTAGTAGTGGTGTTGGTGATGGTGGTAGTAGTAGTTGTAGTATTAAAAGTGGTGGTGGTGATGGTGGTAGTAGTAGTTGTAGTATTAGTAGTGGTGGTGGTGATGGTGGTAGTAGTAGTTGTAGTATTAGTAGTGGTGTTGGTGATGGTGGTAGTAGTAGTTGTAGTATTAGTAGTGGTGGTGGTGATGGTGGTAGTAGTAGTTGTAGTATTAGTAGTGGTGGTGGTGATGGTGGTAGTAGTAGTTGTAGTATTAGTAGTGGTGGTGATGGTGGTAGTATTCGTAGTAGTAGCAGCAACAGCAGCACTTTATTACATTACAACGTTTTATAATAATACAATAGTAGTAAACCTAATAATAACTATAATAATAAGAAGACATATTTTTTTTAATAAATGTAAAAATGAAAACATTGGCTCTTTCTCTGGCTCTTTTAAGAAAAAATCATAACTTTCTTTAGTTTTTATGGCTCTGCCAGCTGAAAAAGTATTTCATGCAGAAATCTACAAGTGTAACACAAAAACTAGAGATTAAACAGCGACTTAAAAAAAAGCCACTTGAATGATGACTATCAAAAGTTTTAAAGCCCTAGTATACGAGTCGATCAGATCAGCTGAGGAGAAGTTAGAAGGTATTAAGTGTTAGGTTGACTTTTTTTGTACATATCTGTTTAATACATGTGTATTTTTGTTATACAATGGCTGAATCTTAAAACGGCTCTCTGTTGCACATAGGACTAGTGCAGTACATATAGGGTATTATATATAGGGTATAAAAGTCATTAGGCTACATAGAAAGGTGAAGAAGATTTGTACAGTGAGGAACGTACTGTGTAAGTAAGTCTTCTTCACGGTGAGAGGTTGTGGGTCACTGCCACCGTGTGGTCAGAAAGGGAAAAGCAGGAAAATCAACGAGACCCATTGATTCATACTCTGCAGTACGTCTTAAAACAACCAAACTTCTTTCCCTATTCAGCTCCGTGAATGGTCGATATTTCTGTTTTAGGTCTTGAGATAACTGCTTTCCACAGACTCGTAATGTGACTGCTTGAGAGTTTGAGCCTAGTTGAATTTTCTCATGCCTGCTTGGGAAAATTCACACACACACATACACACACACACACACTCACACACACACACACACACATTGCCCTCCACTAATATTGGCACCCTTGGTAAATATGACTGACGAAGGCTGTGAAAAACTGTCTTTATTGTTTAAACTTTTGATATTTTGTTTTACAAAAAAATTATCACAAAAATACTCTCTCATGGATATTATTCATCTTCTACATCTTCTACATCTTACTCCTTCTTCAGGGTGGTGGGGAGCATCAGGCACAAGGCGGGGTACACCCTGGACAGGGTACCACCTGTGGTGTTTATTGCCAAAAAGCTCTATTTTGGTTTCATCTGACCATAGAACCCGATCCCATTTGAAGTTCCAGTAATGTCTGGCAACCTAAAGACGCTCGAGATTGTTTTTGGATGAGATTAGAGGCTTTTTCTTGAAACCCTTCCAAACAAATTGTGGTGATGTAGGATTGTAGTTTTGGAGACTTTCTGACCCCAAGACACAACTAACATCTGCAATTCTCCAACTGTGATCCTTGGAGATATTTTTGGCCACTCGAACCATTTTCTTCACAGTGTGTTGAGACAATACAGACACACGTCCAATTCCAAGTTGATTCATAACATTTCCAGTTGCCTGGAACTTCGTAATTATTGCCCTGATGGTGGAAATGAGCATTTTCAATGCTTGTGCTATTTTCTTATACACTTCCCATTTTGCCGCACATCACAGCTATATTCCTTGGTCTTACCTATGGTTGAACACTTTCCTGTTCCTAGTCACCCAGGTGTATGAACATTTTTATTTTTAAACATCAAAGGAAATATACTTCAATTAAATTCTTCTCATGTGAATTCATAGGGGTGCCAATAATTGTTGCACACCTATATATAACAAAGATATTTTTTAATAAACCTGTGTTGTGTTTGCAATTGTTTGATATCCATGAGTGCAGAGTCCATCCATCCATCTTCTACCGCTTTCTCCTTCAGGGTTGCAGGGAACTTGGAGCCTATCCCAGGAGGCACAAGGCGGGGTACACACTGGACAGGTTGCCAATCCATAACAGGGCACAATCACATACACTGAGTGCAGAGTATTTTTGTGATTTTTTTTTTTAACAAAAGATCAAAAGGTTAAACGGTTAAGTAAAATTTTCACAGCCTTCATTGCTCATATTTAACAAGGGTGCCAATATTAGTGTAAGGCACTGTGCATGGACATCATACCGAACAACAGTGACTACAAGCTAAACATCATTAAATAACTGCAAACAAATAACAAGCATTTTTTTATTGGTATATTTGTACAAATGGTTGTAAGTTTGTACAAAATGAAATTTTTATAAAGAAATGTGAAGAAATAATAATTAAAAATGTATAATTTTTTTACCGAAAGAGCAACACACTTTTTAGTAGTACATCATATGTATTGATTTTCCAACAGGGTGAGTTTATATCATCGATAACACATAGGAACGTGACTGAAAAGATTGCAGAACTAAGGGGGGTCAAAGTGCAGTGACGCTGACAGTGACAACAGCATGGAAGGAGTCGAGTCCAGTTCTGAGTCAGGGACTGAGGAAGCGAGTAGGTGAGGTATACACAATTATTGCCGAGGACGGCAGAATGCCAGAAACAGACGGGGATTTTACGTGGGGGATTTTACAACGAAGCCTGAGGGTGAAGAATCCACATAATTCACATGACATCGTCAGGATGTTGCACAAAGGTGGAGTGAAAAAGAGTGTGCTGTGATCCAGAACATGTAGAAGAAAGAACAAAAGAAGGTATATTCGAATTTGTGCTTTTTCTATGTGAATTTATGGGCGAACTGCTTTTGGGAGAGTTCACAGCAAGAAATAAGAGAAGAATAACCCACGTCTTAGTGCCAATATCTACGGCTGTCACAGGACTTAAAGCTCCATCAAAGCCTGAACAGGTTCATAAATGTTTCTATTAATTGTTCTCTTTTAATAAACCAGAAATGACTTGTTTTAATAGAAAGAGGATTAAGCCTCATGAATTTGAAATGTTTTTTAAGGAGTTAAAAATTCTTTGCAGTAAATATTTATGTAATACGTTACAGCTAAAAGTTAATGAACGACACCACGATGTTTAAAAACACGGTCTGTATTTGTTCTGTGTTGTTCTACTGTTGTTTGACTTGTATTGTGTTACAGAAGACCTTTTTAATAGAAGTGATTTTAAGATAAAAATATGAAGCGTCATGACTTTCTATGCAGAATAAAATAAATAATAATAATAATAATAATGTAATTTATGAATGAAAGGGATAATAAGGCACATGTAAATACAGGACGCATTAATATTAATGATCAATGCTAACTTGTAGGCCATGTTACGGGTCTCAAGGAGAAGATATTATGAACGTGACATTTCCGTGGGTTTCTTTCATCTGTAAAAAAAAAAAAAAAAAAAGAAAAAAAAAAGGGTTTTAATTTACACCCTAACTCTAACCTGGGGATTAACCTGAGGCAAGTTAAATTAACCTTAATTCACAAATGACAACAAAAGAATATGGTAAAATGTTTGTGTGTTGTTGTTTTTTTTAATATTCATATACATTTGCATTACATATACAAAAACCATAGTTGTGCAAATCCTAGAAGGGTGATCTGGTTTACCGTCAATGTCTCGACCAGCATAGCTGCAGTCTTAAAGACTAGTATTACAAACTGTGTTAACAAAAGAACAATATATTCTGATGCACAGCATCCATCAATACTTAACATTACAAAAAATAATGTGTCAGAATAGTAAACACATTCTGAAGATTAAACTCCGTTATGTTGGTTTTACATGCATCATTTATTTATTTATTTATTTGCTTTTACCCCAATGTGTTTTGTGGATTCTTTCATCTTCATGCTTTACAGCGCGGCTCCATTACCAGTGAACAAAAAAAAAAAAAAGAACGTCCTACCACCATACGCACAAAACACATTCTATACATTGTTCTTCGCTATATGAATGCTTCGACACGTGATACTGACAAGTTGGATTTTTTTTTTTTTTTACAAAACCATCAAACATCACTGAATACAGTGGAATACACAGTATCTTTATTTCGCTGTATATAAAAGCTGAACTGCCAGATCAACAGCCTGCAATACAGAAACTGGGCCTCATTTATCAAGCTGGATGCGAACAAATCTATTCATAAAACTGTTCATAGGAACATTTACATCATAAATGTGCTATTCATGAAAATCCAGTTAGTGAAGAAAAAATAAAAAATAAATAAAAAAATTTAACAAAGGATCCTACGAAAGCTCCCGAGTTTGTTTAAATTTACATATAAGGACTCAATAATGAGAATTATTATTGCAAATTATACTCAATGTCAATCATCTGATGAGTTACTGAGATATTATTTACAGGTCAAGGTTAAAATCGCGTAATTTGATGAATCAATTTCAACTACACACAAATTTCATGAAAAATGTTTAAACGCGTTTCATGTTAATGACTTGAAAGAAAGCAATCCAAAACAATCCGTAAATTTAGACGAATAACACTAGCCGTTCAGTTAGGAGAAAAGTAACAGCACCCTATAAAGGGAGAAAGGAGTTAGTGTGTGTCTATGGTAGGTAAAGTATTGCAATGGCAGAACTGTGGTACAGGAAGTTTTAGCACACTTTTCACTTAGGCGTAGAGATGCACTGATGTATCGGCCGATACAGATTACTGATTATTATAAAGGCAATTTTTCACGCTATGGGCATCGGCCGATCGTTTAAAAACATCTGATGGTCAGGGCCGATTATATCCTGCCAATCAAAAGAGGACGGGAAAACACATCGATTTGGTGCGGTGTGTAAACATGATGTCTCCTGTGTGGAATAATGACAAAACTGCAGTGTATAAGCTCTGTAACCTCTGCACTGCTAAAATTTTACATCGGACGCTGCAGCAGTGAAGCGGAGTTTCGCGTTAATTCAAAAAAAATTTTGCCATGCTGATCGCACGGAATTAATACGGCAGTACACTGTTGAAAGATTTAAATGAACATGAGTTGAGAAAAATGTATACATTGCACAGAAAAATATATTTGTAGAGGAGTATATTTCATATCCAGTTATTGAGATTATATATATATATATATATATATATAAATAAAAGTTGATATATATTACTAGTTTGATGTCAGTGATGAAGTAGAATTGTTTTTGTTTGTGAATGGGAGATTTTGTAGAATTCAGTCAATGTTAATATGAATTAATAACATTTAATAAGTTCAGAAATCTTACTTGAATCTTCAGAATTTAGTTCATGTGTTTGTTAATGTGAGTAATGTGTTTATGAGATCAGTTACTGTGAAACAACTTGTTGAAATGGAGAGAATAAAGTTTTTGTTTGTATTTCTTTCAGAATTGTGGAATTAATTATTGTTCATTTATAAGAAGGAATAAAAGGCAGAACTATCATTATCGGTATCGGCTGATATCACTCTGAATAATCGGGTACCGGTATCGGCTGAGAAATTTAGGATCCGTGCATCTCTAGAATAATTTTCTTACAGGAATTTTGAGGTTTGTTTTGGCTTACGAAAACATTTACACACTACTTTACTAAATGATTGATAAATGAGGCCCACTCATTAAATTTGTCAGATTTAATTATTTATTTAGAGGAAAAAAATTTTTTAGTGAAATATTTATTTCTTTTTAAGCTAATATCCTAAAAAGGGTAACATGTAGGTTACAGAGAACAAATGTGTCCCTCTTACTTTTCTCTGGCTGAAAGGCACAGCTGCATGTTGGCACCTTCACCAGCACAGACAATGACATACTTTCGTTTGCTTTGAGGTGAAAACCCTTTGCTCTTTCTGCTCCATCTTGAACACTGTGGCTATCTGAGACCTCCCCTACCCTGGTCATGATCCAAAGGACAGCACAATCTGTCTCTCAAGAGACTGTGCCTACACCGTCTCAGGAGAACCAGCCTGAGACTCTCGGCACACTCTCGTGTTTGGTTGATTCTCCTCATCGGTTCCTGCTCTGTTTTTCCCAATCCTGTGATCTCGTAACATCCATGATGAGCACCGGGCCCTCTGGCATGATAGAAAAATCTGTTATAAAAATGTTACAATGCTACAATGCTAATGGTAGAAGTGGGGAAAAACAAACTCATTCAATAAGAACTACCACTGGCTAAAAGTCTCCCAAATTAATAACTGATTTCTTGTGTGTGTGTGTGTGTGTGTGTGTGTGTATGTTTGTGTGTGTGTGTGTGTGGTGTACACTGCTATTCAAAAGTTTCTGAATGACATTTTTGGTTCATTATCAGGGAATGAGCTGAAAATCAAAAGATATTAATGTGTATAATTGAAATGAGAGGTGTTCACTTTTAACAAATACTAGTAGGGCATTTCCCGGAATTCCTGATTTCACTGGGAACAAGCTAAATCAAATTAGAAAAGGTTTCCATGTTGATAACTAAAAATATTTAGTCACACACAACGTATTTGTGAACAATTTGATACTAGCACCATCTCGAGTCGGAACTATGGGCTAAACGAGCTTCCCCTTCGAATGCACTGGTCTTTTATAAAACACTTCTTTAAGAAGGAAAGTTTCTTGCAAAGACCAAAGGTTGTGTTTGCAGAATTGTCAGATCCCAGAGGGGCTTAATAAAAAGGAGTTATAAAAGCACTGACTCCGGATAATAATGATGATTCTTTAAAAAAACGTTTCATGATATGATTATCACACAACACTGATATAGTACCATCGTATTACCCAGCCGTTATGCAGTCATTTCAAATTATGCAGTGCGGTTTTAAAAATGTAAGCAACATTTTCCTTACATATCTTTAGAGTACTGCCGTTTTAAGTTGAGATGATGCAGTGAATATATTTTACAGTCCGGAATTAGTAACCTAACTGCGGTACAATGCTGTAGTGTCATAAAGGTGTTAAGCTTTTTCGGATCCACCCTGTATTCATGCTACGGTTGCATTTATATTTCTTTTTTTTTAGTGCTAGACCTTCAGGAGTGTTCAAACCTGATTTTGGACCTAAAGTGACAGTATAAGGGGTGTGATACAGATCAATAAACTATTTATTTCAAATATTTAGCACTTTGAGTTTCAGTGACATGAAAATGACAGTGGTACTGACCAATGGGATAACTGTCCAGGTGTCATGGGTCAGGCAGGTCTGAGGTGTCCACTGTGACTTTGATGAAGATGGTGTCATCTTTAATGTAGGTGCCGTTCTCCAGCACGGTCTGGGCGACAAAGAGCGGACAGCCCGAGGCAATGTTCATCTCCCCCGTGGGCCGCCGGAAGCTGCTGCTGTTTGGGTCAGGCTTGAAGGCATCACCCAGGTGCTTGCGTGTAGGACCCTGGTCCATCAACATGAGTGTCACTTTTTGGCGGAAAGGCCATGGCAGCAGAGCATCATACTCACCACGCATCACTACGAAGAAGAGCGACAGGTGCGTGCCCTTTCCCATGCCGTCACCATTCAGGTAAACACGTGCGCACATCTTGTAGCCAAAATAGCCCGTGTAGAAGGGCTGGCTGTAAAGTGACAATGTTTTAGAAGCCACTGCCTCTTGCTTGCGCCGTTTGTAGTCACGAATCTTCCAAATAAGAGTTCCGTTGAAGCTGGCCGTCTCCAGCACCTGCAGCTTAAGGTCCATGTCGGCCAAGCGAATGTCATGCACGCTGAGCAGCTCGTCATGCCGCGACATCTGGGTCTCTAATGAGGCTGGAATCGGTACAGAACAACGTAAAAACTGTTTATCGAATCTTTTTTTTTTTTTTTTTTTTTTAATAAATCTAATACAAATTATACAGAAGTACTGTACTGTTTATTTAGAAACTTGTTCAGTGTATTCATATTTGGACATTCCTTTTTGGACATTCAAGATTAGAAGTAAATTTAGCACATTTTCACATCGGGAGTTTTCCTGAATAAGGAACGGAAACGTGTGACGTCTATCTATGAGATGGACGTAGAAGGTGGTCATTTATGCTCCAAAAGCACTAGCTTGTGGTTGCATCATTAGGTAGTTTAGTTCGTTTGCTACGTCTATAAAGATGCGTATCAGTCATGAAGCAGATATGCAAAAGGCGACACTCACTCATTGAGTGGGAACCAGAACCGGTGCGGACAGAGTCGAGCGATGCTACCACAGAGCGCATGCTCTCCACGGCATTCCTCAGAGCCTCCACTTCATCACGTATGGACCTCAGCGGTCGCAGTTCCCTCAGCTCGATCTCCACCTCCAGCAGCTTCTCAGAGTGCGTGCTCAGTAGCTTCTACGAGCACATCACAATTTTTGTCACACTTTAATTTGATTATATTTCGTCATTCTTCGTCAATATAAGTGAAATAAAGCCGTACTGTAATTTACTGTGCGCAGTAACAATTGAAAAGCTTCCCATTAATTGCCCCAAACCAGAACATCATAAATTTACAGCAGTCATTTATTTTGATGGCCTTCTGGGTTCATAGCTGTATGGAGGAAAGTCCCATTCAAGGCGTGGTATGTAAACAAGTATTGGGTGACAATTGCAGAGCAAGCAAGACATGTTTCTCACCTGCGTGCTGGACAGCTTCTGCTCCATTTGTCTGTATTTCTCCCTCATATCTTTATACTGCTCCTCCACTTCTGTAAGACGACTGCTTAGACTCGGGAGAACCTTGTAGCGTTCCAACAGCTCGTTTTTGACATCCTCCACCTATACGTACAAATATTTGTTAAAGAGAATCCAGAAGCTAAAACTCTACGGTGTTTCCCACAGGTTGAGAATTTACTTGTCTTGGTGGTTGGCGCGGCGTGTGACGGTACGGGTTCAGTAATAAGTCAAACAAAGCTTTATGAATGAACTATTTACTGCAAAATACTAAAAATAACTAACTATCTATAAGTCAGCATAAATACAAATAACTACGTATTAAAATACATTTTCAAAATATATTAAAGAACAAAAAACAGACTGTTTTTTGATGAACATGTCAAACTTTTTTTGGAAACATTATAGAATACATTTTTTAAAAAATGTGCCTATTTGCACAGTTCACATGGCTTGCTGGAACATTTCGGTTTTCCTTGGCTTGGGGGGAAAAAAATAAAATAAATTCTCCAATGCCTGTCTGTAGGAGTATGCTTATTGATAAGTGTGTTATCAGTACTTAGTTGGACGATGGACGCTACAATTATAAATAAAGTGTCTGCTAAACTCTGCTTCTGCGGACAGTCATGGAGCAATCAGACTGATCAGAGTTGTGCAACCCTGCCATGAGCACAAAGACGTTACTAGGACAAAGGGAGGCCATCTCTCTTCATTCAGAGTGCGAGCAGCAGTGGTCGAGCGAGCTAGACAGCTAATGAAGAAAGCGAGCGGTGGTAGGGAGAAAATCGATGAATGGGAGATATAAAAAAACACACACACAAAAGTTGGTTGGGGTGGGGCGGGTCAACGGTCCGCTGGTGTGTGTTCATTACGAACTGACAATTGCGTGTATTGGTTGAAAAAGAAAACTGGAATTCGGATTTTATCTACATGGGCGTGGCGCCAAGTAGAGCTTATAAATGAGGAAACACTGATCTACATGTCTTGGTATGATTCTGAAATTGTTTTTTGTATTGCCAATTATACCTGAGCCACTGTTATTTTAGATGAGCAATTTTTCAGTGTTCTACAAGTAGTCTCATTTAAAGTATTATAATTTATTATGCTCCTACTGTTATTACACATAAATCTAGACTCATAATACGGCTATAAAACAGCAAAGATTCCCTACCTTGGCCTCTAGTGTACTGCTTCTGGCCACCATCATTCGCAAGTGTTCTGCGGCAAAGCTTGACTCGTGCTCCCTCATTTCCTGGTTTAGACCCTGCAATTCAAAATATGTTTATGTTATATATATATATATATATATAAACAAACATTTAATCATATAATCATCAAACAGTGCCTATTAATGAAGTTGATATACTTAACCTAAACCAGAAGGAAAATTATCTTTTTCAATCTAATATTCTTCTGTGGAAAAAGTAAGTACACCATTGGCCTCAGACGCTAGTATTCAATGACTCAAATATGAATTCTACATCATATCCAAGAGTGCTTGAAGATAATGTGAGGCCATCTGTCCGAAAGTTGAACCGAAAGTAGACCTTTCAACGGGATAATGATCCCACGCACATTTCTTTTTTTTTTTTTAATGGGGGGGGGAATTTTGCAAAACGCCAACAAAAGTTTTTTCTGCTAAAGGGAGCAACACTAGCATCTGAGGCCAAGGGTCTTTTTCCACAGAGGAATATCACATCTATTGATATTTCTATTGAATAAATGATTGAAAAAGCTAACTGTCCTTTTTGTTCAAGTATATCAACTTTATCAATAGGCACTGTTTCAAAGATGATCAAATGTTTGCTTCCCAAATACGTAAAAAAGAAGCCAAGAATTTCCATGGGGTGTACTTATTTTTCCCCCCATAACTGTATATAGTCTTTTCGATTATATTGTGTTCTTATACCTTTATGCCCTCATAATTCATTCAGAGCTAAAGACCCATCAATATTAATTATATATTAATTAGCAGCATGACTACCCTACTAACTATATAATAAGAAAAGTTACAGTTTAGAGTACAGAGTTTTTATGGTCTAATACTGCTTTTATTGTCTCATATCAACAACAGAAGTCCTCACCTTGTAGGTGCAGCCAAAACGAAAGAAGGAGCATGTGACTTGAGCCTTTGGACAGTCTTGCTGGTGAATGGACAGCTATAAGAGGAAAAATACAGAATGAAAATTGAAGACAAATTTACTTCGGGTCTACTGTAAAAACGCTGCTAGTACAGAACTAGACATAAATAAATTCACTAGACATTAAAACAGATTAAGCACATCACTCAGAATGACAGATTTCATTCTTACCTCACTTCTTACAATGGATGAAAATGAACAATGATTAGGGCATGCTACTGGAAATGCAGGACAAACTGTTTCTTTGTGTTTCTAGATGAGAGTAACAAAGAGAAACAGAAAACTGGCAGTGTTAGTAATCTTTCTAATCATAAGATAAGACCAAAAATGATTCACCTAGACTTCCTAGGACTTCCCACAACCCTATTATAAGTAGTACAGTAACTACTTCCACAATTTTTATAAACACTATGACCAGCATTCTCTAAATGTCTTACAGGAGATTCCCCTAAAGTTCCAAGGACCTAAAGTGAAACCAAAACGTCAGGGGACATTTTTTTGGCAGTAAGGGAAATAAATCCAGAGGATGTACAAAGCAATGTACTACACTTTCTAATTAATTTAACCAACCAAAAAAAATAAATAAAAAATCCATCATGAATCCACATCTGTGTTAGATAAATGATAATGAGCTCTGACTGAGCAGCAGACTAAGCAGCCTTAGAAAGGTACCTTTAGATCCGTTAAGGCCATTTTGTGTTTGCAGAATTCGCAGGTGGCCTCACGGTATTTGCATTTGTGGTTCAAGTGTTCAGGCATGTCCTTCCTCATTATCTTCTCTTTACACAATGGACAGGGCACCTCAAAGTACTCACACATGTTCAAATGGTCCTGATGGTCCAAAGAGGGAGACAAGAGACGTAGAAGGGAATAAATAAAGAAGACATCGATTAATTCGGGTGAGGACTGTCAGAAAATCATTATTCCTACCTTACTGAGACCAATACTGCACTGAACATGTATTATAGTGTTAACATTCATGATTTCAATAGAGTCATTAACCTTTATGTACAGTTTGATGTGAATGGCAACTGTTGTATTATAGAACGATTAAATCTGAAACCAGTCTGTATTATTGTGTGTTAAAATGGTATTTGTACCATAACTTACCGTAACCTGCTGTAAACTCATTTGTTCTTTACATCCGTTTTTCGCACTGCGGCAGTAGACTTTCAACGTCATAATCTCTCTATGGCAGCAAACATCGCGAAATATCTGACCATAAAGCAAGAAAGAGTATGCCGTTACACTACTCTCACACTATAAACATACATTTGCCTTCAGTTAAACCTGTAGTGCTGGGAAGAGCTTTATAATGGGGAGGGGCTTACTTTCTCTTGAGATAATGGCTCCATATCAGCTGGGCACACCGGATTCGGTTTACTGAAAGAATAAACAAGGTGCGTGAGATCTCATGCAGTAGCCACTGTTTCAAGCCTAAGACTCCTTCAGAGGTCAGGTGAATACGAAATAAATATTTTAAAGACTCTGGAAATAAAAACGTGGTAATAGTTTTCAGTTGATTAGTTTCTGATGATGGGCTTGTTCTTGAGCTATTTTTTTATTTAAAAATGGAAGGCACGCATGGAGCAAATTGGGTCAGTGTCTCAGATCAGGTATTGACAGACTCTACACTATCTCAGGCTTCAGGATCACCTCTGCATGCTAGTAGCCTATTTTATTTATTTCTGGATCACTAATCGCACTTATATTATAGGTACAGATATCAGCTTGGGATTTATTTTCTATTTATATGAAACGATCCAACACACAAGTTAATAAAAGAAGTGCATGTTTATGATATAATCATGTCTGAGTCAGTGTCTGAGTCAACTCCAGGGTTACTGCATATGTTAATGCATTTATGGCAGTCTGTAGTCATCTGTAAGATCTTGTCCCGCCATAAAGCTCACTTATACTCCAGGTGCCTTGGTAACGCACCAAAACCCAAGTGCTGGCTGAAAGCTCTTCGTAAAGTACTTACACAAAATTCAGAAAACACCAAGCACATTTTGTGGTCAATACCATATAACTTTAGTCATATTTTTCACCTGATTTACTGTTTTTTTCTGCAAATTCCCTCCAGGGTATGTTGGTGTTCCCCTACCGCATGACAGAGTCATATTTCAATGCAGTTCTCGCCTGGTTTCCCCATAGAAACCAGCAGAGTTGAGCCTAGCTAGTATCGACCTCGTGGGGCAAACTAAGGTTGCTGCTGGAAGTGGTATTAGTGAGGCCAGCAGGGGGCGCTCACCCTGGGGTCTGTGTGTCCTAATGCCCCAGTATAGTGATGGGAACACCACACTGTAAAAACAGCACAGTCTTTCAGATGAGACGTTAAACCGAGGTCCTGACTCTCTGTGGTCATTTTAAAAAAAATCCCAGGACACTTCCCCTAAAAGAGTAAGGGTATACCTCGGTGTTCTGGCAAAATTTCCCCCAATGGCCTTTCTCCATCAAGGCCCCCTAATAATCCCCATCCCTGACCAGGCTACATCACTCTCTCCTCTGCACAAATAGCTGGTGTGTGGTGGGCGTTCTGGCGCACTATGGCTGCCGTCGCATCATCCAGCTGGATGCGAACACATTGGTGGTGTTTGAGGAAATGCTTTGGGTGCCTAGAAAAGCGTTATATAAATGTAACTAATCATTATTATGACAGCTACCAATCTGGGAGTGCAAGAGGTATGCTTCTTCTGAGCCACATGAGGTTTCTGCATCTTGAACTGCTGCATTTATACGTACATCACAGGGCAGCTGAATGCGCTCAGCACTAGGGAACAATTTGGCCTAATTTGCGTTTACATAAACAGACAAATGCTCTAGACTGGCCAGGGGCAATTATGAAAACAGAACTAAGCCCCGTGTTGAGTTCTTTTTAGCTTAAATGGTTTACAAATATCAAAATTATAATATTATTATCCCAATCCATGTTCTGAATAATATGTTTTAAAGCTTCAGGTTGAGTCTTCTCGTTTAATAAACAAGCGTCCTTAATCCACCAGACTCACAGAAGCATTTTATTTTTTATCGTCTTTTATTACTGATCACAAAATGGATCACTAGCCTTAGGACATTTTCCCCCCTTCATGATAATAACCTCATAATGTTATAGTGATGAAGACGTGTAGTAATGACTGCAAGTTAAAAAAAAAAAGTGTCCCAACCTAAGCAGCTGGGGAATGCAGCTCTCGCAGAAGCGGTGTCCGCACTCAGTCTGCCGAGGATTACACAACACCATGCGACAGTACTCGCAGCAATACTTGGGCTCGGGAGGCATGACGAAGTGGTCCTGAAAACCACCACGTAGCGGGAGGAAGGACTGCTGCTGCTGCAGAGCAATCTGCTGCTCCCGCCCGTCCACACGGCGCGGCAAGGACATGACCTGCAAAAGGCGACAAAACACAAACGGACACGTTACCTCCCTGAACGAGGTTTTCATACAGGTGAATACTAATTACTGTCATATACGTGGCTACATGGAAAAGGTATTAAATCATCATCATCTCCCGACACCAAATAAGAGTTGCCGTAAATGCACATAGTTCAGTACATCTTCAATGGGAGGACTTGTTTTGGATTCGGTCACGGAGTCCTAGGGATGATGAGCTCAACCTCTTGAAGTTCGGGAACTTTCCAAAAATGTCACGCTTCAACACTATCACAGTAGTCATGTTTTTGCTGCTACCTGGAAAGTTTCGAAGGTCACTCGCTGATCTACGCGTCTGATTAATGAGCAATTATTTCAGCCTGCTGGAAAAGCACCAGAGACTTACACCATGTCCGAGACCGCCCGGGCGCGATATTCCACCATATTACACCCTCAAGCCGTATGAAAAGGAAAGTAAGGAAGACAAACCGCATTACTGGACCACAACAAAACCAAATTAAACCTGAAAGAAATGGTTCAAAAGGCTGTTTAAAGAATTCCCGATGACATCATTGCGCTCGGGCGAGTCAAGTCCGGCTGCTAGTCTGAATAATTTGCTTTTTGGTCTGCTTTATAACGGCTGAAATAAAGGTTTGGCTACAGCGCTCACAGAAACCATCAAATTCACCAGAGCACAGAGAAAACAGTCATACTCAATATAGTACTAGCTAACTACACAAATAGTTGATTGGATTTTATTTCCTAGACACTTCTCATATTGCTCACTAGGAAGGTCTACATCTACATTTCTATACATTTCAACGCCGATTTCTGACTACGCCTATCGTCAAAAAAAAAAAGTGCTACGCTAATAATAATAATGCAGTTTAAACTTTAGAAAACACAAACTTCTCAGAACAATAAGAACATTACGAAAAATAAGCCGAACAAAAGTTATGTAGAGACAAAAAAAGAAATATGCATACATACATACATATATAAATAAATAAATAAATAAATAAAAATCGATGAGTCAATGAAAGGAGAAAATGTATATGACAACAAAAGATTGAGTGAATAAATTTTCCGGCTTTTAACGGTTAACGCCTCAAGGATTTTCAGTTCTTTGGATGGCAGGAACTAAAAGCTGAGTCTAGTAGCTTCAGAAAAGCTTTAGAGATGGATTGCAAGATATTCAAACAAAAATAGAGAAATAATATAAATAAACCCCAGAGAGAAAAAGAGAGTGCTTAGAGAAGATAGTGCCTCAATACAGACAACCAACACAGTCAGCTGCCTTCTCAAGGGCATAGTGTCACTACTCGGACTAATCAAATGCATTTGTAATGTAAATGAGTGAAATATTCTTGGTGTTATTTCCACCTGCATGTGAAAAAATGACTACATTTTTATATAGAACAAAGGACCTGTAGAAATAGCTTCAGGTAACTTGTATCCTATCCAAGTTGACATGTTGGTAATAACTCCATCCCATCCTCTTGTCCTAGATATGAAGACACTCGGAAAAGCACTCTCTTCCATCATCTCCAGCCAAAGCCAAAGCGCTTTGCTGCGTCGCAGCGGTGACGTTCGAGTGAAACCCGTCTGCTCTCAACAAGTCGTACACCCCTAAAACCGTAGCTGTTTCTACAGCTTGTTTCCAGCGTTATTATTTTTGCACCTGTCTGTTGGACTCCTGCGACAATTTATGCAAAAATGGATTTCCTTTTATTTGCATTGTCCGTCTGCGAATGTAATTTTGCATAGAACGTATATCGGCGTTACTATTTATACGTTTAGGTCTTCCTCAAGACGTTTATTCATTCAGCCTTTGCGTTGGATGGATCAGAGTGGTTTACCGTCGTTAAAAACGGTGTACGATGCGTGAAAAAGGTTTCGAATCTATCGGTCGTATTCTGCTGCTCGAACAGACGCGCTGCCAGACTACAAGTGGATTATTCCAGGAACAGGAGGTGTTATGTGCTCGATAAATGTGAACTAGGGAGGGAAAATAATCAGCAGCTAATTTGTTTAACACGTACGTGTATCTGGAATTTACACAGGTCTGTCAGCTTCCTTACAATTACGAGCTAGCGATCGCTCGAGGGTGTTTATTTAACATTTAGCTCATTGTGTCTGACGTTTTCATCCAACGTGGATACAGCGGAGCGGTCGAGGTTAAGGGCCTTCCTGGGATTTGATCTCACGAACCCTCGGATCGGTAGACCAACGCCTTAACCACATCACTTTAAATTTCAAAGCAACTTTAGGAAAAGAGAATGTTCAATCAGCTCCATCTAGAGGACCGTTTCTTGTGTGTTACTGCTGCTCTTATACCTCTATATTAAAAAAAAAACAAAAAAAAACATATGGGTCAGTTATCAATAATCACCTACATGAACTGAATTTGTGGAAGAATTTTGCTTGAAGAGTTTGTTTTGTTTGAGTAGTTATAAGCATATAGATCTAGTTATGTTAACAAGAATTATAAAAAGAATTGGCACTGTGCCTCTCTCAGTCTCTCGCATCTATTATAATCTCTACGGATTCAATTCAGGTAGGGTTTGATTATTAACTGATGAGTCAGATGTCAAAGCGCACACACACACTGAAATGTGCAGAATGCCGTTGTCCCCTAGGCCATACTGTAACATGGATGTCGCTGAAGCACTGGGACACAAACAGAACTAGCATGTGTTGCAGATTATGCCGAGGTCTATAAGGCATCGGTGTTTCTCTCTTACACACACGGAGAATCTACTCAGACAGGTGTACAGCTCAGCAGACAGAGAATACTCCTGCTCCGTTTTCAAACAGTGCAAACGCTGGCCTCGTCAAGAGCTCCTGACCAGCAGCTCACAGCCTGGGAAACCCCGTCATAACAGGCATAACTCTGGCACGAATAATATCTCACTGGAGCCAAGTACCTCACTGAACCAAGCACAGAAGACGGCCCCGGCAGTGCCACACAGTCTGACATGAAATAACTTCTACAGACACTGCCGCCCTTTTATATCAAATCACGTGAGAGTAAGAGCACAATTCTGCACAAAAAAATGTAAAAAGTCTGAGAAGAAGGAAGACCGACCATTGTGTAGATCATATCCTAAAGCACTCGGAAGCTTGTCTTTCAGTCTTGTGGAAACTGAGGACTTGCTCAAACGTCTTGGACTGAAGAAGTTTTCTAATGATTCGTGAATAATGCAAAAAGTGAGCTTTTCATATGAGAAAAGTCTGAACGAGCTCGATCGCGTTCTATCGTAAGGCCCGAGGAACCGTTTATTCATTCATCTTCAGTAAGCGCTGTAGCCTGGGCAGGGCCGTGGCCGATCCAGAAGAACGGGCACGAGGCAGGAATACGCCAGTCCATCCAGAGAACCCAGAGGAAAGCCATGCGGGCAGTGGGAGAGCATGCAAAACTGAACACGCACACGGTATCCCGAATTCAGGATCAAACCGAGAAGCCTGGAGTTGTGACGCACCACCGTGCTGCTCTGTGATCATCGTTACTGTACTAACAATTTACACAAATACAAAGAGTAATACAAAGATAATTACTTCTATACCCTAAGGATGTCACTTCATGGCCAACATTCAGATTCCCTACCTAGAATGTAAAAGTCGTAATCACAGGTTTGTCAAGCCGAAATAAATCATTAAGGAGACGGAGCTGACAAACCTATTCCTGTAGTACATACACAACGACTTTCTAATAAGTAACGTCACGACTAATGTCTTTTTTAAAACCTAAAAACATACAAAATCACCCCATCGGTGTGATTATGAGAGGAAGAGAAGCTTTACAATTTCCGCAGAATCTCCGTTACACGCTGCAATGTCTTTACAACGTCTGGTCACTCGGTTACACGAGCATGTCTTTCACAATGGCAGTGTCTACAACGTGCATACAAGTTACATGGGGGATGACCAAAATACTCTGTAAGTATGGCGCACGTATCACCTCCCAAACACCGAAGCGCACGGCTGCGGTGTGACCCGAGCGTACGAGACCGTCTGCTGTGTCATAACAAGATGCTTAATCATCTGTTGAGAGTGAGTAGGAACTTACAGAGAAACACAAGCCTGAAACATGATAACGAAATGATCCGCCGGATGCGAGCGTCTTCATATAATACAGATCTCTAAATATATATCTTTCTATGCTATTATTATTATTATTATTAATAATAATTTTAATACGCCGTCGCACCCACCATATGTTCAAGTGTCAAGGTTACTGAGAAACTCGGTTTTAATTTCGCTTCTGTCCGATGTATTTGCATCTCTCTCTCAGTCATAACGGGTTTTTTTTTTTTTTAAATCAAATCTTGAGTATCGAGAATGCAAATACTGCCCCTGAAAAAAAAGGACCATCAAGAGGACCTTAAGCCTTAATTCTTCATCATCCCCACGTGACAGAAACGAAGTAACATTCAAAACCATCCCATGAAAGGCAACGTATATCGGCTGACCAATATGTGTACTTCTCTAGGAGCTTCCAGGAATATTTAAGGGGCTTTTCAGTTTGCTGCCTCATTCCTCGCCGTCACTGATGACAACACACACACACACACACACACACACACATACGCGCGCAAGAAAAAGCAGTACGCAAGCAATTCATCCTAGAGACAGAGAAATCTCATAGTTAAAAACATCATAATAAAAATAATAAAAATTGACTATGCTACTATTATATAAGAAATAAACCGGACTCGTTACTCTGACTCCGAGAACTGTTCGAGGATATATCTGCCTGAACTAAGTGTTTATAAGCCCCTTCTCCCAGGGCTTGTTTTTTTAAATCATGAAACTCCACAGATCAACAAAGATCAAAGCTTCAGCGGTTTATATTTACACTTCAGTTCATTCAGGTTTAAAAACGGCCAAATCTACTCCTGGAAGCACAACGCGAGTCCTGTGACACGCCGACACGCAGCTGAAACAGAACGGTGTGTGTGACTTGCCTCGAAATGACAGAAAGAAAAAAAAAAACGAAAAAAAAAACAAAACTCAGGTGCAGAGAGACCACATGTGCCGTCTCAGCCAAAAGCGCCACATCCGAGTCTGACCGAACTGAACACCAGAAAGAGCCGGCGGTGAAGTGTGAAACCCAATCCACCCAGAGTGTAAGTTCAGGGCTGAATGGCGTCCAGGTAAAGCAGGCTTTTCTTTGAACGTGCCTGCACTGCCGGAGAAATCGTAGCAAAAATGAAACAAAAGTCTACAAAGGGGAATATCAGCCTATTCTCGTCTGACCTTTCGACAGAGGAAGAGATCGAGTGGTACTCACACTGACACACGCTGTTAACGGGAACAAAGGTTGGGTTTAAATGCTGACAAATGATGATTTGTAAAAAAAAAAATAAATAAATAAATAAAAACTAAAGTGGTGAGGTGCAAAAAAAACAAACAAACAAACAAACAAAAAAAACACCAACAACTTTGCGTGCCAAGGCGAAGGTACACGCGTTCGGCTCCTATGCTGACACCAGGTCCCAAAAGAGTGCGTGTGTGTAGTGGAGCATGTCAAGGGACCTTACCGTGTTTATTCTGAGAGTTCAACAGATGTCAGATTCAAATGGCCCAGGCTGCGAAGTGAGAACGCGCACCCTGTGATCAAAAGCAACCCCAACATCCTCCCAAACACTGACTGACAATGCCTCAGCAAAACTGCGCGTCCAACAGAGAGCTAAACCCGGCTGTGTGTCATCACGGGTTTTCCATCACTAGTTTACAGGCCTGCACCAGACTTTCCTAGGTCAGAAAAGAAAAACACAATACAGCACGACGATGACGATGATGATGATGATGGTGGAGGTGGAGGAGGAGACAGGTTTTCCATGCACCGTGCCCATCCCTGGTGAAGGCAAATCTTTTAAGAAGCAGACTTTGGAGTAAAAGTATCATATCTTCAGGTCTGAAAGAAACTCGTCATCCATGAGCCAGGAAACTGTCCAAATATGTACTGAGCTGATGTTAGTGAAGATCTGGAGGAACCACTTCACCTCCAGGTTTAGATGTTTGGGACTAGATGTTCTGTTCTATTGTTGGTTTATTTAAACCACTAAAATTATTAGTATTTTTCAATCGAACCTCTTGAAATGACATTTAGTTAAGAAGGCCTTTCTAAAAGAGGCAACTTTTGGGTGCTAGCCACATAGCTTTGTGGTGAAATGAGCCCCGAGCTCCTCTGGGCTTGTCTTGACACAGGTTGCTGCTAACTAACAAGCCGAGCTTCTCGACGTGGAACGCTAGCTGGACTCACAAACCCCAACACTGCCGAACATGAATCACTCACATGAATCAGTTATGGACGTCGTCCGACACTGCAGCACTGTTTTCTGCCTCGGAACAATGGAAGAGCCGGAGCCTCGGCGGCTTGTCCACTTCATGAACGCTCCCGGAGACCGCGGACGTCTCTACGGCTCAGAGGAATCCGTCCCCGCGGGATCGCACACAGGCAGCGGCCGCACACACGCCGAACCTTCTCATGGTCGGATGTCCAGCTTGGCGAGAGAGAGAGAGGGGGAAAAGTGCGCAATTCGGCTCGAGGAGAAGCGAAAAAATCCACCAGCGTTGAAGCCTTGTGTGCTGTTGATTTCAATTCGACTAACTGGAAAGCCCCTCGCTCCGACTTCCTCAGGAAATCCCCGTCAAAAAAAAAAAAAAAAAAAAAAAAAAAAAACCTAGTATAAGAACGCCGTTGAGGTGGCCGGGAGATGGCGCTGTGCGCACGCGAAAATCTCGTCGGCGTTTTAAACCGGGAGAGCGATCTGATTGGACGAGGCTGAAGCTCGGTTTATCAGCGTCTCACGCGCCCTATTCCCCTGTCAGTGTGTAGCGCATGAACAGCGCAGGTCTGGTGTTCAAAACAGTGTCGTGTCGGTCTAAACATGAATCATGCGATGAATATTACTTCTGTTTTTGTTCGTTTTTACAGAACCAGTAAAGCCCACTACAGTGAATAGCTATTTCATATCATTAATCATGGAGGGGGGGAGGGAAGATAAGAATAAAACAACATCCTCCACACGAGCGAACATGTCGGAGAAATGTGACCCAGACTCTGTAAATAGACATACAGACTAGACTTCAACAACATTATGCTTCCCGACACCTTAAAAGTTGTCCCACTCGAGTACTTCATTAGTAGTAGATTGATATAATTTAGATGGTTGTGGATGAATGTTGTACCTGTCTGTACCTGTCTTCAAAAACACAACCCTCCAATGTTAACGCTAAGATTTAAGTTTTCATTTTTATATATACACACACATACATACACATACATTATATATATATATAAATATATATATGTGTGTGTGTGTGTGTGTGTGTGTGTGTGTGTATATATAATATCTTACTGTGTGGCCAGTGTTTTAGAACATAGACACATGGCTATTGATAGGCTACTGTAAATGGTTGCTAAGTTTGCTCTAGAAATGCCAATATGTAGCTTTCCTGCTAACTCAAAAAAACACCCAGATTTGTGTTTGTGCTAAATAAATAAAAAATGTTTACCTCATTACCAGCTATGGCTACAATTAAAACCCGTCCACATATTATTTTTCAAAAGTATTTTTATTTTTTTAAATGTATTGATTTCCTATTTCAGTGTGTGCCTCAAAAAAAAATCTAAACATTAAAAAAAAAATTACACAATGCTTGCTTTCACTTTCAATTTCAAGTATGTGTGTGTGTGTGTGTGAGAGAGAAGTGGTAATCTATTCTATTCCATCTCTCACACCTGTCTAGACAGTCAAGTGTCATAGTGTTATAGTATATACTTGTGAAAATCTGATCTGATTTACTTCAAAATAAGAGAAATCTGTGGTAGTCGATAGTGTTTACCCCCACAGAACTCAACACTACCCAAATCTAGAACTAAAACCTTTTTGTGCCAAGAAAACACACTGATCTGAAAAGCACAACGCTTCAAATGATTAGTATAGGCTATTCGGGTGAGTCCTTTTTTTCGACACGTGATCCGTTTTACTTTTAAAGTAAACTGTACAGCTTTGCTTATCACACGTTTACCTGAATGTAGAAATAAATACTGCAGAGGTCATCTAGCTCATGGTCCCCAAATTTTGACAATCAGTATAGGTCCTTTTGCCCTTCATACACAGACTATAGCTCATATACACCATCCCTTTTAATCATCATGTAAAATTATTGCCATGTAGGGAAAATCTTTTCATTTAAATCATCAGTTTTGTTCTATACATTATCATAAAGGTGAAGCTAACTAATATTTCAGACAATGTTCATTGTTCAAATTGTGTGGCATCATAAGAAAAAACATACAATCTTACCTGTAAATAGATTGATTGCGGGGTTTTTTTTTGCACAACAAAAAACAACTGTTGACTCATTGCACTGTCTACAATCATCTCATAACTGCATCACTAAACTCCAAATGTCATGTAGGAATGAAATCCTAACTGATTAGTTACAACAATATGGTGTTCAGATTAAATCATAAAAGCTCACGTACTCCATTATTTGATTAAATCCCATTGGTTTATTCTGTGGTTAATGTGACAAACTGGTTATATGTGGGCAAAGTTATCTATTGTCAAAAATAACAAAAACACACACACACTGAAGCATGTATACATACACACACGCGCGCACACAAAAAAAAACTAGACCAGTCTGCCTGTTTGTGGTTCTGGAACGGTACGGAAATGAACATAAATGGAGAAAAAGAAAATAACCTCGGACAGACTTAATGTTTGTCTAAAACTCAGTAGCCTGCATGTATTTGTTTTTGTAGTGCTTTTGATAATCGAAACAACTTGCATCCACACGTCCCGTCTTATTTTACTGGAGAATACACCTCCAAACTTGGACAAAGTTTATCAAATAATTGCCCATGCATGCAAGACAGACTTTAGTACACATCATTAAAAACCCAAGAGAAAAAGCATATACCAAAATAATATTTAAAAATATATATATAATAAAAATCCCACTTACTATTACAGGTAGCCTGTATTTAGTCAACAGCCCTAGCTAAATGGCTTTTAAAGACATGTTTATTTTTGCAATATTCACATACAACCCTCAACAGCAATGATTAATTGTCCATTATTAAGCCTCTTTCTTAACAAATTACTTAAGCAACTTACTTAAAGAACCTGATATACTGAACAACTATTTAAAAAAACAAAACAAAAAATCTGAATGAATTTAAAACAGATTTTGCATTTTAAATGAAATGATCTGATTATCTTAAAAGGGGAAGTTCAATATTTTCACACAGACACTTAGCTTAATCCATAATTCAATAGTTAATTTCGGGTGAATTAAACAGCTTTATCCATCCAAACGTCCAGAATTTAAAATGGATTTAAAATAAAACACACAAAGACAGAGACAAACTTTTTGCATTTGCATTCCAGCTGACACAATGCCAACTCATCACGAGTTCCAAAGTAACGTCTGTATTCTGTAGCGCATCACTGGGGAACTGGCGAGAGCCAGTATTACAGAGAAAAAAGAAGCAGTAAATCGTTTCACTTCTCTGCACTTGTTTGGTTCCTTTGAAGAAAAAAAATATATATCACTTAATTACATGTTAAACATGCCTTACATGGCTGAATAAATAAAAAATACTAACTTTACTAAACGACTTCACTGTTGCATCTTTAAAGGTAGCTAATAATCTCGGTAACTTGCAGCACCAAAGCTGGATGTCCTACCACTTAACAGAATCACAGGATGGATTTTGAAAGCAACCAAGCATATTCATATGACAGATTCAGGCATCGAGATCTCTTCAATACAGGCTCTTTCATAATTGGAAACACTATTATTCCTTTGAAACAACTTATTAAGCAAATAAATAGATGGGTAGCTTAAGTCAAGATAGCAATTATGACAACTCCTAACAAAATCATAATGATCACTGTACAACCTGATAAGAAAGAAAACTTACGCAAGAGCTGAATGCTACACTGAAGTAATTACTTAGATATGAGGGAGACCGAAATAAGGTTTATTGAACCTTCAACAGAAGTCAAGCTTTCCTCTGTCATTGATAAGGTCGCAAAATCCATCCAGCGTCCTCGATGTTTCTGAAGGTTCAGTGAATACAGTGCTTGGAGCACCAAGCACAGCATTGACCTGACAGAGAGGTTATTTCCTGTTGGCAGTGACAATACAAAAGTAAAGACTATCTTTATTCCTGGGTTGGGCCGGTTCCACTTTGTAGGACACGTAAAAACCATAGATTTCAGCTGAGTCAAAGGAGCAGCAGCAAGGAGACTGGTGGGGAGGGTGGGTACGAGTTGGTGCCTCTTCAGAACAACATGCCTTCAAGTGGATTGCAGATTGCATTTGGATCAGATGCATCTGATCTCATAGATGTGGGCACTCAAGAGGCAGAGGGGGTCTGTGCTTCTGTGGGCATAGGTTCCTGGACAAAAGAAAAAGCTATTATTCAAAGAGTGTTCCTAATACTTCTTTATTCTCTGATTTGTTTAAATGCAGGACTCAAGAGAACCAATTCTTGGTGTATTACACATGCATCTTCTGTAGAAGTCTGGAGACACCAGCTTTTCAAAATGTTGTAATAAATAAGTAATGAATGGTCATTTTCTTTCAGTTTGCTATTTGGTTTAACACGTTGGACAAGGCTTTCTTTATTACATGCAGCACTGTGTCCTTCCCTTCCAAATTTTTCTTGCACAACTAAGTGTAGTGCCTGGGGTAAATATCACTGTTAATGACAGGATATGAAATATATGTTGTCTTGATTCAAGACCTTCAGACCTCCTTCTGGTCCTCTGGTGGGACAGGTGTGATGGTTCCTTCCTCAGATGACACCTCCATTTTCTCTTCCTCCGAGCTCTTGGAGGCTTCCACACCGTGCTCGGCCTCCCACTCCTGCAGCACTTCGTCCAAATTGAAGCGGCGACGGTAGTTTACGAAGAAGTTCTTCACCTGCACCACAGACTTGTTGCCGATGACATCGGAAATGGCCTGGAAATCCCTTCCGTATTTCCTTATAGCTGAAAGGTCAGAGAAAAAAAATTATTTACAAAAAAATAATACACAGATGTCGAGGGGAAAAAAAAAAAAAAAAAAAAAAAAGTATACACTATGGGAATTGTTGCTTTTTTGACATATTTAGAAATCAAACATTTGATCATCTTTTAAACAGTGCATATTAATAAAGTTGCAATACTTGAACAAAACCAGGAAGGAAAATTAGCTTTTTCATTCAGTTATTTAACAGAAACATCAATAGACATGAGATTCTTCTGTGGAAAAAGGAAGTACACCCTTCGCCTCAGTCTCTTGTATTGCCCCGTTTAGCAGAAATAACTTCTTGTAGGCATTTTGCACAATTGTCCACCAGGCTTTCTGGAAGTTTTGACCACTCTTCCAAGCAACATTCTTTTAGAAGCAAGGTGTTTAAGGGTTTTCTTGCATGTACTGCCCGTTTCAAATCCCCCCACAACATTTCGATGGGATTTAAATCAGGGCTTTGACTAGGACATTCCATAAGCCTCCATTTCTTATTTTTGAGACGTTACTTGGTGGATATGCTAGTGTGATTAGGATCCTATGATTAGGATCATTATCCTATTGAAGGGCCCACTTTCGGACAGATGACCTCACATTATCTTCAACCACTCTTTGCTATGATGCAGAATTCATATCTGAATCAATGAATGCAAGCTTTTCAGTCCGGGGCGGTGAAGGAACCCCAAACCATAACATTTCCACCAAGGTGCTTCACAGTTGGTATGAGGTGCTTCTCCTGAAAAGCTGTTTTTGGTCTGCACCAAACAAGTCTGCTGTTACTGTGGCCAAACAACTCTATCTTTGATTCATCTGTCCAGAGTACGTTATTCCAAAAGGCCTGCCTATATGCTCATTGGCAAACTGTAGTCTTGCAAAAGTTTTTTTCTTACAGCTACAATCAGAAAGTTGCATGCACTTTGACACCAACAGTTTCAAGACTTACTAGCAGGTCCTGTGATTAAATTTTGGGGTTCTTGGAGACTTTTTTTGCATCAGACAGTCTGCTCTTGGGTTGAATTTACTGGGACGGCCAGTCATTTGAAATTTGCCCCATTGTAGATGATTTCCCTTACAGTTGAATGATGCATTTCAAATAATTCGGAGAGCTTTTTAAATCCCTTGCCAGAGTCATAGGCATCCACAACAACCTTTTTCTGAAGGCCTTAGAGAACTCTTTAGATCTTGGCATGATGACACCAAACACCTCGATAAGAAAGGGAAGACCAGACACTAGATATGCGTGGGGTATAAATAACAGGTTCTACCTGCACTCCCTAAGCAGATTCTCATTATAGGCACCCAATCTTGAACACCTGATTCGAATTTTATGGATTTAAAGATGTGATAAATGTAGTGCACTTATTTTCTCCATGTGACTGATCTGTTTTTGTTCATTTAAATTGTGAAAATTACTACAAAAAGTAAATTTTGTGTGTCATTGAGTGCATCAACTTCATTAATAGGCACTGTTTCAAAGATGAACAAATATTTGCTTGTACAAATATGTCAAAAAAGCCACCAATTCCAAGGGGTGTATATATTTTTTCCACACAACTCTATAAATATTAGAGGTCAACCGAATGATCGGAATTGGCACTGATAACTGATTATGGAACTATCGGTTATAGGCAAAAATCCAAAGTTTTTCCAGGTTGTGTCCGGTTTCAGCAGCGACTGAGAAGGGTCAGCTGTCATTATACAGTACGAGAGCGGTCTCTAGAGGCAAAATAAAAACCATCATGGACACATTTTGTCGTGTTATTTAAAGCGTTTTTTGAATCATTTTGGATGTCTCTTGTTATGTGGAGTGTTACTTTTCTGGTTCCATTTGGTTGTACATCTTTTATTTACTTATATATTTATTAATAGCTAATATATTAATATTTACTTCATTTGTTAAAAGTACAGAACATATTTAATGGTACAGTCAGTGCTGTTTATTTTACTTTGAGTGTTAGTTTTCATTTAGTATCAGTTAATTAAAAACTATCAGTTAATCGGTTATCGGAAGGTACTGCCAACTTAGTTATGGTAGTAAAATCCACTATCACTCATCCCCTAATAAATATATATATTTTATTTTTTTAAATATATATATATATATATATATATATATATATATATATATATATATATATATATATATATATATATATATATGCGCACACTTCATCTATCGATCACCAATAAATACCTCTAACTATCCTTGTTGTCAGGATTTCAACAGCTAAATCTCAAAACGTACTGGTAAAAAATAGCCTGTAAATTTACCTTGTACCGCAAGCAGCTGTTCCTCGGTAGTCCAGCGTGTGTTGAATTTCTGATTCACCTTTGAAAAGAGTGTGCTTAAATTAGACTGAGGAGCACAGAAATAATATGGGGGTGGGAAAGAAAATATCATTAAAATCAGAAACCTAACCACCTAAACAACACTTGTATTTGCCACAGCTGTGACTCAACTTCCACTTTTTAAATTCTTAAGAACAGAAAGAAAACTTGACGTTTAGAAGTATGACATATCACACTACAACTGAATTGCGCAATTACCTCAGGAGGCCGAAACTCCTCCACCCCTGTATCAAGCGTGTCTCTTAGGGCGCTGTTGTTCTGTTTGATGCTTTGGATCTGCAGACAGGTTTCACGATCACATGCTTAATTGTGCACTACGACCTTGAGCCTATGCTCATTATGCTAGGTTAATGTTAAATGAATGCAGACTGGATGGAACGGACCTGTCGTTTAATGGTGACGAGCTCCATGTCCAGCTGCCTGAGAACGCTGGTTGCGGCTGGGCCACTGCTCGACATGGCCGTCACGTCGCTCTGGATCAGGTGCATGCCTTTGGGTGGCTTTCTCTTGGACCGGTGGTGGTTCCTCGGACCTTGTGCTTCCTTTTTAACATGAGCTGGCTTGTCTGCGAGAGGTGCCGGCTAAAAAAAAAAAAAAAAGAGGAATCAAAACCTATTAAACCTATTACCCAACTACCGTTTGTAATTGAAAGAAGAAAATAAATCACTGACGGAGGTTAAAAAAAAAATACTAGAAATTGGAAACTGTCCACAACTCATAACTAGCGGTAAATATCGGCATTTGCCGTTATACACCATGTGCCCACTTTAGTCTCGATTCACTCAGTTAGAAGGCAGGAAACCAAATAAATGTACTGTCACGTTCCCCCAGCTGGATAAAAATAGAAAAAGTATGCATGTGTAAATATTACAATATTAAATAAGACCCTTAAAGTGTATACAAGATAAAAAAAACTGTCAAATCTGTTCAGATGGAACTTTAAAAAAAAAGAAATCTATGAAATAAGTCTCTGAATAAAAGTTCAGGAAATGTGCTTGATCGTCATAGGGTTTTAGCCATGGAGTTATTTAAATTTGTACTGGTACCTTCTGGACAAGTGCAGGTTTTGTTTCCTGTTTTTCAACTCCAGGTGGACCCTAAGAAAAAAAATAATAATAAAATAAAAAATAAGGGTTTACCAAGATAAACACCACACACTCTTTAAAAGGAAAAGGAATAAAAACCATTGGAAAGCAGATTGATCATAGGTAAAAGATTCAGACAAGTGAGTGCAACACTGCAAGTTCAATTCCCAGGAAAGAAACCCCCAAAGAAAACAGCAAAAAGTACACTTATCAATTGATATCTATTTTACTTCTCTAAAATCTCTACCTCTTTTTTCTCCTCCTTGCTTGCTTCCAATTCCGCGTGAGGCGGAGAGGTGCAGTGTCTCTCTTCGGCCTCGTCATCACTTAGGAACAGGATGAGGAGTAATTTTATTTGAATTCCCCGTTTGAGTAATCCAGAAAAGCTCACAAACATTGTGTAATGATTAAACACCAGTGAAAACGAAGACTGAAACAGAATGTGTAATTTAATGATGCAATGATTTAAAGATAATATGAAACCAACAAAAAATAAAAATGCGAAAAGATCTAAATTCCTGATCTAGATGCTAGCCTGCAATCTAGTCACAGACAAGAGAACCTCCCACACCACCACCAGTATGTATACACATATACACACACACACACCACTTTAATAGGATCATGTGTACCCCTTCCCATTTGTGCAATTATCCAATCAGAGCAATGCATAAAATCATTGACCTCAAACAAGAGATTGTGGGGAAAAAACATGAGACTGTTAAACAATTGTGATGGATTACAGAAGAATCGAGAACACACTCCAAGAGATAGGCGTGTCAAAGTCAAGTGAAGAGAAGACTTCACCAGAATAAATACAGAGGGTTTACCATACAATGTAAACCACTCATATGCCTCAAAAACAGGAAGACTGGATTAGTTAGCCAAAAACATCTAAAAAGCCTATGCATTCCGGATCATCCTCCCATGGACTTGTACCACAATGATGGGAAGAGAAGGCAAAGACGTGGAACGTTCTGCAATGGCCAAGTCGTTCACCTGACCTGAATCCGACTCTGAGTGCATCTCACTTGCTGAAGGCAAAATGCCCCAGGAACAAGCAGGAACTGAGGACAGCTGCAGTAAAGGCCTGGCAGAGCATCAGCAGGGAAGAAACCCTGTGGTGTCTATGGGTTTCAGACTTCAGGCAGACTGCATAGGATTTGCAACCAAGTTTAAAAAAAAATGAAATGTAAGATAATGTTAGCTTGCCCAATTACTTTAAGTCTCTACAAAAAAAAAAAAAAGAAGGAAAAAAAAAAGGAAGGGGTGGGGGTTGTTTCGCTCAAGTGTAAAGATCCTTATATAAAGGAAGAAAATCTACACTTTAATAACTTTCATTTTATTTGTAGACCTGACTATGTATATGAGTGGCTGACCTTTCCTCACGATCTCTCTTCTGTTTGCGTGCATGGCGGTCCATGACACTGGTTTTGCTGCGTGTTTTCTTCCAGGAATAATAGAATCGAACAAGACTTGCAATAGACTTGTCTGGAAGCTGGGAGGGAAAAAACAAAACAAAACATTTACACATTTTGGAGACCATATAAAAGGACTGAACTTGCCAGGATTATATAAAATCTTAAAGTCACTAACCTATATAACCTGCAAATAAAACAAATACACTAAAACACAGTTATTTCACTTGATAATTGGCAGCGACCGACTTTCAGTGAGGGGCTAAATTAAGATTTAAATCTCCCCAGATACAACTTGGGTACGTTTAAAGTGGGTCCGATTCAGAGCAGTGTTCTAATCGCTTGTGGTGGCTCACCATTTGTTGAATGCGGTGGAAAGTCTTGCCGTGAAAGCTGAAGCCCTGTTCAAACAGCACTTTGTCCTCTACTGTCCATTCGTCAGGGAAAGGGGTGAAGTTGGGCAGGTCTGCTAAAGACTTCTCTATGTTGTGTTTGTGCCAGAAAAGCATCCCCAATGCCTGTTAAGAAGAAAAGGTATCATAATATATATTCATATATATATTAGGGCTGCAACTAACGATTATTTCAATAATTGATTAATCTGTTGATTATTCCTTCGATTAATCTATTAATTGGATTAAAAGGCCAATTTTAAATGTTTTGTATTTTTTCTAGACAAAAATGAATGCTATTTCACATTCTGCCCGATGTCCTTCAAACATTGTGCAAAGTGAAGGCTATGAAAAAGGTATTAAATGTGTATGTGGTCTATGCTACACACTAAGCAAAGGATTTTTATTTATTTTTTTAATATTAACATCATATATTGAAAACAAAAAAAAAACTGATTTGTCTACAAGCTGGTATGAATTTTTAACATTTACAGTTAAGGATATAAAAGGTAAAAATGTAATTTCTGCACTGAAGAAAACATGTCTCGAACACATTAAACACTACACGCATCTGTCGCCGCGTCTGACACAAGCCGCATTAATACACTTACAAGTTTGTTTGAAGCGCTTAATATAAAACAGTGTCATGTAGAGCTGCAACAATTAATCGATAAAATTGATAATCCAATTAATTTGACCCAAAGTTAATTTCACCCAAAAACCCAATTAATTGGTAATGAAATTCGCTGTCGATTATTTTATTATTATCGATTATTACTGATTACTTGTTGCAGCCCTATCATATAGGTAAATATACTGTGCTTTCTAATTAACTAACGATCATCATTTCGTATGTAGCTTGTACATAGAAAGCCTTCATCTGAATAAGATCGAGAAACACGTAGACCTCAAATGCACTGAAATACAAAGCATTGAAAAAATCATAAAGAGTTTTACCTGCTCCATGTTGTACCCATGTTTCTCCTTGGCTATTGCAATATACTCATCCACTGTTTAAAAAAAAAAAGGGGGGGGGGGGGGGTGAGGAGAATGAAGTCAGTCATCAACATACAGAGCTGTAGATTATATTTTTAGCCTGTAATTATGGTCAAAATACCGACACTTTTGTTTCTGATAAAACTGCAGAAATATAGCGCATAATGAAAAGCATAGACAGGTTTTCACAAAATGTAGAAAATGATCAAATCTGGGACATCCCGCATCATTAAATCTAACAATAAAAGATGTTCGTTAATAAACTAAGCATTGCACTCACTGGCAAATCATTGTAGTATAAGCAGAATAATACACGCCATTACTGTGATGTTTTAACAAAAAAGATCATGGCGGCATAACACCACCATTAGAACACCATTATTTTCAAACCTCACTGTCTGGACTGCGTTACATGAACAAAATCAAAAATATCAGATTCACACAAATATTCAGACCAAACCAGTCGAGTAAGGACGCGGTCTCAGACATCGATGGACAATTCCTTTCACATCCACGGTCAACTGTGGCGCTTTATATTTCCAGATCATGTCCGATCAACTGAATTTAACATCAGTGAACTTTAATAAGGCTGTAGAACATCTCTAGGATGTTCAGTGACATCAGATGTTCAGTAAGACCTCTAGGATGTTCAGTGGAAAAAGTGGATGCACCTGAATTCAATCACAGTATGTTTCACAGTAATGCGATAATTCACTGTTTAAAAAACAAAACTTGATTTATTAATCAAGAACATGAGGATTATGTGCATCAAGAACAGATTTTTGACTGCAGCAGACATTTAATCAAACCCTTTATCTATGTTCAACATATTACTACTCAATAACTCATGTCATGTTTTTTTTTTTTTAATGTTAGTGTTACTTACACACTTTTGGCCTGTAGTGTATAAATGATATAAACACTGAGATTACAGTTGATGGATAACACCCTGCCAAATAACTCACATTTAGACTCCGAGAGAGTCTGGTTAGGAATCCACACCAACATCCCCAGATTCTCCCTCTCCTGGCTCGCCTTGGCCACTTCTAACAAGACAAAGATGCACAAGAGTCATGTATAATAAAGCAGAGAAAATCAATCTCTTATTTAATATTGCGTTTTTGTTCTTGCTAAACACTGCTTCAGATAAGAGTGGTCTTTTAAGATTACCCCAATACAATCTTGACTAAACTCTATAAGAGACCGTGTGATTGTGTGTTCTCGGTGTCAGCTTATAAATTGAAGGACCTCTTGCGATTAAAGAAATGTGCTTATGTCAAACAAACCTTCTACAAAGTGAGCTGGAGATAACACGGATATTTTTCTGACCGTTACCGCGTTTTCATATACGTTTCACCACTGAAACTCCTGTGCCGTCTTCGAGCATCACTACAACGGTCTCATTCTGAGATTTTAATGAAGACTTTGACACTGCTTTGTCTTTAAATCACAATGGCACCAAACCAGCTGCCAATTAGCAGGTCACAGTATACAGTGGTGCTTGAAAGTGCATGAATCCTTTAGAATTTTCAATACATCTGTATAAATGACCTAAAACATCATCGCATTTACACACAAGTCCTAAAAGTGGACAGAGAGAACCCAATCGAACAAATGGGTTAAAATAATATACGTGGTCATTTATTTATTGAGTGAATATCAGCCAATGTTACATAAATCAGGTGTGATTGAGCACCCTGGTTTCTTTAAAGATCAGGGATCTATCAAAGTCTGATCTTCACAACACGTTTGTGGAAGTGCATCATCGCATGAACAAAGGAGATTTCTGAGGACCTCAGAAAGAGAGTTGTTGATGCTGAAAGAGAGATGTTGAAGCTGGAGAAGCTTACAAAACCATCTCTCGAGTTTGGACTCCACCAATCCACAGTCAAGACAGATTGAGCACAAATGGAGGAACTTCAAAACCATTGTCCCCCTCCCCAGGAGTGCTCAACCAACAAAGATCACTCCAAGAGCAAGACGTGTAATAGTCTTCAAGGTCACTAAGGATCCTTCAGTAGGTTCTAAGCAACTAAAGTCCTCTCTCATGTTGGCTAATGTTAATGTTCATGAGTCCACCATCAGGAGAACACTGAACAACAATGGTGTGCATGGTAGGGTTGCAAGGAGAAAGTCAATGATCGCCAAAAAGAACATTGCTGCCCATCTGCATTTGCTAATGAGCATGTTTACAAGCCAGAACGCTACTGGAAAACCGTTTTGTGGACGGAGGACACCAAAACAGAATTTTGAATGAGAAGCGTTATGTTTGAAAAAAGAACCCACTGCATTCCAGCATAAGAACCTTATCCCATATGTGAAACATGGTGGTGGTAGTATCATGGTTTGGGCCTGTTCTGCTGCATCAGGAGGACTTGCCATCATTGATGGAACAATTAATTCTGAATTGTACTAGTAAATTCACACAATATGTGCCAATGAACTGAATCTCAAAAGAAAGTGGGTCATCCAGCAAGACAACGACCTGAAGCACACAAGTCATTCTACTAAAGAATGGTTAAAGAAGAATAAAGTTAATGTTTTGGAATGGCCAAGTCAAAGTTCTCACCTTAATCTAATAGAAATGTTGTGGAAGAACCTGAAGCAAGCGTTCATGTGAGGAAACCCAACAACATCGCAGAGTTGAAGCTGTTCTGTACTGAGGAGCAGGCTAAAATCCCTCCAAGCCGATGTGCAGGTCTGATCAACAGTTACTAGAAACGTTTATGTACAGTTATAGCTGCACAAGGGGGTCACACCAGATACTGAAAGCAAAGGTTCACATACTTTTGCCACTCACAGGTATGTAATACTGGACCATTTTCCACAAAAACATAAATTGCCAAGTATAAGATTTGTCTCATTTGATTAATTGGGTTCCCTCTTAGGACTTGGGTGAAATCTGATGTTTTAGGTCAAACCTTCGGCGTGTGATTTTTATTTTATTTTATGAAAAGGCAGTATAATACTCCTAGTATATTAGTATATTAATATGAACATCAAGTCAAGTTAGTGAATATAATATAATACAACATAATATAATAAAGCTGAAAAATCTCAATCTTGGTCTGCCAGACTATCAACTGCCAGATCACAGACTGAACTCGTCAAGTTGGTAGACCATCTTTACAAAATACTTACAATTATTTTCCAGCATCCTAATTACGTCATTAAACTACATCAATAAATAGCTTGAATTTTCTAACTGCATTGCCATCATGCCATTTTCTTTCAAACAACGAGTCTATGTTGCACTCATAGCAGTCATTTAGAAACTTGTTCCAGTTACCGGTTTGACTAGCTCAGCTCAGCATATGCTTTGGCAGTTGCTAAGACCAAACTGCATTTTCCAGCATGGTCGACACACCTGTACGTTCATACCTACATTCATGCACTTACCTAATCGGCCAATTGTGTGGCAGCAGTGCAATGCTGTGCAATTTTTATTTTATTTTTTTTTAAATCAGGTCAAGAGCTTTATTTAAAGTCCAAATCAAACATCAGAATGAAGAGAGAAAAAAAACTGATTTCTGTGACTTCAACCATGGCGGATTTTGGTACCAGAAGGGCTGGTTTGAGTATTTCAGAAACTGCTGAACTCCTGGGATTCACACGCACACGTCGGTAGAGTTTACACAGAACGGTAACAAAAAAACAAAAAAAAAAAGTCAGTGACAGTTCTGTGGGTGGTAAACACCTTGTTGATAAGAGAGGTCAGAGAAAAATGGTTCGCGCTGCCAGGATGGATACAGTAATCAAAATAATCACTCTTTACAACTGTGGTGAGCAGAAAAGCATCTCGGCATGCACAAAGCATCGAACCTTGAGGTGGATCATCTACAACAGCAAAAGACCACACCGAGTTCCACTCCTGTCAGCCAAGAACAGTAAAGAGTGCTTATTTGAGTTAGTATGGACTTAATTGTTTGAGATGAACATTAAAAGCGCAACTATTATGGTTTTGAAACGTGCCTAATTTTGTTTTAAAAGGTCTCATACAATACATGTACATGCGTTCAAGGTTAAAAAACACTTTGACATGCTCCCCCCAATGGGCGTGTGAGTGTGTGTGCCCTGTGATGGACTGGCACCCTGTCCAGGGTGTACCCCGCCTTGTACCCGACGCTCCCTGGGATAGGCTCCAGGTTCCCCATGACCCTGAAAAAGGAATAAGTGGTAGAGTATGGATGGATGGGCGGGCCCCCCCTCCCCCAAAGTGTCAAAAACAACCGGTTAAATTATCAGTTCGAAAGGATTCACCCTAAACTCCTCCTTTCAGAGAGCATACTCTGCTCTGATTGGTCAGTCGTCCCAGTCCATCATGGTCTACCGCTGTCAGCAAGCAGCCAATAAAGACCAGAGGCGGGGCTTTTTTCTTACAAACCTACCTAGGTTTGTACAGGAAGTAAGTCTGGAATCACTAACGACTCGCTTAGAATCGGTTCCTTCTTTTCATCGTCGATAACTCCCGTTTGTCGTGCACTTTGATTTTTTTTTTTTCAAACTTCTTTTACATTCACAAACATCTCTACAACACACGACATGAAAGGTAATGTTAAAAAACAAAAAATGAAAACAAACAAACAAACCCCCCCCACACACACACACACAATAGGTGCACTTTAACTGAAGCTCTTGACCTGTATCTGCACGGTTCACATGGAGAACCATGAAAACGTGCAGGAGTCCCTAATAAAGTGAGCGGCACTTCATATTAGTGTGTAAGAGTTTTAACGAGGAACGAAACCCAGTGAAGTTAACGTGAAGAGGAAATACTGAGTGTGGAGAGTGTAGGGACGAGAAAGGAGTGTGAATTCTGATGCCAATCATGAGATGCTATAGAAAATAATAATAATAATAATAATAATAATAATAATAATAATAATAAAAGCCCACAGGTGTGTTGTTTAAAGTGAGGAGCTGATGAGGAGTGAGTGAAAGTGAGAGAGGAGTGAGAGAAGTAAGTGGTGCAGTCTGATGCAGGTCTGATGCAACTGTACACCAGTGAAACAACGGGCTGTGCTCGAGGCTAGCGCGCGCTGTAACCTGCTCCCTCACTACAGCTCGGGAAACTCGGGCACACTTTACCGGGGTCGTAGTCCGGAACTACCGCCTGAAACTGTGGTCCGACCCGCATCCCTCCTGCACCTGATCACACAAAACACAAGGCAGCAAGTCAGGCTCAGAACACGCCGGAGAAGTGTCCGAACTTGTCCCGAGTGATCGAGGCTACCACCCGAGACTTACCGTGCTCGTCATCGCTAGACGAAGGCGAACTTCCTTCTTCCCAAGAATGGTTACTGTTGCCGTTCGAAGTGAAACTTTTCGCCGGATGATTCACCGAGTTTCTGCCTCGCCTTTTCCCAGAAATCTCCGACGTACCCTTTTCCAACATCGCGGGCATCTCGAGGCACAGCACCGAACTTTAGCTACCGCTCTCGCTCTCTCTCTCTCCTCCCTCTCTCACTCACTCACTCACTCACACGACTAGCTAGCTAGCTAACAGGCTAAGCTAAGTGGAGACTGATGAGGATGATGATGATGATGATGAGGATGATGATGATGGCTAATTCGCGGCCTCGCTGTCAAAAACCAAGTCTGAAGATCAACTTAGAAAAAGAAGAAGGAGCCCGAATCCATTCAGATAGGAGTGCAGTACAGTTCAACACCAAACCACGAACTATTCCAACTGCAGCGCCGTCTGTAGAAAGAGCTAGCTCTGTGAAGTTAGCAATACCCAGCCAGCTAAGTTCACCCGAACAATATTAAGTCTATAGCTAGCAGGCTAACTGTTAGCACTGTGTGTGTGTGAGAGAGAGAGAGAGGGAGGGGGGGTGAGAGAGAGAAGGAGAGGGAGGGGGAGGGGGAGAGAGAGAGAACTGATAGCGAGCTAGCAAAACAGCATCAGCTAATGCTAATTTAATTGACCGTTTGGTCCCGAATTAATTGGAAACATTTGAAAACATTTCCAGCAAAGAGATTAGTTTCCTTCAGGACTCGTGTTAAGGTCCAAGGGAATAAAACGATACGCTTTGCTGTAAAAACGCAACTGTGTGGAATAAAAAGTCTGAGCCTCCTCATACAGAGAGAGAGAGAGAGAGAGAGAAAGAGAGGGAGAGAGGGAGAGGGAAGGGAACTTCAGTTCTGCACTTCCACAGTGAAGAGCCCTAGTGAGCTCTGAATGAGTGAAACACACTCCGTCAAACGAGTGAGAGGGGGGAGGGGGGAGGGGGGGGGGGAGGGGGACTACACCGAGTTAGTGCGATGAATCAAGAACTTGATCATAAGTTTAGCTTTAGTTTTAGTTTTGCACACATCAGAGTCCAAACCAAAAAACCACCCCACACACAAATAAAAAGAAATGACTTGGTGCTCTGTTGTGTGCTCCTGACTGCTCTAACGCTTCACCAGGAGGTCCGATTCATTCCCCAAACAGTGCCCTTGACATGAAAATCAGAGTTTCTCCGAGCTTTCTGTACCCATTCCTTGTTATGGACCCATATGTTATTATTCCTTTGGGGGGGGGGGGTAAAAAACGAAACACTTTTGAAGATATCCTCATCCATCCATCCATTTTCTATAGCGCTTATCCTACAGGGTCGCAGGGAACCTGGAGACTATCCCAGGGAGCACGGGTACAGGGCGGGGTACAATCTGGACAGGGTGCGAATCCATCACAGGGCACAATCACATTCACATTCATACACTACGGACACTTTGGACAGGCCAGTCAGCTTACCATGCATGTCTTTGGGCTGGGTGAGGAAACCGGAGTACACGGATGAAACTCCTGCAGCATGGGGAGAACATGCAAACGCCGCACACACACACAGGGCCGTGGAAGGAATCGAACCCCCGACCCTCGAGGTGTGCCACTGTGCGCCCAGAGATCCTCATTTCAATTTAAAAGTTAACCCTTTTTTCAATGACTCAGCCTGTAGTAGCCTTGTGTTCATCCAATCAAATACTCGGGTCACCAACTCTGTACCTTCATGAGGACTTTGTCTGTTTCTCAATTCTAAGAACACAAAGAACGGATTTGCGTTCTCGTGAAGACCGATCGTTGCCAGGCTACTTTGAAAGAACGAACTCGGAAGGACAGAAGGACATAGAAAACATTTCTGTAAGAACTGAGATGCGCTGTGAGCTTCCTGTGGATCAAAGGACCGTCCCAGCACATTTCTAGTAGGGGGACAGGGTCCTCATCTCTTCAGTGCTCCTTAAGCAATATGTTTAAGCTGGTTAATAGACTTACTGTTAACAAGCTGAGAAACAAAAAGTTAATTAATCATGATTTAATTTAGTAAACTCTCCGTTTGCAACCGCGACCTCACATTAACTAAAAGCTAAGCTAGCGAGTTTAGCATTACCTCAGGATGAAAGAAAATTCTGCCATCAGTTACCCTCATGTTGTTCCAAACCCATAAGACTTTCGTTCATCTAAGGAACACAGCCGAACACATTTTAAATGAAATGATATCCTGGCCCTCTATCTACAGTCCATGTAACTAAAAATGTCAAGATCTATGCGGAAGTGAATATATTTTGTGAATAAAAACTTAATTTTGGGGTTTTTTTTGCGCACACGAAGCATTAGTAATGTTTCAATAAATTGGGACCAAACCCCTGTAGTCACATGGATGACTTTTACGAGGATCAGGGTTGGTGACCACTGGTCAAATTCACTGGTCAAGTCTTGCACTACAGTAGCAGCTCATTAGCAGCCAACATGGTTCCCTCACATCTTCCTGTGCACTATTTCCTTTTCCAGCCTTCCCTGAGTAGCGGGAAAAAAGGATTGCACTTTATTCCTTTTGAAAAAAGTGGAATTCATGCAAGTCTGTAGTTATATGACCAGCACATTCTGTAGGTGTGATTTATTATCTTGGGGTTGTTCACCGGCAGAATTTATTGCTATCTCAGACAGATTGAGGACACAATTCCATCTTTATACACCATTGGGACTTCTCCGTCAGTAAGAGTGTGTAATATAATTTTATCTACCATTCAGATGCCTCCCTGTGTTGGATCTCTATGACCACTGGTGCTCCTGATCATGAAGCTTGGCTCAAAAGTAAGGCATAACTCCAAAAGCACACAGGATCTCGTGATCTATGATATCATTGTTGCTCAAGTCGAAAAGAACGGACAAGCACTGAGGACAGGAGGACAGAAATCCCCCACAATTGAAAGCAGGCTCTCGTTAAACTCATTAAATTGTCTTTGCTAAATTACTGTCAAGTTTGTATAGATTCACGAAGGTGTGGCAGATGGCAAACACTACTGCCTGTTGTGTAAATTAGTCATGCACTCCATCCTGCCATCAGTCTGACTTCCTGGTTCAAAGAGGAAATATGTCAACATACGGGATCAAAGCACAGCTCTCAAGTTTCATGGACACGTTAAATGTAAAAAGATGTCAGAGTCCTAGCTAGTACATACAGTGCTGTGAAAAAGTATTCGCTCCATCCTGATTTCTTCTGTTTTGGTGTATACCTCTTATTAAATCATTTGAGACCTTCAAACGAAATACAACACCGATCAAAAGCAACCTGAGTAAACACACAGTGCAGTTTTTAGTTATTTATTTATTTTATTGAAGCAAAAACAAGTTATCCAACATCTTTCACTCGTGTGAAAAACTAATTGCCCCCTTAAACTCATCCTTTATCTGGTTGTGCCACCTTGCTTAAAGTTGCTCAAACTAAAAACCATAATCGAATGAATAAACATAAATGTAAAATAATAGAAACAAATAATTATGGAGAACAACTGATTAAGAAAACAAGGACATTTTTTTGAACATTCAGTAAGCCTGTGCCAGATTGAGTACTCCTTATAGCATACTGTGAGTTTGTTAATCATATACCCCCCATTATCATTATATGGTTATGCTGAAGGTAACAAACCACAATAAAAGTTTTACATAAAGTTTACTGTACAATGAGATGAAATATGACTGCCAGAGAACCACTGCTGGACCCTTAAGCACTGCCTTTAATGTGTAACTTCTTATCCCAGTTATGAGGTGCCACATGGATAAAATGTTGACGTAAAATGATAGAAACAAATCATTTTGAGCCAGTAATAACGGAGCCAGTAATAACTGAGAATTGTTACACTTGGTCCAGATTCATTAACTGTACATATTTCATAGCAAATTTCATCTCATTTTACAGTAACTGTAATGCTATCCTTTATTATGAAAGCAGGCTGTGCCTACTGCGAGTATTAATATGAATTTAATACAGTAGCCTGTGTTCAATTTTGTCTAATTCAAAATAACAACAAAGGGAGACAAAGCCTCCAAATTCACAAAGTCACGTTTGTGAGCCTTCTTGCTCAAACATGCGTTTTGAGTTTATTCCACGTTTTCTCTGAGATTCAGGTCAGGGCTTTGTGATGGCCACTCCAGAACTTTCACTTTGTTGTCTTTAAACTTTGCATGTATGTTTTGGATCATTGTCCTGCTGGAAGACACAGTTTTGAGCTAATTTGAACTTTCTGGGTGTTGTCTTGAGATGTTGCTCCCGTATTTCTAGATAATCCTAATCATCTATTTTCTTAAGTGCACCCGTGTCTTTTCTAGGAGAACCACCACGTCAACATGATGCTTCCACTCCCATGCTTCACAGTTGGGATGGTGTTTTTGGATTAAAAGCCTGACCTTTTCCCCCTATACATACTGTAGTGCTGATCATTATGACCAAACAGTTCATTTTTTTGTTTCATCTGACCAGAGAGCACTCTAAAATCCTGGTAATCACCTGCAAACATCACACTGGCTTTTTTTTTAATGCTGGCTTCAGAATAGGGTCTCTTTCCTTGCATGGCACTCCTTCAGAACATGCAGGTGTAGGACTCTCTTAAAGATGAATGTACGTACATATTTAGTATGTGATCCCTTCAGCTCCTTCACCAGTTCCTTAGTTGTTGTCCTGGGGTTCAATTGACCCTTCTTGACCAAAGTTTGCTCATCCCTTGGAGTTAATTTGTGTCTCTTTCTCGAATAATGCATTATCTTTGTAGTCATTTGATTTTTATATTTGCTTGTGGCACCCTCCATTGTTTGGAAATTGCTCCTAAGGAGGAGCCAGACTTGTGGTGGTCTTGGCTGAGGTGCTAGGATTTTCAATAGCGGGTATCAACCACTAAAAGCCACTGTCTCTAAAGCTAGGCCATTTTAGAGCCAAATGTCTGCTACCATTAACTCCTTATTATGACAATTGGCCAATCAGAAGCTTCTAAAAGCCATTACATCAATTTCTGGAATTTTGCAGACTGTTTAAAGAGACAATGTACGTCAACCTTTGACCCACTGGAATTCCGATATAGTGAATTAAATCTGAAATAAATTTTTTAAAATAACCTCCGATGTCAAAAAATTAGATGCCCAAACCGACTTGCCAAAAGAAATGTATGGTAAAACAAAAACTGAGACTGAATATCTTTCTAGCTTTATTTTTTTACAGGCCTCAACTGTACATTGAATCAAAACTGTTTATTGTTGTTTATTAACACTGAACATCAGTTTAAGGCTGTAAAGTGTATTTTGAATAAATGTCACATACTGTAAATACAGCATCCTGTCTCACGGTCACTTACGAAAACCATCTTTAGTATACACGTATATCTAGAAATTTTTAAATAATAAGTAAGCTACCTCCTCTTTAATTCCCCACACACATAGTCAACAGAGTATCTATTGTACTTCACAGGGTTTTTGTACTGGCTCTATCACTCTGACCCTACTTGATCTGCTCAATATTTCCAGTGTACTGTATACACACACCAGTCACTTTAATAGGAACTCCTGTACCCCTGCTCATTTATGTGGTTATCCAATCAGCCAATCATGTCACAGCAGCACGATATACTGTGTATATATAAAAAATCACACAGATAAAGGTCAAGAGCTTCAGTTAAGGCTTTTCTGTTCATCATGGTTCTAGACAGTGGTTATTTGATTGCTTTAGCATTCCTACCAGCTAGAATCAGTCTGACCGTCCTTCTCTGACCTCTCCCATAAACAAGGTATTTCCACCCACAGAGCTGCCTCATACTGCATATTTCATGCTTTTCATACCATTCTTTGTAATCTCTGGAGACTGTTGTATGTGAACATCCCAGGAGATCAGCAGTTTCTGAAATACTCGAAACAAACTTCTGTGACCAACATCCATGCCCCAGTCAAAGTCACTTAGATCACATTTTTTCCCCATTCTGATGTTTGATGTGCCATGATTGGCTTACTTGGCATTCCAAACCTAATTGTAATTGCTAAAGTTTGGTTTGTATGAAAAGGAATTTGTCACAGGAAGCTGTATTCACAGTACGTGACATTTATTCAAAATAGACTTCACAGCCCCAAAGTCACGTTCTCGGTTTTACAATAAACACTTCCATGTAGATCAATGTACACTATAACTGGAATATACAGTCATTATTCAATGAGAAAATGTTGTACCATGCTGCCACTTGGTTTGAACTCATGCACACACGAGGCGGTCTGGGAAAAACCTTCACATGGTGAAATCTCTTATGAGAAATTCTGAAAATGAAATGTTTCACTGGACTGAAATACGTTTTTCTTTGCACGTATCTCTACGATGTAATGTTCTAGCATTTTAAAAAGCGCTTAACCGCCAAAAGTGAAATGAATTGAAAGATTCCATTAAAAGACACCAACACAAACACCAATGGTCTAAAAGCAGCTGCTATTAATTAAGTAAATGTAATGTTTCATAAATATGAATATGAAATAGTAAATATGGCAATGAAAACTATGTCTGTCTTTATTCATAGCCTACAGGTGGACAAGCTATTCTAAAGCAGGCATTCTGTGTTTAATATCATTGATTTTATTTAATTTTTTAAAGTCCAAGGAAGCTTTATAGGATATTTTAACTGATTATATTTACATTATAAACATAGTACTTAGTTTAATTTAGTTGGAATTATATAATGTATATTATCCTGAGCTGACCGTCCTGAATACCTCTACAATTATAACCTCATTTACTTACGTAAAACAGCATTCGTCACACAATAATTATGTGTGCAAGAGTACATAAGCAATCACTCCAATCAACACACATACAGGTCTTTATAGTCCTATCACCTGAAGCAAAAATCACTCAAACAGCATTTGAACATTGTCGTCTCTTCACTCGACTGATCTGATCATGAAATTACTACAAATTACTTCAGTGAGGTCTGTTTTGTTTACTAAATTTCACACACACGCACACACGTGTTTTCAGAAGGCAATTATAACATATCTGTCATCTGTACAGAGTATGTACCATGCCCTCCACTAATATTGGCACCCTTGGTAAATATGAAGGCTGTGGAAATTGTATTTATTGTTTAACCTTTTGATCTTTTGTTAAAAAAAACACAAAAATACTCTGATCTCTAGGATATCAATCTACTGCAAAACGCAACACAGGTTTATTAAAAAAATGTCTTAAATATATGAGTGCCACTATTATTGGCACCCTTTTATTCCATACTTTGTGCTACCTCCGTTTGCCAAGATAACAGCTCTGAGTCTTCTCCTATAATATCTGATGAGGTTGGAGAATACATGGTAAGGGATCTGAGACCATTCCTCCATAAAGAATCTCTCCAGATCCTTCACATTTCGAGGTCCATGCTGGTGGACTGTCCTCTTCAGTTCACTCCACAGGTTTTCTATGGGTTTCAAGTCAAGGGACTGGGATGGCCATGGCAGGACCTTGATTTTGTGGTCAGTAAATAATTTTTGTGTTGATTTTGATGTATGTTTTGGATCATTGTCCTGCTGGAAGATCCAACCACAGCCCATTTGAATCTTTCTGGCAGAGGCAGTCAGGTTTTCATTTAATATCTGTTGATATTTGACAGAGTCCATGATGCCATGTATCCTAACAAAATGTCCAGGTCCTCTGGCAGAAAAACAGCCCCAAAAACATTAAAGATCCGCCACCATATTTAACCGTGGGCATGAGGTACTTTTCTGTACAGCGATCTCTCTGTGTGCGCTAAAACCACCTCTGGTGTTTATTACCAAAAAGCTCTATTTTGGTTTCATCTGACCATAGAACCCGATCCCATTTGAAGTTCCAGTAGTGTCTGGCAACCTGAAGACGCTCGAGATTGTTTTTGGATGAGATTAGAGGCTTTTTCTTGAAAACCTTCCAAACAACTTGTGATGATGTAGGTGACTTCAGATTGTAGTTTTGGAGACTTTCTGACCCCAAGACACAACTAACATCTGCAATTCTCCAGCTGTGATCCTTGGAGATTTTTCCTCACCCAAACCATCCTCTTCACAGTGTGTTGAGACAATACAGACACACGTCCAATTCCAGGTTGATTCATAACATTTCCAATTGCCTGGAACTTCGTAATTATTGCCCTGATGGTGGAAATTAGCATTTTCAATGCATGTGCTATTTTTTTTATAGACACTTCTCATTTTGTGAACAACCTTTTTCTGCACGTCACAGCTTTATTCCTTGGTCTTACCAATTGTTATGAACAACTAAGAGAATTTGGTCCATCTGTTACCTCATATTTATACCCCTGTGAAACAGGAAGTCATGGTCAAACAATTTCCTGTTGCTAGTCACCCAGGTGTACGATTTTTTTTTTTTTTTAAATATCAATGGAAATATACTTCAAATATATTTTTCTCATATGAATTCATATGTGCCAATAATCATTGCACACCTATATTTAGCAAAGATTAATTATTTTTATGATTGTTTTTAAACGAAACATCAAAAGGTTAAACAATAAAGGAATTTTCACAGCCTTTTTTGCTCATATTTATCAAGGGTGCCAATGTTATTGGAGTAAATGCACTGTAAATGCCATTATCTGTCTGGGAGATGTGAAAATACAACTGAATTGATTAAGCTTTCTTTAAATCTTTATTTAACATTTCTTCATCAAAATGCAGAATACTGATTCGAATATTTCTTGCAGAAGAACCTTATCAAATATAAAAAGAAGCGTGTCTGAATTTAATATTAAATGTTCATCCACTAGGTGGTGTGGGTGTTGTGGTTAGTCTTTCATCAGGGCAATCTCCCCACCTTTTCCTGGGTCTTGTTTTGAATGCTGCTCTTCAGACTTGATTATGTTCTTACACATTAAGAACTGACTGATGGGTAGCTGGATGAACGACCAGTTAGAGTAGTTGATTAATAGTTCAGGTTTCAAGCTTGATCAGGTGTGTAATGAGCAGAGAAAACCCAAGAAGGTGTAGATTAAATCCTTATCTATTGTTTTGTTCAACGTGATTACATTACCATTTTATTGATTGATTGATTGATTTAATTTAATTTGACAACTGCTCAGTAGTTGTCTAGATAAATAGATAACTCAGCATTTAAGATTCTGTGCTAATGTCTGGAAGGTTGAGATTAAATCCCAGGAGCAGAGTTATTGTTGTGTCCTTGAGGAAATCTAGTGTATGTTAAATAACTAAGTGTTAATGGATAGATTTAAAAAGAAAAAGGTAGTGTCACATGCATACTACTGCATAACCTTCACACTATCTGTCCCTCAGTGGTGGAATGAACTTCCAACCTCAGTCCGAACGATAGAATCGATCAGTATCTTCAAAAAACAGCTAAAGACCCACCTCTTCCATGAACACCTAACTAACCCCTAGAAAAAACAAACAAAAAAATACCTTACTCTGGCTCTTACACCTCTACTCTGTGCACTTTCCTTCCTCTAGAACCCAATTAAAGATCTTGTATAGTAGCACTACTTGTATTGTTCTCCGCTTGATATATCGCTTTGTTTGTATTTCCTCATTTGTAAGTCACTTTGGATAAAAGTGTCTGCTAAATTAATACATGTAAATGAATAAATGTAAATGTAAATGCATAACTAACTCGGCAGACAAAACTTGTACAAAATCACCTAATTAGTAAAAAGTTGTACATTTTGTAATCAGAGAAACATTGTTGATATACATCTTGCAAACCATTAAACACTCTGGTCTGTTAAGGATACCCAGTGCAAAAGCCTGGGTGTTGTATAAGGTGAGCTCTGGGTGCTGAATGTTCTGAATGTTCTGAATGCGCTGGTCACTTGATAATACGTACGATATTACCCAACAAGCCTGGCAGGATGGGATCATGTGACGTCACAACACTATCACTATCCGTTAAACTCACCACTAGAAGGTCATTAATCATTTGTGACCTCAGACTTTCAACGGGGAATAATGTGAGCAGCTGAAAGTAATAAACGTGGAGATTTTGAAACGCTCAGATTGGAAATGACGTCGGTCTTATCTGCCATGATGGCACTTTTCACGGAAAGATTCGGATATTGAGTACCTCGTGAATATTATTATTGGCAAATATTATACGCTACATCTTTTCTTAATAGATTTTGAGTCACTAATAAGCACTTTTAGGTCAATAAATAACAAGGAAAGCCTAAAAGGTGTAATAAAAATAAAATCAAAATCTGATTCAGCTACTAGTGGCAGTATAACTGTGTTTTTGTTAGGATAACAACAAGCAAAGGACCTTTTGTCAGAAAAGGTTGGAGGTGTAAATCTCACCTATACAGCAAAATTTGTTGCAAATCCAGCCTCTGCAAGTAAAACAAGTCGCCACTAAAACCACGAGCATTTCCACTCATAATTGGTTAATCCAACGTTTATAATACTAACCTGTGTTTTAATACCTTGTTCGAAACATTTTGCGAAACAGTCTGTTTTGTTGATCGAGTCAGTGGTTCACTAAACCAACTGTGCCACAGTGCCTGACTTCACTAATGCTCTGTATGAGCAAATCCCCACAGCCACACTCCAAAATCTAGTGGAAAGCCCTTCTCCAGAAGAGTGGAAGTTATTATAACAACAAAGGGAAAAAAGAACATATGGGTGTTACGGTCAGGTGTCCATAAACCTTTGGCCATATAGTGTATTTGTCATCCAAGCAGGCAGAACTTTACGGTCTACAATATGTAACTGCTGAAATGCAAGGATATGTTGGTACTATTATTGCACTATTTCATTTGCACCACTTTTGACCTTATAATACCAGAAAATATTAATTGGTTGGACACCACTGTCATAATGTTAGTGTATTGCTTTTATTTTTATTAATTAAACCCTTTTCGAGCATAGTGTCCACACGTCTGGATGTAAATCATCTCCAAATCCCCTGATGACTGTAATTTCATTTAACATGCATCATTATCCTGATTTCTGTTGCTCTCTCGACACTTTGCCATTCTCAACGCAGTATGTCTGTGGTATATCTTTACAACATTTTGTAAAAATATGTTTCTGTGAGGCTTCGTTTAAATAAAAAAATTAAGATAGATTTTTTTTGCCTCCGAAATCAGCTGCATTATGCAACATACATGTAATGAATATTGATATATTTTGTTAAAGAAAATGATGGTACCAAATAATGGTACTACTTGGATTCCTTAAAAATGATTGTGGATGTTGTTAGATAGACAGCCAAAGGATGGCAATTTATTTATATAGTGGATAACTTGTGGACAGACGTAAAGCTAAAACTCCACTGAAATGAAAAAAATTAATAAATTGCTCATACTATCTCTGTAATGTTAACAGTGAGGTGCTAAAGGCTGGGAAATAAATATTCGCAAGTTAGCTAGATCCTAATTCCTGGTGAATCTACAGCGCCATTTTGTTCATTATGACACAATTTGGGATTCTGTAACGCAATCTCTCATTAAGGCATTTGTTCATATTTTGTAGCTAACCAACACTCTTTTTGCTCTTTTACAGCTTTTCAAATGGAAGGGAGTGGGACTCTTTGTTTTCTGTCAAATGTTTAAATGATTTTTAATAATTGTCAACTGAATTTCATGCAATTATTTGTTTATTTTGTGAGCATTTTAGTCGAATTTTAATGTACAAACAAATAGCATTTTAGGATAATTGTAGGGGGAAAAAAGTATAAACACCACATCTCTGTGCTATTTTGTGCTAATATTTTTTAACACATCGTTGCGTGGAAACATACTAACACACAGCATGTTTTAAATGTACTAACACACTGTGTTGAAGGCAACACCAAAATGTGTTGTCCTTAACTAGACACGCAGGTGTGATAAAAATGAACACTTGATGTGTTAAATATTTCTACACAAAGATGTGTTTTATTTTTAACACATATACTCTTAAAACATATATGTAATTAGTTATTTTCTTCTTATTAATGTGCAATGGGGGAAATAAGTGTTGAACGCATCAACATTTTTTTTTTCAGTAAATATATTTCCAATGAGGCTATCCACATAAAATTTTCACCAGACATCAGTATTAACTCAAGAAATCCGCATATATGAAGAAATCCAAACATTAAAGTCCATAGATAAAGTTGTGTGTAATAAAGTGGAATGACACAGGGAAAAATTTATTGAACACACTAACTGAAATATATTTCTTACTTAGTGGAGAAGCCTTTGTTTGTAATGACAGCTTCAAGACACTTGCTGTATGAAGACATTAATGGGCCGCAGTATTCAGGTGTGATTTTAACCCATTCTTCTAAACATATTGTCTTTAAAACTTGTTCAACTGGATTCCGGTCAGGTGATCGACTGGGCCATTCTAACACCTTGATTTTTTTCCTCTGAAAACAATTGAGTTTCATTTGCTGTATGATTTGTATCGTTGTCCTGCTGGAAGGTCCACCCATGTCTCATCATCATCATCCTGGAGGATGGCAGCAGATTCTTCTCAAGAATCTTTCGGTAAAGGGCTCCATTCATCGTTCCTTCAATTATATGAAGTCTGCCAGCACCATGTGATGAAAAACAGCCCCACACCATGATGCTTCCACCTCAGAACTTCACTGTTGGTGTAGTGTTTTTAGGGTGATGTGCAGTGCCATTTATTCTACAAATGTGGTGTGTAGTATGACAGCCAAAAAGTTTAATTTTGCTCTCGGAAAGACTACACTCTAGACCAGGGGTGTCCAATCTTATCCGGAAAGGGCCGGTGTGGGTGCAGGTTTTCATTCCAACCAAGTAAAAGCCACACCTGATTCTATTGAAAGCCAAGATCAATGGAGTAAACAGGTGGAAATAGGCGTGCCTCCTGCTTGGTTGGAATGAAAACCTGCACCCACACTTTCCCAGTATTTCATAGGCTTGTCTAAATGACTTGTAGCTAACTTTAAACAAGCTTCGACATGCCTTTTCTTTAGTAATGGAGTCTTGTGGGGTGAGCGTAAACAGTGGAGTGCATTGCCTATTGCTTTCTCTGTGACACCAGCTGCCTCCAAATGTATCTGGAGCTCTTTCCGAGTGGTCCTTGGCTCTTGGGCTACTCTTCTGACTATTATTCTGACTCCCTGGTCAGAAATCTTGTGAGGAGCTGCTGTGCGTGGCCGGTTGATAATGGAGTGATGTTGCTTCCATTTGCGGATAATGGCCCCAATGGTGTTTACTGGAGGATTCAAAAGTTTTGAAATACGTCTGTATCCAATTCCATCAATATATTTTGCAACAATAAGTTCCGAAGGTCTTGGGAGAGCTCTTTGCTTTTACCCATCATGAGAGGTTTCTTGTGTGACACCTTTGTAACGAAAAGCCTTTTTATAGACCACCAGTTTACTAACCAGCTGATATTAATCTGCACAGATAGGGGGTACAATTCTTATGGATTTCGGCTGGTTCCTTGCCTTACTTTGCCTTGGAGAACTGCTTTTTCTTAGAGTGTTCAATACTCACCCCCGTGTCATTCCACTTCATTACACACAACTTTATTTATGGACTTTAATGTTGTGAATTATTGATATCTCCAGATTTCTTGAGTTAATACTGATGTCTGGTGAAAATCTACGGGAAAAAAAATATGTTGACGTGTTCGATACTTATTTCACCCGCTGTACCCAACACGGCTGGATGAGGAGCATCAGCTAACCATTAAAACCATTACGGGTCATTAAATGGTATCCACTAGACATAACATAACAATAGAAAGCAACAAATTACCAGTAGAGACCCTGAGGGATATTACAGATTGCATTAAAACCAATACAATTCCCATGAAAACCATTACACATTCTATGAGGATTTGAATTGTTCCCCCCAGCAGGGTTATACCGTGGCAACAACGGTGTTGGTAAAGTCTATTAAAGTCTATTATGGCAAGATTAAGATGGGAAAATTGAATTCTTTAGGGTGTATCTTTAAGTCGAGGACAGGGAAAGTTTTGTTCTAAAAATTTCATTTCCTGTGAAAGCGCTCGGTCACTGCGGCTCTTCTCTATATGGAAACGTTTACAGGTCATTCAGACCTTCTTGACGTCACATCTGCATGCTTAAATTCTTGGCCAATGAAACAAGTGCGCGAGCGCCGTGCGTGTGAGTGTTGAGGAGCGGAGGCGGGGCCGGGTGGGGAAGGGGGCGGGTGGTGGGCGTGTCGCCACACGGATAGATATAAACTGCTGAATGGTGTTGAAGCGGGCTTTGACGGTGGACGAAAGTAACATTACGAATAAACAAGCCGCTGTTTATTTTTTTTTTGTTTTGGTCAGTACTCACATTGGATTATTGAGGTTACTGAACTGTCCTTTTGGCTGCTGATGTGCGATAGTGACTGTTAACTGTTTGAACGCTGTGCAGGATAGTCAACATAACCGCTGTACACTACCTCCAGTAAGTCTGCAGATGTTTCAGTGTTACACACTGACCTCAAAGTCAAACCAGCAAAACCACCCAAACATCTCAAGAACAACTTTAAAATCACAACAGAGTGCAAAAGGGGGGTAGAACAGAGTAACGATGCCTTTGTTTCTGGGAATGTACGAGCGCCGGCCACATTACAAATCTGAAAAACAGTGCCAGAGAACCTCGCTAGCTTTCTATCAGGCTGTGCGGGATCTGCTCCCGGTGTGGCTGCTGGAGGACATCCGCGCCACCGAAGCGTTCCACTGGGAAGACGAAGGTCGCGCATGCGCTTTCTCGCCATCCGAAGCGCTGCTCTACGCGCTCGTCCACGACCACCAGCAGTACGCGCGCCACCTGCTCCAGCGCTTCCCCGTGCACGCGCTGGCCGTGCCGAGCGAGAGCTTCCGCTGCTGCGCGCACTCCGCCGCGCCGCACGTCGCCGTGGCCGTGCGCTACAACCGCACGAACATCCTCAAAATGATGATGGGTACCCTCAAGGACTGCGCGGACGAAGGCGAAAAACAGCTGCTCTTGAATCACCGCGGGTGCGCGCACGCAGAGGGAGGCAAAACGGTGCTACACCTGGCGTGCGACCTGGCCCGCCCCGAGTGTTTGCTGCTGTTGCTCGGCCACGGCGCGTGCCCGTACGCCACAGACCGTGCTGGAGACACACCTCTGGACTGCCTGCTGCAACAAATCAGCCAGAGTGACATGGACATGCGTACGAAGCGCGTGTGCCTCGGATACATGGTGTTGTTCATGCCCGTGCTACGCTTTCGCATGCGCGCGGAGCTGCGCGAGAACCCCGCACTGTGGAGCCGCCTCATCGGAGAGCAGGCGTTCCAGTGGCTCTCTGGTCAATGTCCAACATCTCTGTTCGTGCAGTGCATGCGCACTGTGACGCGATCCGTTCCCGACGAACAGCTCGAGTCCCTGCCTGATTTCCTCAGACCACCTGATTTCAGATTACACCAGTCTTAACGCAATAATGGAAGTACTCTATCTGACTGAATGATGGCATCAACAAGGTCCCTTATCTGAAAAGTGTGTGTGAAAAAGTTTCTAACTCGTGCAGTTAGAGCAAGAATTGGAAAGTTGTTCTGTACTGTATTTGCGTGTTGATGAAATACTTACTAAACCATTTAGGACTGCTACACGGATTCCTCCACTGTAAATATGTCAATGTTGTAAAATACAATCGTACCAAGTGACGCTTGGTAACTGTTTTAAAAAAAATAAATATATTTTTAATTAGATCAGTGCATTTCTTAACCCCCTGCATACACAGTCCATTTTTTTTTAGATGTGAACCCCCCCACCCAAAAAACAAAACAAAAAAACAAGTAGACTATCAAGTCAGTACTTGACTCTCCTGTGCTAAATCTGAATTATAATCAAGCTTAGGTTTTTTTTTTGGTAAACATCTTTTTAATTCTGGAAGTTCATATAGACAGCATAAAGTGATGACAGCAGCACTTAAAGCAGGGTTAATGTTATCAGTGATAATATACCATACACATAACATAGTGCTCTATAATGAGTGCTAGGGTTCCCATTTCATTTTCACCAACAGCATCGTGGTCAAAGGAGAAGAGGAGAAGAAAAGAGGACATGGGCGTCCCAAATTACAGGAAAAATAATCACATAAGTAAAAACAATCACAAACAATTGATGCTATTAATGCAATGTTGATCTACTTACCACATTATATTTGCATATTTCTGAGGTGTCTGTGGTCCAAAGAAATAATAATAATAATAATAATAATAATAATAATAAAAAGACACCATTATATATGCCTCTTATTAAATTATGATACACTTGGTACACTTATTTATTCATTAATAAAGTGCATTCTCTAAAAGACGTTACATGAAAGTTGCCAATACAGCGTTACAGTTCACTCAGAATGGACTATGAAAGTTTTTATGAACCTGATGGCATACAGGAGTGCTGTAGCACAATAACACTAAGCAGTCTAGTAATAACCAAGTGAACAAAATTACAGCAATGAAGAGAATAATAATAATAATAATAATAATAATAAACCCAAACAAACAAAAAACAACACACACACAGCTCCTCATCCCCTTTTCCGGTTTCCGATCGTTCATGCACGGAGTCGATCTGACACGACAAACAGCAGGTATGTAAATATCTATGTTAAGCATGCCTTATTCCCTATTGTATTTAATTAACACTGGTAACAGCTCTCAGTAGCGATTACCAATTTTGAAAATTTAGACACACATTCCTTGGTGAGTCCATTGTGAAAGCAAAGGTTCCGGTAAATATTAGCAAAAAATAGTTCCTCCTACATTCTGTCTTAAAGAGACTGTTATATGTTCTCACTGTGATCATGAACAGATGAACCTCGAAGTTCTCACATTCTACAGTTGTTAAAACTGGGGAAAATTTAAGACGCACACTAGATTAATCAGGAATTTACACACTAGATTAATCAGGAACTAGATTAATCAGAACGGAATTCCAAATCCACTACTAAGTCCTTCTGGTCCCAGTAATTTTACTCCTGGCACAGTAGGGTTTCTGGCTTTTTGGATTTACAATTACAGTAAAGTCTAGTACTGTGTTAATCTCAACACACTGTTATTGTAAACATGTTTATATAGACTTTCGACTCATTAACCATCATGGATATGTCTCTGCTTGCTTCACATTATGTGTGGTGTCCTGGGAAAACCATTCATATGGTGAAATCTTGATACGTTCTAGTGTATATAGTGCTGAAAACTACAGATTTTCCTTAACTGTTTCTCTTCACTTTAGCAAGTACCTTAACCGCAAAGAAAAATCTGGTTGCTCCCAAATGTGAAAAGGGAGAAAGCAAGTCCATTTTGCTTAAACATCCACAGATATACCGATCATCAATTCACTAAATTTAGAACGGCATTTTCTTCCATTACGTGGTGTTCTTTCAATGAATAAAATTTCAGTTAATATTAACAGATGTTATACACCACACATGGAGGTTAGCAAACAGATGTTTTTACATTTCAGAAGATGACACGTCAACCTACCTTGTACACTTTATATTATCATACAGATTCTGCGATGAATGATTTCACTCATGTTAAACGTTCAATGAATGCGCTTTACAACCAATCAATTGACATCTCATTTACTTCGCGATCAGACTTTAATCTTGGTCTCTTTCACGTTTCTGTCTGCGAACCAGAACCCATATTCATCAAAATGTTTAGCGTTAGAATACCGATTTATATTTTCCCCTTCACAGTACATCAAAGTGGATCTGATCTCGAGTCTGTAAGCGTACTCTGACATACTTGTGAGAGAAACGCCTCATGACGTGCATTGCTGTACGGACTGGACCATTGTGTCATGTGAAAGAAAAAAATCCTAACGTAACGGATCCTGATATTGTGGGTAAAAAGTTAAATAGTGCATGGTTAAAATAAGTTCATTAAACAAATACTTTTGTTTAGACTTCCCTTCAAAATGTAACCATCAAAAATTCTGTACACTCTGTAAAGACAATCTGTTCTGTACACAGGTTAAGATCATCATCATCATCATCATCATCAACAACAACAACAACAAACAAAAAAGTGCCCATTAACAGAACTGTTTTTACAAGACACAACACACACCACGGCTGTCTAGATCACCTCCCACTCCTCTTCGAGTTCTTCTCCACTGAGAGAGCCTGTGTTGGCGTGATTCTTGCTGGTGCTGTGTGGCAGGGTCTTGGTGAGGCGCTGTGTCAGAGCGCCAGTTGAGGTAACGGCCCAGACTTCATCCATGGGAGTCACTGCAACAGAGAGATATCATTCTCAGGCTTGTTTTTTAGCTTTTTAAAAGTCTCAGTCCACTCGCAGTCTACTCTACCTTCGTGTAATGGATCACTGTAAGAGGACAGCAAGATTTAGAACAGGGGTGTCCAATCCTATCCGCAAAAAGGACCAGTGTGGGTGCAGGGCTTCATTCCAATCAAGCAGGAGCCACATCGGAGTCTACTGGATTAAACAGGTGGAATCAGGTGTCGCTCCTGCTTGATTGGAATGAAAACCACCACCCACATTGGCCCTTTGCGGATAAGATTGGACACCCATCCAGTTTCTGTACCGCTTATCCTACACTGGTTAGCCTGGAGCCTATCCCAGGGAACTCGAGGCACAAAACAGGGACACCATCACCGTGTTCCCAGGGCAGGAGTGGACACCCATTCACACACTACGGACAATTTGGAAATGCCAATCAGCCTAGAATGCTGGAGTATCTGCAACTGAAAGCTCTAGAAACCGGAGTACCTGGAGGAACCCCCCAAAGCACGGGGAGATCATGCAAAATCTTTGCACACAAGGTGGAGGTGGGAATTGAACAACAACCCCGGAGGTGCGAGGCAAATGTGCTAACCACTAAACCACCGAGCTCGGCTTTATAACAAATGTATAGTATAGTTTGCAATACTATTTACAAATAAAGAAACGTAAATGTTGCGACTGCATAAGTATTCACCCCTACTGCTGTGAAAAACTTTATTTAGTTCAAGTGTAATCAGATTAATCAGAGAAGCATCCAAGAGGGTAAGGATGAATCTGAAGCATTCTGGAAAGATCCACAGATCCAATGAGAGAAGCTGTTCACAGGACAACTATAGCCACAAAGAGTGGGAACAAGAAGCCCTTATTGAAAAAAAGCCTTTTGAAATCCCATGTTGGAGACTCGGCTAATGCGGAAAAAATGTTCTCTGGTACGATGGACTCCTTGGCTCACGAGGGCAAACATTTCAGGATTCAGATGTGTAAAGCTGATAGAGACAGATCCCATAAGTCTTGAAGTTGTAACTGCAGCCAAAGGTGGTTCTCCCAATTATTGACCAAAAGGGTGAATTAACATTAACATTTGTTCACAAAAAATAAACAAATAAATAAACAAATAAAAAAAAAACAAACAAACATGTACCTTCAAATAACAAATAATAAACAAAACTACCATGCTGGAGTTCCTACTGGAGCTACTGAAGTCTGGTCAGCATTATTTAGGGAGCTTTTACAGAATTTTTACCTGAGTAACACTTTAACCACTCACCCGTCAGCCAGTTGACCAGGCCTGGCACCTTCTTCCAGTAATCCCCAGCTGGGTTCTTTTCTGAAATCCCGTAACGTCGAGCCATCTCACCATTAGGACAGCGCACCCATGCAGTTCTTGTGCTCAGCACTAACTGACTAGCCTGGAGCCCTGTAGCAACATAGAGAGGTCACATTACACATCTTAATGGGACAACCATCTTTGTCACTTCTGAGTTATGCAACGTTGCAGAACCAGTACTGAATCGGTGCTAGAAAATACGTACGGATTCCCCGGTCCAGTTTTGTTTGTCACGTCATGTACATTTAAGTTACTAAAATTAATCCAAATAAGCCAAGACAGGGTTGAGCTCAAAAAACTCTCCATTAGGAAACTGCTATCCCAACTTTCCTTTAAACAATAATATAAAGAAAAAAATATATATCTATAAAATGTCTTAATAAATAAATTAGACTTCTAAACATTCAGCAAAAACATACAACACTCTAATGAATACCATTTCAGGCACAATTCAGTTAAGTTCTCTTAACAACACGAGAAAATCAAAATCTCCTTCACTGGAGTTCATCCTTCATGTTGAAAGCACATCTGTTGCTGCCACCACATGAAATACTGGTATTGTTTACAGCTGTTATCCTGTTTTTGGACAGTTGCGTGAATCAGACGTAAAAGAACCAATCCTGATCCATTAGAAAGTGCCTGGATCGGCTCGGACACAGATACTTCGGATTGGATAGGGACATTCCTAATTATGATATACCATGACAAGGAAATCTGAAAATAGTTACAGCAGTACTGGTATAGATAACATCACAAAAACATTATTTGTAACATCCTTTGAAATATTTAAAATATTTGTTAGGTACAACAGCGCTTTGTGCCCGAACCTCATAATTTTACAACTGAATGGTGTGTTATGTAATTTCATCCTCTATCCTTTTTAATAATATTGTACATTGTATAATATTATACCATGATGTCCAGTAGACTGCAATGCTGGGTTTAAAACAATTTTCATATTCCACCCCTACCAGGAACATTATTTTGTTTAGTCAGACTAACCCTTTTAGCTGATCTTTGGCTCAAAAACATTTCAGGGCTGGACAAATCAATAGCCCAGGAACCCAGAACAATCAGATTATGTGTCCAGGTTCAACAGCTAGAAAAAAACAAAACAAATAGAACTTGATGCCAATGGTGTCAACTGGGATGAGTTCCTGAACATGAATGCGAATGTCTGTACGACAAAGAGGAAGGAAGCTACTGAAGAAAAACTATTTCAGTTTTCTAACCCTAACCCTTGATGTGACCTTGACCCTGTCTGGATCCATTACAAAATGTAATCAGTTCATCTGCTGGTTACAATGATAATTCCATATAAATCCTACAAACATCTCAGGCAGACACATGGGCGGGTGAATAAATTGAGAACACAAAAACAAACCTAGTGGAGGAGGCCACTAGATTTATTTTAGCAAAAAGAAAAAAAACCTCCAAAAACTCAAGTTTTCTTTTCGCATGTCGCTATGTAGAAATGTGCGTAACATGCTTCGTTCTGGCGTGACACATCTTGCTGCTGTAATTGAGTCAACTCAGACAACTGAGTCAAAGCTTCCCATTATAGTGCATAGTTAAATTACATGAATGGGGGAAAAAAAACCCCAGTGTGAATGTCTGAGTCAGCAAAAGAAGAAACAAACCAAATGAGACAAAACAAAAGAGAAAAGTATAATGATGGTGTACCTGGAATGTGCTCCCAGGCCGTCCCCACTGGCATCTCCTCGGTAATGCCAGTGCGAACATATACGTTACAGCGGCTGTCCAGAGCCCACAGCATGCGGTCATTGGGATTGGTCTGAACGCGTACTAAGTGCACGCCCACAAGCTGCTCCAGGGAACAAAAAACAAAACACAGGAGGAACTGTGTTAGGTTGCACTGTCACTGCACTTGTGCAATGTTGTGTTTAAAGATTAATGCCTTGGATTTAACAAATACCTCAAATCAAAGTGTACAATGGCTTTAATTAATCAATAAGTTAATCAAAGTCAGACGGGCCTGTTTACCTGCTCAGGTGGCTCGATGCAGATCCAGGCTGGGAGCATCATGCTGGGGTTTAGAGGTTGGGTTCCCACTCGGAAATACACCATGCCATTGGAGTCACATGCCCACACATTCTGACTGCCACAGGAAAAGCTTAGAAGCCTCACGTGTCCTGTAAGTAACAGTAATAGGTTCTGGAGGTCATACTCAATTTTTTTGCAAACCTTGAAGTGATTATATATACTCATATATATAGACTCAATAAAAAATAAAAATAAAAAAGGAAAGCATATTCAGCATGGCGAGGCTGAAAATTAGCTTAGGAGTTTTGTGTCAAAATCAGTTCTTTCCAGAGCCTAAACATGCATAGTGAATCTTTGATGAATTTGTATGAGGTAAAACAACTATGAAAATTCTTAAGTGATCTAAGCAGGGAGGGAAAATGGCTAATTGGGCCCAATTTGGACATTTTCACTTAGGGGTGTACTCACTTCTGTTGCCAGCGGTTTAGACATTAATGGTTGTGTGTCGAGTTATTATGAGAGGACAGAAAATTTACACTGTTATACAAGCTGTACACTCACTACTTTACATTGTAGCAAAGTGTCAATTCTTCAGTGTTGTCACATGAAAAGATATAATCAGATATTTACGAAAATGTGAGGGGTGTACTCACTTTTGTGAGATACTGTATACACCATTATTCGCTTTGCCATTATGAACAGAACTGTATTCGCTTTGTCATTATGTGCGCCTTATCTTCCACTTAACAGCTTACAAGTCCAGTCCAAACGTATTAACAACAGGGTGACTCATAAGAAAAGTTAGGTGCAGGAGCAGTAAAATTGCTTGTTCTGAATGTATGGTTAATCTCGAAGGCTGGTAAACTGTAAGGAGTGCATAGTGCTGGCTCGTCTTAATCAGAAAAAGATAGTGACTCTCGTCATACTGGGATATTATTACATGTAGGTCTAAGTCAGTACATCTAAAAGCACATCAAGGATCTGGTGTATTCATTCTTCACATGCATATCTAGTACCACAAAATCAATGCAGTGAGAACCGAGTTGTGTTTTTATTAAAACAGTCTGTGTGAGTGGCGAACACTGTGATATGTCCCTGAACCTACAATGTCATCACATTCTGATCTGGCGCTTAAGACTCCACAGTACTGTTTGACAAGCATGGACATAAATGCTATCTCCTGGATCAATAGCAGTAATGCAGTTCAGCTGGTGTTGCGAACAAATAAACACTTCATGAACAAGCAGAAAGCATGTAATCATAGTGACCTTTAAAAGTGTGTCTTTGCACACAGTATTGCTTAGCTGTTGAGAGAATGGGTTAACATTCATTCATCATTACAGCACAAGTGTATTTTTTCTTCTTAATTAACTCATTAATATTATATGAAATAAAGGAGTATTTATTTCAACAGCTCTATGATTCAAACTCATGAACCGGACAATGGCATGCCCTTACTAAGGGATAGCTCACGGTCACTTAATCTAAAACTTTATTTAATCCACTATACAAAACTTGATATTTCTTAAACAGTATTGCACAATTATTCACTGAATGGAAGTTCATTATTATTTACTGGAAGTTGTAGCTATAATAAACCGTAAAGCTTACAGGACTGTTAACTGTTAGCATTTGAATAAAATACACAGCAGCACACACACAAAAAAAATATAATAATTGGGGAAAAAGAAAAAAAAGAAAACTTAAATAATACAGTGGGGGAAATAAGTATTGGATGCATCAAAATTTTTTCAGTAAATACATTTCCAGTGAGGCTATTCACATGAGATTTTCACCAGACATCAGTATTAACTCATGAATTGGGATATAAAATTCACAACATTATATAAATAACTATGTGTATAAGTGGAATGACGAGGGGGGGGGGTATTTAACACGCTAACTGAAATTTATTTAATACTTAGTAGAGAAGCCTTTGTTTGTAATGACAGCTTCAAGACGCTTCCTGTATGAAGAAATGAATTGGCCGCAATATTCAGGTGTGATTTTAACCCATTCTTCTAAACATATTGTCTTTAAAACTTGTTCAACTGGATTCAAGTCAGGTGATCAACTGGGCCATTCTAACACCTTGATTTTTTTTCCTCTGAAAACAATTCAGAGTTTAATTTGCTGTATGATTTGGATCGTTGTCCTGCTGGAAGGTCCACCCATGTCTCATCATCATCATCCTGGTGGATGGCAGCAGATTCTTCTCAAGAATCTTCCGGTAAAGGGCTCCATTCATCGTTCCTTCAATTATATGAAGTCTGCCAGCACCATGTGATGAAAAACAGCCGCACACCATGATGCTTCCACCTCAGAACTTCACTGTTGGTGTAGTGTTTTTAGGGTGATGTGCAGTGCCATTTATTCTCCAAATATGGTTTGTAGTATGACAAGCCAAAAAGTTCAATTTTGCTCTCGGAAAGTCTACACTCTACACAGTACACTCTCCCAGTATTTCATAGGCTTGTCCAAATGAGTTGTAGCAAACTTTAAATGAACTTCGACATGCCTTTTCTTTAGTAATGGAGTCTTGTGGGGTGAGCGTAAACAGTGGAGTGCATTGCCTATTGCTTTCTCTGTGACACCAGCTGCCTCCAAATGTATCTGGGGCTCTTTCCGAGTGGTCCTTGGCTCTTGGGCTACTCTTCTGACTATTATTCTGACTCCCTGGTCAGAAATCTTGAGAGGAGCTGCTGTGCGTGGCCGGTTGATAATGGAGTGATGTTGCTTCCATTTGCGGATAATGGCCCCAATGGTGTTTACTGGAGGATTCAAAAGTTTTGAAATACGTCTGTATCCAATTCCATCAATATGTTTTGCAACAATAAGTTCCGAAGGTCTTGGGAGAGCTCTTTGCTTTTACCCATCATGAGAGGTTTCTTGTGTGACACCTTTGTAACGAAAAGCCTTTTTATAGACCACCAGTTTACTAAACAGCTGATATTAATCTGCACAGATAGGGGGTATTATAATTACTTACAGATTTCGTCTGGTTCCTTGCCTTAGAGAACTGCTTTTTCTTAGCTTGTTCAATACTTTTTCCCCACCCCCATGTCATTCCACTTTATTACACATGACTTTATTTATGGACTTCAATGTTGTGAATTATTTATATCTCCAGATTTCTTGAGTTAATACTGATGTCTGGTGAAAATTTCATGCGAATAGCCTCACTAGAAATATATCTACTGGGAAAAAATGTTGACAGGTCCAATACTTAATTCCCCTGCTGTACGTTCTTGAATGACAGAGTAAAAACTGCCGTATTAGTTTTTGATGTAATAAAATAACACTTGGTAGCTGGACTCAGATCTTTGGACTGTACTGTATATTCAAAGTAGAGGAAACTCTGTGTACCATAACGGTTTCTCCATTCTAAAATTGAGCCTGCGCCCTGAAGCTGTGCCGAGCTCATCTTTCACCCTGCTAAACATCCACAGCCAAAACAGGCAGGCTACAGCTGCCAACATCACATGACTCTGTCTATTTTGACCCCCACTGTATTCACAGCACGACACACCTAAACACTCACAGCCTCGTAAACAAACACCACGCATACTGCAGGATGTTCTTAACCTGGGGTAACTGGGGTTTAAATCTTCTGTTAAGCTCACTGTGAGTCTACTGAAGGTTAGTGCAATGATCGTAACATAAGAAGTTCACTTAAACTCCATCTGAGAGATCTTTTGTGTAAATCGATGTTCAGCGATTGTGTTCTTTATTATCTTTACAATGGCGGTGAATTCTGATTACATCAGCAGAATAAAGACACAACTGATCCAGAATTATTCTTATGCTCACCCACTGGTTAGTCGAAGAGCAACACGGAATTTTACTGTATTTAAAACAGCGAAATGGGGGAAAAAAAAATTAAAAATTTTTGTTTTCATCCTTTAATGCACATAAAGTACCGTCAGGTCCATAAGTATTTGGACAGTGATTTACCTTTTGTGATTTTGCCTCTGTACAGCACCACAATGGATTTTAAATGAAGCAGTCGAGATGTGATTGAAGTGTAGACTTTCAGCTTTACGTCAAAGGGTTTAACAAAAATATTGCACTAACCATTTAGAAATTACAACCATTTTTACTGAGTCCCTCCATTTGCACATGCTCAAAGGTAATTTGAAAAGCTAACATAATGAATGGTAAATGGTCTGCACTTACAGTGCCTTGCGGAAGTATTCGGCCCCCTTGAACCTTTCAACCTTTTGCCACATTTCAGGCTTCAAACATAAAGATATAAAATTTAAATTTTTTGTGAAGAATCACCAACAAGTGGGACACAATTGTGAAGTGGAACGAAATCTATTGGATGTTTTAAACTTTTTTAGCAAATAAAAAAACTGAAAAGTGGTGCGTGCAAAATTATTCGGCCCCTTTACTTTCAGTGCAGCAAACTCACTCCAGAAGTTCAGCGAGGATCTCTGAATGATCCAATGTTGTCCGAAATGACTGATGGTGATAAATAGAATCCACCTGTGTGTAATCAAGTCTCTGTATAAATGCACCTGCTCTCTGATAGTCTCAGGGTTCTGTTGAAAGCGCAGAGAGCATCATGAAGACCAAGGAACACACCAGGCAGGTCCGTAATATTGTTGTGGAGAAGTTTAAAGCCGGATTTGGATACAAAATATTTCCCAAGCTTTAAACATCCCAAGGAACACTGTGCAAGCGATCATTTTGAAATGGAAGGAGAATCAGACCACTGCAAATCTACCAAGACCTGGCCGTCCCTCTAAACTTTCAGCTCAGACAAGGAGAAGACTGACTAGAGATGCAGCCAAGAGGCCCATGATCACTCTGGATGAACTGCAGAGAACTACAGCTGAGGTGGGAGAGTCTGTCCATAGGACAACAATCAGTCGTACACTGCACAAATCTGGCCTTTATGGAAGAGTGGCAAGAAGAAAGCCATTTCTCAAAGATATCCATAAAAAGTCTCGTCTAAAGTTTGCCACAAGCCACCTGGGAGACACACCAAACGTCACACCATACGTTGAGAAATGGCTTTCTTCTTGCCACTCTTCCATAAAGGCCAGATTTGTGCAGTGTACGACTGAAAAAAAAATAAAATTTTATATCTTTATGTTTGAAGCCTGAAATGTGGCAAAAGGTTGAAAAGTTCAAGGGGGCCGAATACTTTGGCAAGGCACTGTATATAGTGCCTTTTAACCTTAACAGATTTACACTGTTTCCCATTCATCCATTTACCCACACACGCATAGACACACACCAATGACAGTAGAGCTGTCATGCAAGGCACTAGCTTGCCATCGGCATGTGAAGGCACACTTCAACATGTGGAGGCATATGGGCAGCGGAGCAAACCGTCAACCTGGCGATTTGTGGACAACCCGCTCTACCACCTGAGCCACAGCTGCCCCTTAATAATAATAATGATAATAATGAAAACAATGTTAACGTTATTTTAAAATAGTTAGATGCAAATACTTTGCAGTTAATGACTGCCTGAAGTCTGGAACCCATGGACATCAAGTGCTGAGTTTCCTCCCTTGAGATGCTTTGCCAGGCCTTTACTGCAGCTGCCTTCAGTTACTGCTTGTTTGTGGGCCTTTCTGTCTTCAGTTTTGTCTTCAGTAAGTGAAAAGCATGCTCAAGTGGTTTTCAAATAACTGACTTGGCCATTTAAGAACGTTTAATTTCTTTGCCTTAAGTAGCTCTTTAGCGGTCCGCTTCGGGTCATTATCCATCTGTACTGTGAAGTGATGTCCTATCAGTTCTGCGGCATTTAGCTGAATGTGAGCAGAAAGTACAGCTCTAAACACTTCAGAATTCATCCTGCAAATTCTATTAGCACTCACATCATCAATAAACACCAGTGACGCAGTTCCACTGGTAGCCATACATGCCCATGCCATAACACTTCCTCCACCATGTCTGACAGATGATGTGGTATGGTTTAGAGTTCTTGCCTTCTTCATACTATTCTCATCTCATCATTCTGGTACAAGTTAATCTTGCATCAGAACTGGTCAGGCTTTTTTTTTCTTTTAAAGAAATCTGGCTCTTCTGTTTTTGAGTGTTACAAAGTTTTGAATCTTAAGGTAAACCGTCTGTATTTACATTCATGAAAGCATCTCTTGATTGTAGACTTTGACAATGATACGCCTACCTTCTCCAGTATGTGCTTGACTTGGCTAGATGGTGTGAAGGGGTTTTTCTACACCAAGGAAAGAATTCTGCTATCATCCACTTTAGTTGTCTTCCAGGCCTATTTAGTGTTGCTGAGCTCACCACTGCATTCCTTCTTCTTAAGAATGTACCAGATTGTTGATTTGGCCACTCCTAAAATTTCTTCTATTCTCTCTGACAGGTCTGGGGTTTTTTCCCCCCAGCCTAATTTGATGGCCTCCTTCACTTGCATCGTCTTTGGAGTGCATATTGAGAGTTCACTTGAACAGCTACCAAATGCAAATTCAACGCTTGGAATAAACTCTAGACCTTTTATCTCATTAATTTGTCATGAAATAATGAAGAAACAAGCCACACCTGTCCATGAAAAGGGCAAAATAAGTCAATTGTTCAATCAATTCCTAAATGGTTAATGCAATAGTTTTGTTAAACCCCTTCAATTAACTCTGAAAGGCTAGATTTTGATCACATCTTGATTGCGTCATTTCAAATTCACTGTGGCAGTGTACAAAAGTAAAATTATGAAAATTGTGTCACTGTTCAAATACATATGGACTCGACTGCATTCCTGTAAATGCACTTGCAAAAAGCAAGTGGTAAATCACCAGTAAAGATCTGTTTAGTTTAATCATGGCAGGGATCTTCAATGTTATCCATAAAGGGCCGGTGTGGCTGCAGACTTTGATTCCGAGCACGCAGGAACCACTCGGGATTTCACGTGTTTAATCAGTTCACCTTGTCTCAAACAATCAACTCTGCCTCCAATTTGGCTATAATGGAAAAAAAATGCAGCCACAACGGCCCTTTCTGGACAAGTTTGAAGACCCCTAGATTAAAGTATCAGGTCAGTTCTCAGAAGAGTAGTGTGGGGTTAGTGCAACCTGAAAGTCTTTCTATTAACAAATATGTTGACGACATGCACTGGTGCATCCTTTTGGTCTAATTTCTGTTCGTTTCTTAATCAAATATTCACGAGCTCGGCACCAGCAGAACTGCTTTGCTTGCAGGGCGTATTAGTGTTATGCAAGAACCACCTGCTCATATCAAAATATAAAACACATCTCTCAACAGCAGGTGGTCTTGATATACGAGACCGGCACTCGCTGTCTGAGCACTTTAGTGACGTAGAATCCCACCCACCACTGTGCGAATACGAAAATCAGAAAAGTACTCATTCTGCAACAAGAAAAATTTGAAACCATATTATGTTCTGAAGAAGGTATTTAAAAAAAAAAGAAAAAAAAGGTAAAAGAAAAGCAGGTTAGCTGCACACTGCAGTTCACATTCGAACATAGACGGGATGGAAACTAGAGAAGGTTTATGCGGAAAGGAATGTTCCATGTGGGTCACCTCATTACAATCAACCCAGCCTAAGGGACGCTTGAAAAGCCCAACCCAGACGATGTGTTAAAACATGCTAGATAGCTAGGATTTGGTGTTAAATGTCCACTCCCAGATTGGAAGCATTCACTACAAAAGCTAAAGGATGAACTACAATACAGATGTGCTGTAAAGGCAAGGAAAAGCAGCTAAACAGAAGAAACAAGCTTTAAATCTCTGATCACATTTCTAAAGCTTATAAGCGCTAAACAAATTCAATGAAAAACTCTAAGAACCTCACTCTATGAATGTATATGTACAAAACTTCAAAATCGAACTGGTGAGACCCCTTAGTAACTGTCTCATTCAGCTATTTCCAGGCTAATTCAGTTATGTAATTACTGTTAATCCCCAGCAACGCCCCAAGCCACCATCACAACCAACCGTTGTCGTCTTGACAACGAGCTGAAACTGAATAAATAAGCAAAGCTTTCATGACATGGTTGTTTGGCATTCCACTAGTCTAAATTCACCATGCGCGTGATCCACTGACGCTACTCTCTTACGGGGGCGGGGTGAGTGTTGCCTACCAAGCTGGCTGAGGTCAAGAAGGGTCCAGTGGAGGCCGGTGGGGCAGTTGGCTGTGAGTGTGCGAATGTGCACACGGCCGTGCTGGTCCAGACCCCAGAGAGCGTCTCTGCAGGCTGACAGCTGCACAATCTCAACGTCTGCAGGCAGCTGGACAGTGAGAGGACGCATCTGCAGGTCCTGGTCCCAAATGCAGAACAAGTCTTTTCTGCTCTGACCCAGCCAAAGAAAACTCCCTGCAGAGAGAAGATGATGTATGATACACTGTACAATCAGATGAGGGCATTTGACTGGCGTGGTTTGGGTCCACTTGTCAGCTCAGAGGAAACAGTCGATGCAAAACAATATGTTCACAATTAATTCTGATTGATCAGGTTTATCCAACGAATCATTTCTATTCTGATGGGAGTGCTCTCTTGGTGGATGATAATGTCTCATCCACAGGGCATGAGGAATCACTGAATGTATGATGAGCATGAAGCATGATGGGGTGGAGAGATCGGAAGGGGGTCGCAAATTGTTTGAGAAAAAAACCCCACACAGATAGGGCATCATTTGGGTACTCTGTGCATTTTATTGCTTTTCAAATAGAATGTGCATATATGAAAAACCCTGCATTTTCTGTCCCTCTGTATTTTCTTTTTGCTGGGGAGAGGTGGAGCTTAGCCTGCTTTTTATCTAACTGACAGTGCAGAGCAGTGTTGCCAACTTAGTGACTTTTCAGACCCCTTTAGTGACTTTTTTTTTAAGGAAAAAGAAGAAAAAAAAAAGCCTAATGATAAATCTAACGGCTTTTTGGACAAACGTTAGCAACTTTCCAAATGTGGCCAGTATTATCCTGTAAGCGTGAGGTCTTGCTTTCCCACTGCACTCACACCTCTCTCTGCGTCTGCTCTGTTCAGTGAGGGGCTGAGAGCTGGAGATTTAACATCACATAACAAAATCATTCTCATGGGAATGATTTTAGAACGCAAGACGAATGTAACATGTTTTACATGTAAAACAGTACATGTTATTACAGCCTAGTTCTCTTGTTCAAAGTAGTTATAGTGTTCAGAATCATAAAATGTATTTTTAAAAATTTAATAAAAATAAAAAAATTTAAAAATCATAAAAGTTATGAAAAGTGAAAGTACAAAACAATTGATCAGAGACAGATTTAATTTCAACTTTATTTCACTACATCCAGTAGGTCAAATATTTACATGCATCGTCTCTCTAAACAAATCGATGTAACGATTATTAGAAGCTTCTGATTGGCCAATTGTCATAATTAGGAGTTACATAGGAGTGTACTTAGGATTTCTTAGGAGTGCACCTGTGGCTCTATTTTATTTCCCTTTTTGAACTTGATACCATAGGAAAATCCAAACAACTTGGCCAAAAATAAATAAATAAATAAATAAATAAATAAAGATCTGTGGACCTCCACAAGTCTGGTTCCTCCTTAGGAGCAATTTCCAAACAACCGAAGGTACCACAAGTATCTGTACGACTGTACGCAAATATAAAAATCTTGGTTGCAAATGGGTCTTCCAGCAAGACAGTGATCCTAAGCATCAAACGTTGTAAAAAAAGACAACAAAGTGAAAATATTGGAGCGGTTATTACAAAACCCTGACATGAATCCCATAGACAAATTGTGGATTCAACTGAAAAAGGGTGTCTGAACAAGAAGGCCCACAAGCATGACTGAGTTACAGCAGTTTTGTCAGGAAGAATGAGCAACAACTTGTGGAAGGCTATACGAAGTGTTTGATTCAATTTCAAGCAAATGAAAGGCAATGCTTATAAACGTTTGACCCACTGAAAATCTGATATAGTAATAAAAGCTGAATAAATCTAGTCTCCTAGTTATTATTTTGAAATGACCTCTTGTGGAAATAAAGCAGCTACACTAAAGGACTTAACACAGGAAATGTATGGTAACATGAAACGAGTGGAGTTTGAATGTCTTTAGTCTAGGTGTATGTAAACTATGTGGTTATAGAAAATGTTTATAGGTCAGGTTTTATACAGCCTTCATTAGTCCATAGGATTCAGCTTGTTAATCCATGGAGCTGCAATGGGAAAGGAAGGAAAGATGCACATACCCTCTTTGGCTGGAACTGCTGACGAAAACACAAATGCCCACTTAGTAGCAGATACTAGTCCTCTGGGTGCAATAGTTCTCCAATATGTCCCTGAAGGAACATTAAAAAAATATATAAAAAATCATCAGAAAACACACAGAAGTCACATCTGAAACACATCAGAAGCCAAAAATGACCGTCCACCATTACTAAGCTGTAGGTGTTTTTACTCAATTAGGGATGAAAGACATGTCAGAACTTCTGTTGGTCCTGCCTTGCATGATTCTTTGTTTTCTCTACGCTAACACTATGTTAAACCTGGAAAAGCTTTCATAATCTGATGCCAAATGTTGAACGGTGCAAAGGGAAACTATGAAAAAGAATCGCACCAATGAGACTGCCTTTGGCCACGTGGAAGTCGTTGCGACCTGAGGCGATCCACACGCCACTGCGGTTGGCACTGACCAGGCATGGGTGACACTGAGACTGCTGCCAGAGGAATGCCACACGTAAGCGCTCTGCAACCCGCTCTACCGGAGCCTTGGTGGCCGTGGCGACACTCTGCGTGGCCTGGATCAGTGTCTGGAAGAGGCCACCCTGCTCGAACATTACGTAATCCGTGATGCTCACCTATACAGGAGATCATGGGTGCAAGCATTGTAGCTAATAAATAATAACATGATTGTCATCCATTTGTTTGTAACTTAAACGTGTACAGTGCATTCCTCACAAATGGCGTGTTAATGTATTATCAACTTTACACTAAAGCTTAAAATATCACCAAGATATATTCAAGACAATCACATTAGAATATGAAAATAAAAAATCCCTAACAGTTCTTTCAAATGACATTTGTTGAAGAAACTCTAGTTTATGAATAAGCAGTAACCGAGAATCAGAATCCATTTTATTCACGAATAAACTATTCTGTTCAGCTTTATAACTGAATAGAACTTCATAGCTTTTGGTAGTAGACTAGGATGTTTGGATTGTACTACACAGAGCTGCACGCTTGTACCTGCCACCAGTGCTCGTCTTCACCCTGGGGTTTCTTAGCCGTGACCCCAGTTCTGAACCAAAGTCTACCGCTGGTGTCCAGAGCCCACAGAGTGCTGTTCTCACCAAGAGCAATGCAGATGGGCTCCAGGCGCTGACTCTCACTGCACACACCACATCCCCACACATACAGATTACAAGCTACACTTGAGGTCAGAAGTTTACATTTGCCTTGCAGAATCTGCAAAATGTCAATAATAAAAATAAGTAAATAAGAGGGATCATTAAAGTTGCATGTGTTTTTTTTTTATTTTTTATTTTTATTTCTGCCCTGAATAAACTATTTCACAAATCCACAAGACACAATACTAACTGAATTTATGCAAATTAACCAGTTCTAACGTTTACATAGGCTTCATTCTTAACATTGTGTGTCATTACCTGGATGATCAATGACTGTGTTTATGTTTTGTGATAAACTGCCCATTGTTCTTCAGAAAAATCCTCCAGGTCCTGCACATTCTTTGCTTTTCCAGCATCTTCTCCATATTTGACCCCTTTATAACGGCGGCTATATAATATTGAGATCCATCTTTTCACACTGAGGGACTCGAACACAACTATTACAAAAGGTACAAACATTCACTGATGCTCAAGAAGGCAACACGATACATTAAGAGCAGGGGGATATAAAGTTTCGAACAGGATGATTGGTGTAAACGGTCATTTTGCTTATTCTTCTTTCCCTCCCCCATTTAGTACTGGCCTTCAGAAGCTACATAAAATATTTACATATTTCCCAGAAGACAAATCAATCAATCAATCATCAATTACATCGATCAGCCTGTTCAAAAATTTACATCCCCCTGGCTCTTAATGTATTATGTTGCCTTCTTGAGCACCAGTGCATGTTTGCACCTTTTGTAATAGTGTATGAGAAATCACACACACACACACACATTTTATATATATATATATATATATATATATATATACACACACACACACACACACACACACACACAGTATCTCACAAAAGTGAGTACACCCCTCATATTTTTGTAAATATTTGATGATATCTTTTCATGTGACAACTCTGAAGAAATTACATTTTGCTACAATGTAAAGTAGTGAGTGTACAGCTTGTATAACAGTGTACATTTGCTATATTATATATATGTGTATGTGTGTGTATATATATATATATATATACACACACACACACACACACACACATTATATATTCCTCCCTAAAGACATGTCTAAAGACATGGTTTGCCAAGGTTGGTAAGGAAGAACTCTAGTGACCTGCACAGAGCCCTGACCTCAACCCTACTGTGCACCTCTGGGATGAACTGGTACACTGGACCATGTTCTAAAGGAAAGCCTTCCCAAAAGAGTGGAGGTTAAAATAACAGCAAGGGGGGAGGGTGGGACAACTCTGTCATGGTTTTTGAATGGGTACATATGGGTGTGATGGTTTGGTGTCCACATACTTTTGCCCACACAGTGTATGCTAAATATTGCTTGCACTTTTCATTGTTACAGTCTAAACCGTTCTGTATTATTGTTTCAATCTAGTACCATTATGAAGTTATTTTTAATTGACAAGACACTCAAAGGCCAGTCAGCTGTTATTTGGAAACATAAGAGATCATCAGATGTGTACTTTCTGAACCATGAGAATGGTGTAATCAGACCCGTGTCTTGGTAAACAAATGATAGAACAATACTTTCTCAGAATTGTCACTTCCACACTAAAGTCAGAATGCAGATACCAAATGTACTGCATTCATTGCTGGTTTGAACCTGTATATACCAGTTTTGCCATTTCACTACAAGGAAGACAAATTCAGCAAGCTAAAACAGTCCATAAACCGTATTACGATTAGTATTTCAGGACAAAGTAGTTACGGTGAAGGTCTGGAGAGGGGTGAGGGTACCTGACTTTGTCGTATTTCCACTGTTCACCCTCTGCACAGTAGCTGCTGAGTCCCTCTCTGTAGAAGAGAACCCTCTGCTCGCTCAGTGCCCACACCACACTGCCCCGTGCTGCTATCTGTGCCATGGGACACGGGCAGTCCACCTTCACCGAGCGTGCACACGGCCGGTCCGCGCTCAGACCTGACACACACACACGTTCATACACATCGCACACACAAACACACGTTTTAAGAGTCTATAGTGCTGTTTAGTTTCTAATCTAACTTCACTGCCTTTCAATTTTACATTTTTATTAGTCCATCCATCCATCTTCTAATGCTTACTCCTTCTTCAGGGTCGCTGGGAACCTGGAGCCTATCCCAGGGAGCATGGGCCACAAGGCGGGGTACATCCTGGACAGTGTGCCAGTCCATTGTAGGGCACAATCACAATACACACTCAATCAGCCTACCATGCATGTCTTTGGACTTGGGGAGGAAACAGGAGTACCTGGTTTTTACTAATACTAATTTTTATTAGTCAAACTCCATTTTTATTAGCTTATTCCATTTTAGCTTCAGAGAGTGAATTGGATTTATTTAATTAAAAAAATAAATAAATAAATAAAAAGGTTCAGAACTGATCACTCTATATAATGGCAGGAGGAGTAGCTATTATTCTAAGGTACTGCAAGTCGACAGATGCCAAGTCCTGACTGTAAAGACTCATCCAGGAACGGGTCCTAGCACTTACATAACATGCAAAATATTATTCTCTAGATTATATGCGAAACAGAAACTATTATGAACTATTATGAAAATTCTCTTGAAAACAATTCTCTTCCATGTGAATATATAGAACATTTTTAAACATTCTTGATGGATCTTGACAGGATGTCCTGTTTAGTGGGTAAGATATAAAGGACCGGTTAGCAGCTTGTTTTTTTTTTTTTTTTAAGAAATTACACTTCTATAAAGAAAGAGTTCTGATGATTTAAAATTAAAATATGGGTGCATCCTGGAACAAGAAAGAAGATAAACCTCTGATTTGAAGACGGTGGTGTACAACATCTGGCACAGTTACAACAGATGTGTCAAGAAGACTGGTCAAGGTTTGGCCGAGCAATCTTGCAGTGTTAGAACAGAGTTGGGAAAGAGTTTTGCTTGTATTTTCTCATTTGTAAGTCGTTTTTTGGATAAAAGCGTTTGCTAAATGAATAAATGAAAATGTAGAACAGAGACGTCAAGGCAAATGTGGGGCAAATATTACAACTGGGAGAGGATTATGATAGAGGTTCAATTCAGTTCTAAAAGAAGAAGGTGGCCATACAATGTCCTATTCTTTCTCTCTTAACATTTTACACTCGAACAGTGTACTGAACAGTGATGGTATTAATCTTTTGCTTCCCTTGTACCACATCTATAGTGAAGAAATCATTCAGTTGAAGAATTGATAAGATTCTGAAAAGGTGATCATCATTTCAGTCTATCATGAGATGGTTGTTCATGCAGTAAAATATATATAAAAAATACAAATTAAAATTTGAATGCTCTCACCCATCAAGAAAATCAGGAACAGCTGAGTATTATAAATACATTTACATGGTGTTGTAAAGTGAGTTAAACTGTAATGGCTTTTGCTTTCAATTTCAAAACATTTCACTCCAAATCCAAAAAGTGACTGCTCTATTCTCGCCAGTGTGACGTTAACGGAGAACATCATAAGCGCTGTTTTTGCAAATGAACACACAAAAATGTATTATATCTGGCGATTCAAGGGAATAAGATGCTATTCTGTCAGCTAGTCAGTGTATTCACAGGAACAATGTGGTTGGAGCTGGAGGCCAAACTACTGCTGGGGATTTCCATAAAGAGAGCTACGAGACAGCTGGCACGACCATGCTGAGAGCTGCTGTGCTTGATTACACACTGCAGAGTTATGTAAAGCACACTGACACAACACTAACACTGAGCCTGAGCAACTACATAGCAGCATGTGTAGCAATCGCAAACTGAGACTTTCTTCTTGCTTTCAGTTCAGGACTACTATAGTCATAAAGATCCAACTGCCCAAAGTGTTTAGAAAGTGTTTAGGGGAGAAATGTTTTTTAGTGGAACCTGCAATGCAATGGATTGTGTGCTTTATAAAAAGTCATGCACCGCCATCTAATGGTCAACTATAAAAACACAACACATCTGATTGTGTTACAGTGGATACAATAATTTTATTCTTTTATTTTATTTATTTTTAAAGTTGGCACCCCTGTTAAAACTGCAGGTTTTAAGCCGAGATAAAATCATGTGCAATCTTTTTCCACCCTTAAGGTAATGTAACAACCAACAAAATGAAAAATGAAAATCAACTAGAAACCGTTCAGGGGTGGGACAAACTTCCAATAACCTGGTTGCGCAAGTGTGCACCCATTTTTATAATGGGGCATGTGACTGCTCAGAGTAAACCAGTAACATTCAAAGAGGACGCACACACACACACACACACACACACACACGTACATTCCAAAGAATCCCAGTCCAAATAAAAACCTTTAATATGAACTTATACATTTCAGTATGTTTTTATGGAATTCTACACAGATTCTACATGAATCTAATTTAAAGTTATTACACAGAGAAAACCTACTCTAATGGGCCACCATCCTGGGGTGTACATGCTATAGATTCTTGTGCAATTTGTAACTCTCTGTCTGGTTCAATATTGAGCAAGAACAGCACAACCCACTTACTATAGATTTACGTTTTTGACAGTAATGCTACACTTCCAGTGTGAAAGGCATTCATTGGAATGAATGACTAGCGCGAGTTGCTTTTAATCATGAGATCCCACTTAAGTACAATACAGCATTCACTACAGCTCACCTGTCTGGAGGTAAAGATCTCCGCTGGTGCGTATGATCCAGGCTGTGTCATCACTTAATGCCACAAAGGAAGTCTCATCCAGGGCTTTGTACCAGTGCCTTTTCCCCTTAATGGTCACTTTACCACAGGCATAGGCTGTCATGGTCTTCTGCTCCACCTTCCACAGCAACGAGCCTAAAAAAGACAAACAGGAAGCACAAATCTTGCACTTATGTTCTGATTTCTCACCACACAATACATACTATTTCCATTCTATTACCTAGTACTACTAACTACCAGGCTCTGGAACCGAGTTTCACTATGAAACTTCCCATTTCACTTCATTAGAGTTTCCTGAAATCATGATTCCAGTGATTCCTAAAACCTTTTTGTTTAATATGCATTTATGTGGCTTTCATTAAAAGTTTATTGCCTGATGTGCCAAACAGTCATCACATGCAAGTTCTTTAGTTACCAGATACAGTTGTCTTTTAAGTCGATTCTTATACAGGCTTATACAATCTGTAAAATAAAAGTAAGCCCTGAAATGAAGCAAAAGCCTAGAATGGAAAAAGCAGCGCTTACCCGAAGGGGACAAAGCCACCTGCTGTACATTCTCTTCATATTTCTGCCAGCTCAGGCTGCCATTGGTGAGGCTGCTGCAGTACAGGCCTCCTTTAAAATCTAAGCACCAGACGTGTCGCTCAGTCACTACCAGGCTGAGGATGCCATAGCCTGGCCCACTGTAGCCCATCCAGCTCTCGGCCAACTGCACCAAGAGCAGAGAATAAGGAAAGGGAACATCTCAGCTGTGCCACTCGTTAAACCATACAACAACAACAACAACAAACAGGATAAAACCATGTGGAAAAAACACCTCAAGGACCACAACATGTCCCTCAATGACCAGATCTATAATTTCAGATCGTCCATTACTACTGAGATGGAGATTTGATTCACTTATAAGTGCACATTTACCATTTACCACTTATGGTTGAACACAATGTACATTTTTAACATAGTATTTTTACAAATCACTTGTCTAAAGGTAGAATCTGTACTGCATATATATATATATATATATATATATATATATATATATATATATATATATATATATATATATATATATATATATATATATTACACACACACACACACACACACACACACACACACACATATATGCACACTTCAGCTTGACTGTGTTGTTGAACAGCATCTGCACAGACTAGGGCAGAGGAGCAATCACTTTCTATTATTATCACCAATGGTGTAATGATACGCATAATTCAAATTTGATACCATTTTGTGGTACTTTGATACGATACGTTTCCGATACAGCAAAAATAAGTGAGATGAGCCAAAACATTATGATGGCACGTGTCAAACTGACATCCACATGAATGCCAGGACCGAGGGTTTCCCAGCAGAACATTCACTCTACTGGCTTGTCCTCTTCTTACAGTGAATCCTGGTGAGATCACTTCCCCCGGAAAACAAAACAATGCACATGTACCTGGCTGTCCACATGATTTATAAAAAAAACCCAAAAAAAACTCCACACATAAGCCACAGGACTCACCTGGTCTGGCTTACCTGGTCTGTTTTGTGAAGCCGCATGTCTTCTTGCTCTGTCGGCTTCTCGGTAGAACTCTGTAGGTCCACATTACTGAGGCCATCCCCCAAGCTGGGACTAGATGGCATGCCATGCGTGTATATGTCCTCCTCGTCACTGGAGGGCGATGGCTCCGGCTCTGGGGAATATGGAAGTGGCCTGATAGGATAGTACAGTAAATCCAAATCAAAGTTCCTTTCTGAATCATCTTTGGCCTGAAGCTCTGGATTATGAATCTCAGTTGGGTCCTCCATATCAGGCTTCTCATTAGCTGCATGCATGTAGGAGAAAGTGCACTCCAGGAGCATGTCTACATCTGGCGTGCTGGTTGTTTGCTCCTTACTTTCCACAGCTTTGGCAGGATCGCTGTAAACCTGGCAGTCCATGTCTTGTAGACAAAGGGATGTGGGACATGAGGGCTGCACATCTGCTTCTTTGCTCAGGGGGCTCTCACTGCTCTCCTGGTCCTTTTCTGAAAAGTTCTGGAGTAAAAATGTTTCCGTGCTGAGGGCCTCTATGCAAACAGAGCCCTCTTGATCGGGCGAGTCATTGCTGTGGAGGTCCAGGCTGCTGCACAGGAGGCTATTGCGTTCTGAAGGTGGCTCACTGGCAGGTGTGGGGAGGCCGTCGCTGGTCAGGCCGTCCTGGCTGTACGTGCTCTCTGACCAGCTGCTGTGCTCGTTCACACAGTTCCCACTCTCTGTGAAAGCATATGAATTAGAGCTGCACCAAAGCAACACATTCACTGTAAAGTAACATGAATAACACAATCAGGAAATGGGGAAAGTACTTCAGTAGCAGAGCTGCATTATTGCATTGTATTTTAATCATAATCAAGACTTTTGTATTTCTAACACTTGGGGGTGGCTCAACTTCTAAACGGGGTCTTTTCTTGGTGAATGACACGCCAAAAGAAACGAAAAAGTACATTTTAGTTCTTTTGTATTCTAGATAAGTTCTATCCCAGTTGGCTTAGCTGGAGAAACAACTGCACTACCTCAGACGCTTCCTGTACAATGCACCAGCTTTAAGACACTCCCTTCCTTGGACACGAACACTCTGACTAGTACAATGCTTGCCCTGGTAAAAGGGAATTTGATTTACCAGGCGTCATGTTGGTCTGGAGTAAAATGGTCTTAAAAGGAACTCCAAACTGAATGAAGGTTCATTAAATAAAGCATTAACTAAAGTTTTACGGAGATATAGCCTCACATCCATTTTGGCGTGCTCGAATTCATTTGCGTCTTATCTGAAAATGGTTTGGTCTATCCAAAAAGCTCTGATTAACATTTTGCCAGCATGGTCTCATGATCTCAGCCAATTTTGGTGAAAACTGGACGAACTATCTTGGGCGAGACTGAAAAATTAGTTTTTAGACAATTCTAAACTGTGGGAAAACGTGTGGAAAGCATGATTAATGATGTGGAGTAGCTTTGAGCCAAGGAATCGGAGGAAAAAAGGAATTTTGTTTCTAGGCCTTACTGTTCAAAAGTTATTAGCATAAATGTAAGTAAGAGTTTGAGCTTTAGGTGGCGCTACAGGGTTTGAGAGAGAGACTCCAATCTTGCTATGGTTAATGTCGAGACTGTCCTCTACCCAGGGGCGAACTTTAGCATTAAGCAAAGTTCGGCAATTGCCTTGGGCCCTGAGCTACCAAGGGCCCCCACAAATATTGTTTTCTTAACAATGAATTTGTAATGCAAGTAATGTAATCATATTGACATCAGTAAAAATGATATCAATTTAAAAGGTAATGAGTTACTTTACTGCGTTATCACAGAAAGAAATTATACATCCTGTACAAACTGTGTGCTTCCAACTTTGTGGATAACATTTGGGGAAGAAACACATCTGGGCTGGTCAGGATGCTCAGGTGTGCACAAACCATTATATAGCGTACATTATTAATAATGGTTGGTAAAAATCTCCTGAGTCCAAAGACATGCATGGTAAGCTGATTGGCGTGTCTAAATTGTCCGTGGTGTATGAATGGGTGTGTGAGTGTCCACCATTGCCGGTCCCAAGCACGGATGCAAAAGGGAGGGTTGGGCGTCGGGCTAGAAACCCGTCCCCGTAAAAAACCCTAACCGCTATGGAAACGATCGGAGGAGTTTCTCTCTCTCTCGTCGCCCGAAGAAGAAAAAACTCCTGAAACCTCCTGATGAGTACCTATGCATTAAATACAGTCATTGCATACAGGAACTAAAAAGTAGATCAGACTTGCTAATGCTGATAAAGACAGCCTGTACGCACCGTGCCTTATCCTCTTGCCCTTCCTCTTCAACTTGACAGGCTTGACAACTAGCTCCTGCTGAAAATCCTCTTGTGTGATGGTGCTGTAGCGGCTCGAGGACATCTCTGAAGTTCCCTGTGCGCTCTCCCATGAAGTGATGGAGCTACTACGGCTTTGCGCATCTCCCAATACCTTCTTCTGGTCCTCAACCTCCTCTGCCAACTCTAGTGCTTCCATTGCCTGGCTGAACTCCTCCTGGGTCTCTCTAAACTCCTCTTGCGCCTCATCAGACTCCTCTGCTTGGAGCCGCTCTTCTGGTTCTGCAACGATAGCTACGGTCCTGATCGGCTGAGCCATTTCCACCGCTCCATTTGCGGGGAGCAAAACGGTTGGGGTGGAGAGAGGGGAGGTTAGGCGATAGGACAGATCTGACACTAAGAGAGGAGGGAAAGATTGGGTTTTTTTTGGGGAGGGTCCCCCCCAGTTCACTCAATGGCAACATTTACAAGCAGCCTATTAATCCATGAGTAACCTGACTGATTGGAATAAAGTAAACTGAATGAACTAAATGAAATTCCTATCCAAAATAATGATGTGGGTAATCCTTTTAACAATCCATTTATAAACAGAATAACAGCCATGCAAACCTTTGTGCTCGATCACTGTCACTATCAGAACCTGTGTGTTCTTTCTATGAGACTTACAATGTGCTCTATGTGCAATAAAACAGTCATAGAAGAAAACACAGTTCATATTACACATTCGAATCCGTTTTTTAATAATTTTGAGTATTTAATGTGTGGTGGGCTGGGCATCAAGCGAACATTCCGGGGCAGATGGAGGATGAAGATTGAAAAATTCAGGGTTTAATATTTATCAGAAATTCAACGAGAACTTAAACATGTTAAGACGAACACAGTAAAAACTTTGATTAAACCGTTAAGGATTCCCAAACAATGACATTAACTTTATCCATCTTCTAGTGTGTGAAGACCTTAACGAATACCTTCATTATACTGACAATTTTGGTATTTTCGAAAACCACAACATGCTTGTTCCTAAATTGCAGGCGAATACGAACTGCTGAGTAAATTCACTGTGACACACACTTGAATGAAGACCCTGAACGCTCTGACGGGACTCATGCGCTTCTCTTGTTACGGTATTGTTGACACTAAACCCCACTTCCCGCAAGTGCATAACTCTGGACTGGATTACATGTAGCGTGCATATCAACAGAGACTGCATACAGATTGCTAAATCATTGAGAAATACAAGGCTGTATATAACTGTATATAAAATGACTGAAAGTTCAGCAGCTTAGACTTGCTATTAGCAACAAAGCCTGAAATGTTTCAGCCAATGTTTCTGCTGAATCTGAATAAGGACCTATAATGAATAATGATGTACAGTGACATAAGCAAAAGCCTTACAGTTGGAGACCAATCCCTCGGGGCAGTTGGAGATGCGCATAATGTCTCGGTCTCCTTTCAAAACGAAGATCTCATTTTCTGTGCAAGACACAGACACTATGTCTCCACAGCTCTCCATCCCGCCAACAATAACCTTGAAGTGAACAAACAATTGCCGTTATTAAATCACCATAGCTAATATTTGTAGACCAAATGAGAGATTAAAGCACAGCACATTGCATTTTTGTTTAAACACAGTTTGTATACAGGTTTAACTTGCAGGGTTTCCATTTAACAGATTTTATTATAAACTAAAAAGGTAGAGGAAAAAAAAATAAAAATTTTTAAACTAATATCGATGCATCATGATGCGTCTTTTTTTTTTATTGACTAATCCGGTGAAACCCAGAAGTGTGCCAAATCGCCATTGCTGCTGTGGTGATCCCTCTGAAAATAGTTTTGTACGACTCCTTTGTACCCAATGGTTCATTTTTTACAAGTTTGAAAACTTGTTTCTAACCCTGGAAGTGCCTCTGATCCAGTTGGGGAAAAAAAAAAAAAAAAAAAACACACACACACAATAAACATTAACATAGTGTTTGTTTCAGGTGATAGTGTTGATCATAGACTGTGTGGAAGCGATCTGTTCCTGGTGCTGGACACTAAAATAACTTCATACTTTACAAGACTGTAGTATTTGGGCCAAGTGTGAAATGCGATCTGCAGAAATTCACTTGAATTCTATAAAACTATGAAAAAAAACCCCCACAATGTACCTGGTTGGTACAGTCCACTACATAGACACTGTACTCGTTCCAGCTGAGCACCCAGCCATCCTTGAGGAAGCAGGTGACGAGCCCCAGCTGCCTGTCAGTGGGCCGGTATGCTCCACTGGGGCTTGAACGAGGGAAGAGCTCAAACTGAGGCACGTCCTGGTTAAAGAGCGGCTTGAGTACATGCGTCTCCTGTACACGCCCACGCACATCTGTTCTCCAGAGACGAAGGCCTGGCCGTGCCGCGTACACCAGAAGGTCACTCTGCTTGCACAGGGCAGGCTGAAAACAGGCTCCAAATTTGCCGTTGCTTCGAGGGAATAAGAGAGCAATTTAGTGAACACAGAGTGTGCACAAATGATCTGATAACTGCCAAAAAACAGGGAACACTCTACACAACTTGGTCAACAATCAGATTATATTTAGTACTGTTGTTTAGAGGTCGAACGATTGATCGGTTTTGCCGATAATCGATAACCGGTTGCTGGAACTGAAATTCACACAATACTGGTTGCGAAAATTACGCTGAGAATGGCCCTCTGTCATTATACAGTACGAGAGAGACCTCTAGAGGCGCAATAAAATCCATCACGGACTAATTTTGACAGGTCATTTGAAGTGTTTTTCGAGGTTTTTTTTTTATGTATCTAGTTTTATTTGTCATTTGGAATATTATCTTTGGTTTACCTTATCATTTATAAATATTGAATATATTAATATTTATCTCATTAAAAAAGTACAGTACATTTTCATGGTACAGTCAGTAGTGTTTATTTTTGTAATAATGTTCAGCAATATTTTACTGAGTGTAATGTTTTCATTCAATATTGATTTTTAAAACTAACCGGTTCATTAATTGGTAATCAGAAAGGTACTGCCCGATGTGGTTATCAGTATGGGTAAAACCCACTTTCGGTCGACCTCTACTGTTATTAGTAACAGTTATTAATTTTACAGTTTTTAATTAGAATGACATTTTCCTGTATTGGGGTCACTGCAAGCATCATCGGTATTAAAATTTATGAGTATATTAAATACGGCTGATAGATGCAAAAGTATTTAGTTTTCCTAACATTTTCTTGAAATACTTTGGGAATTTTTATGATTAAAAATTGCAAATGGTGTTCTGCTTCTTTAAGTTGTCTCTACTTAAAATAAAAGATAATATTAGATTCAGGAAGGGGCATTTCAAGATTGTGACATTTTATTTTCTACCAGCTGCTGTGGTGAGAAACACTGATGGTAGATTGCGCTGTAAAAGAATTAAATGACAAATTCCGAATACCACCACTTGACATAAGTTTACACTGATCATTAGTGTAAATGTATTTTTCCTATAATGTGTGACATTCAGTTTGCAGTAGGATTTCTGAGGAGTAATACAGCGATTTGGATAAGGTTGGAGACAGAAGAAATTAAAATCCCATGACTGAGGTGTATATAGAATTTCGATTTCAATGTCATGGGAAGTTATTTTAAGAACAAGGCAGCAACTTGATCGGTTATTTCTGTGGTTTCACAAGCTTATCACATTCCTGTAGTGCATCCAAGGTCAAATACAGTGGGTTTGGAATGTATTCAGTTTTTGAACGCATGTGTGTTATCAATTCAATCTACACACAAAAACAGAATGATGAGCGAAAACAAGTTGGTTTTTTTTTTGGGAGATTTTTCAGATTTATTAAAACTCAAAAGCTAAAATTCACTATATGGCCATAACCATGTGAACACCTTACCATCACATCTACAGTGCCTTGCGAAAGTATTCGGCCCCCTTGAACTTTTCAACCTTTTGCCACATTTCAGGCTTCAAACATAAAGATATAAAATTTAAATTTTTTGTGAAGAATCACCAACAAGTGGGACACAATTGTGAAGTGGAACGAAATCTATTGGATATTTTAAACTTTTTTAGCAAATAAAAAACTGAAAAGTGGTGAGTGCAAAATTATTTGGCCTCTTTACTTTCAGTGCAGCAAACTCACTCCAGAAGTTCAGCGAGGATCTCTGAATGATCCAATGTTGTCCTAAATGACTGATGATGATAAATAGAATCCACCTGTGTGTAATCAAGTCTCTGTATAAATGCACCTGCTCTGTAATAGTCTCAGGGTTCTGTTGAAAGCGCAGAGAGCATCATGAAGACCAAGGAATACACCGGGCAGGTCCGTAATACTGTTGTGGAGAAGTTTAAAGCCGGATTTGGATACAAAAAGATTTCCCAAGCTTTAAACATCCCAAGGAGCACTGTGCAAGCGATCATTTTGAAATGGAAGGAGTATCAGACCACTGCAAATCTACAAAGACCTGGCCGTCCCTCTAAACTTTCAGCTCAGACAAGGAGAAGGCTGATCAGAGATGCAGCCAAGAGGCCCATGATCACTCTGGATGAACTGCAGAGAACTACAGCTGAGGTGGGAGAGTCTGTCCATAGGACAACAATCAGTCGTACACTGCACAAATCTGGCCTTTATGGAAGAGTGGCAAGAACACACACACACACACACACACACCAGAATATATATTATTTAATTTAGCACTGTAGTTTAATTCAGTGCTTTTTGTGCATCCATAAAAATAATCCATAAATATTTATATACGATATAAACCAAGTATCCGCGACCCTGAAGCAGGAATAAGCGGTTGAAGATGGATGAATAAACCAAGTATATAACTAAGTATATAAACAGTAAACTGACGAAAGTTATTATTCTTGACTCTGGGTCGTTACGTGCGTATGACGTCATGCGCCGTCGATTAGGAAGCGGCTTATACTTCCGGGTAGTAAAAAAACGCTAGTGTTCCATTTGAGACGATATTACCTTTCTAGAATATGTACACAAGAAGGTAAAATATGCAGTATATAGTATAAGTGTACAGTACATCATTTGGGACACAAATTTAGTATTTACTCTCCGAAACGTGTTTTCGGAACAGAAGTAACGTAATGAGTAAACACCCCGTCCTGCGCACAGACCAACTAAATCAATAATGAGATTCGTCGATAACGATTTTCATAATCGATTATTATTGATTTTATCGATTAGTTGTCGCAGCTCTGAAAGTGTTACAAAACTGGAGGGGTCTAAATATTTAGTTCAGAATGCACTGTACATCTCAAAACCACCTAAAATCCATTATAGCCACAAAGAATGGGCCCTCATTATGCAGTAATGTCCAGATAAAGGAGAGACGTGGGGTTAGTTTGTCTTACCTTTTTCTGGGTTTGGTGCCCAGCTTCTGGAGAGACTGTTCTTGGGTGTTAAACACGAGAGAGCGCTGACAGGTAGAAACAAGAAGCACTTTCTGACTATATTCCAGCTGAACTATAGCTGACGGCTCTTCTAACAGCACCATCGGATTGCACACACCCTGGGACACACACACACACACACACACACACACTTTAAATTAACATTAAATTCAAACTCTAGTTGAAATAAAAATTCTAACAATTTTTATCGTAATATGATGCATTTCCAAGTGGGATCACTTTTTTGCTTGTTTATAGCTTTTAATGGCATGTCAGCAACGAGGCTATGTCATAGTGAGAACAGGGTAAAGAATACCAGATATACAATTTACAGTTGACAGAAATAAATCAAATGCATTATACCTGGTACCTTCCTACATTAAAAATGTCCATGATTAAAACCGTCATCAGATGGTACCAAAGACTTTGCAGTTCAGTTGGATATGTTTAATAGTTAAAGGCATTTATCAGGAAGGACATAATGCGGGAGCTGCACCTGTCATTAGAAACCCATGTGTGGGGCTTAAATGACTCAGCTGACACCTAGTGAACACGACTCGGTCGTGCCTAGACTTAAAGTTGGGCGAGGATCTTGTTTTTATACTGGGGTTTATTTCATACAATTTATTATCATTGCATTCGACCCATTCTGTCTGCCATTCTTTACACATGTACAGTGGCAAGAAAAAGTATGTGAACCTTTTGGAATTTCATGGTTTTCTGCATAAATTTGTCAAAATGTGATCTGATCTTCATCCAAGTCAAGGGTATTGACAAATATAATGTGTCTAAAATAATAACACAAAACAAAAAATTCTGATCCCTCATGTCTTTACTGAACACACTCATTCAACATTCAAAATGGCAGTGGGAAAAGTACGTGAACCCTTAGAATTAATAACTTGTTGATCCCCCCCCTGGCAACAATAACCTCAACCAGGCACTTCCTGTAGCTGTGGATCAGACCTGCACATCATTCAGGAGGAATTTTAGCCCATTCTTCCTGACAGAACTGCTTTAGCTCGATCATATTCTTTGGACGTCTCATGTGTATGGCTTTCTTCAAGTCATTCCATAGCATCTCTACTGGGTTGAGGTCTGGGCTCTGACCTGGCCACTGGATTTTGTTTTTCTGAAGCCATTCTGTTGTGGAATTGCTCCGGTGTTTTGGGTCGTTGTCCTGTTGCATCGCCCGACTTCTACACAGTTTCAGCTGTCGTATAAACTGGTGAATTTCTGAAGTCTTTAAAATCACTTTTTGACCCTTGCCAGCTTTATGTAAGTTAATAATTCCTGATCGTAGATCCTCTAAAAGCTCTTTTTGGCGAGGCATTGCTCACAAAAGCATGTGCTTCTTGTGCAGAGCAAACTCCAAAAGTTTGAGGGGTTTTTATCAGTCAAAGTAGCTGTAGTCTACACCTCCAAACTCATTTTCTTAACCAGACTCCAAGTGTGCTAAAACCTGACTCCAATTTTTTTTAGGTCATTAACTCAAGGGTTCACATACTTTTCCACAAGCACTATGAGGTTATTTTTGGTTGTTCTCAATAAAGACATGAAAGATCAGAATTTTTTGGTGTTATTATTTTACACACATTATACTTGTCAATACCCGACTTAGATGAAGATCAGATCACATTTTATGACAAATTTATGCAGAAAACCATGACATTCCAAAAGGTACTTTTTCTTGCCACTGTACAAACTTATTAATGGTCTAAGGTCAGAGGGTGGTATTTGACCGTCCAAAATTTCCAGGATGAGGGCTCCTTAGCTGCCGTGTCTGCTCTCTAATTGCCAGCCAGACCAATTTGAACAGGGACCAGTAGAAGAGGATGTTGAGGTTTTTCTTCTGTAATAGATCTAGTTTCATTGAATTTTTGACAATTATGGGGTGGTCTGTATTTTACAGACTCGGGCAACTCGGCGTCATTGGTTAATATTATTTTCCACAATTAACAAGCAAAAAATGCCTATACCATTATCTTGACAAGTTGGGTGCCTGCGTCCGAGACAATATGAAAAACCTGACAATGTCCATGTCTTGTTCCACGTCACAATTCCGTATCGTGTTTAGATATTCACAAAACCGATTCCCTTAACGGTCACTAAACATTAGAGATTGTCTGATTGATTGGTTTTGCCGATTAATCAGCAAGGATAACCGATCGGTTTTCGGCACACTGATAGTCCACATATATAGCTTTTCCCCATTGTGCCTGAGAAGGTTCCACTGTCATTATAAAGTATGAAAGCGGCCTCTAGAGGAGTATCTGACAAATTTTGTTGTGTTATTGGAAGCATTTTTTAAATTCATTTTGGATGTCTCTATTTTTATTTTCGTTATTTGAAGTATTACATTTTGGTTCTGTTGGGATGTATATCGCATTTACTTTAATATTTATTAATAGCTTATAAGCTTATATTATATACATATATATTATATATATATATATATTTTATATTTTTTTTTTTTAAAGTACAGTACATTTTCAGGGTACAATCAGTGGGGCTCATTACTGTAATAAAAGCTCTGAAATATTTTACTTTGGGTGTTATGTTTTCATTCAGTATCGATTTTTAAACTTTATAGGTTGATTAAATGGGTAACGGCAGGTATTGCCTGATTTAGTTATCGTATGGGTAAAATCCATTATCGGTAGACCTCTTCTTAAAATGGCACTTCTATCAATTGTGTATACATTCTTTCCTGCCCATGTGGTCTTCAGTATGTGGGACAGACTCGGACACAACCACGTATGCACATTAATAAACATTGCAGCGCCAGTCAGAGATTCAAAATATCTAGTCGTGTGATACTTTAGTTAAGACAAAGCTCATCAAACTAGCTCATCAGAGATTATAGGCATTGCTCAGGTCTCCCTAGTCATGGAAAAAAAATAATACAGAACCAACTTTATTGTGGCTTTCAAGGTATATACAGGTTTTAGAGCAATATATGCTTCCATCCAGATTCCATCCCATCTTTACTTCTGAGAGACTCTGCCTCTCTAAGATACTCTTTTTATACCCAATCATGTTACTGACCTGTTGCCAATTAACACAAGTTGCAGAATGTTCCTTCAGCTGTTTCTTTTCAGTAACACTTCATTTCCGGCCTTTTGTTGCCCCGTCCCAACTTTTTTGAGACGTGTTGCGGCCATCAAATTCAGTGACCTTATTTTTTTCTTAAAATTGTACATTTCTTCAGTTTAAACATTTGATATGTTTACTGTGCTCTATTGTGAATAACATATGGGTTTATGAGATTTGCAAATCATCGCACTGTGTTTTTATTTACATGTTACCCAGCGTCCCAACTTTTTTGGAATGGGGTTGTACAGTCATATGCAATTTATTTTGTGGTTGTACTGCATTTGCTCTAAAAGCTCATTTGAGTTCTTAATGGATTGTAACAGAAAAATTGTTTAATTTGTTACTGGTTAATCTGATTGTATTCTGTTGACTAACTATGAAGTGTTTTAATCAGCTATCAATGATGACTTTGCACTTAAGTGAATTAGTTTGTGGGAATTTTTACATGCACTGATGATAGTCTTATCAACACCGAAAAAAGGTGTGTATTTTTAATGGTGCTTGGAAATTTTGGATTTTATAAAATTTGACAAAGTTTGAAAAAAACAAACAAACAAAAACTAATTTTCCCTGTACACTCTTGCATGGTGGTATTGTCAACAAAGATGGGCAAACATCAATACGAAGGAAGATTGAATTTTGTATTTCAGGTGATATATACTGATTAATCATGTACAATATGCCCATTGACAAAAACGGCTATTTTAACTAAAACATTTTATCTAACAGGACTCTGTAGGAAAAGGCATTGCGACAAAACATTTTTCAAAACATTGGCATTGAGCAGGCCTAAAGTACAAATCAGTTTATAAATATTACTATCTAGGAGAAATCCAAGGCAGTAGTCAGAAAGCTAAGGACAGATTCTCACCTGGTCCAGGTCCACAGCAGAATAGACCACTTTCCCTTTATCATCACCAGAGAAGAGTTTCATGCCATTAGTGCTCCAGGCTAATGCAGTCACTGTGCTCTTGTGCAGGCCGACTACATCGAAGCGTCTCAACTGCAGGCGAAATTTGTACACAACCATAAAATTTGTATCAACGTAAACCAAACGTAAAACAGAAAAAGACTTAATATGCTATCTCTCCTATACTAAAAACTGTACTATACTTAATATGCTATTGCTCCTATACTAAAAACTGTACTATACTTCTATACTTAATATGCTATCGCTCCTATACTCAAACCTATACTTCACTTGCTTAAAGAGAGAACTGCAGACAGAGAACATGCAGAGCTTTCGGATGTCATAGTAACTCTGGATGGTCATCCGTGTCGTCAAGTGCAGCAGTAAAAGACCTTGGTGTGATTATTGACTCCAGTCTATCATTTCATGCTCATGTGGATAATATTGCTAGGATAACCTTCTTTCATCTCAGAAATAATTCTAAGAAAAGAAATAATGTATTTTGTATAATATAATAAAATTCTACATGATGCTGAAATATTAGTTCATGCTTTCATCCCCTCTAAACTAGATTATTGTAATGCCTTCCTGTCTGGATGTTGCAGTAGGAGCATAGCGTCCTAACTAGAACCGGAAGATATGACCACATCACCCCAATCTTATCCACACTGCATTGGCTCCCAGTCAAATCACGCAGTGATTATAAAAAAATAACCTATAAATCATTAAATGTTCTCGCACCACAGTATCTAAGTGACCTTTTGGTTTTCTATGATCCGCCATGCCTACTTAAATCAAAAGATGCTGGCTATTTGACGGTACCTCGAATAATGAAGGCTACAGCAGGGGGAACAGCCATCTCTTAAAAAGCTCCACAGTTATGGAACAGTCTTCCAATTAGTGTTCGGTACTCAGACACAGTCTCTGTTTTTAAGTCTGGGCTTAAAACATATTTGTTTACTCAAGCCTACCCTGACTAGACTTTCTATTATGTTAAGCACAGTCCTAATAATCTTTTCTCTCCCTCTCTCCTTCTGCCGAGCCACACATGAATTTATGGAGATACTAGAGATCCAGATCCTCTCTGCTCTCCGGACCTGTCGTTTCGGATGTCCTACAGTGCCTTGCGAAAGTATTCGGCCCCCTTGAACTTTTCAACCTTTTGCCACATTTCAGGCTTCAAACATAAAGATATAAAATTTAAATTTTTTGTGAAGAATCACCAACAAGTGGGACACAATTGTGAAGTGGAACGAAATCTATTGGATATTCTAAACTTTTTTAGCAAATAAAAAACTGAAAAGTGGTGCGTGCAAAATTATTCGGCTCCTTTACTTTCAGTGCAGCAAACTCACTCCAGAAGTTCAGCGAGGATCTCTGAATGATCCAATGTTGTCCTAAATGACTGATGGTGATAAATAGAATCCACCTGTGTGTAATCAAGTCTGTATAAATGCACCTGCTCTGTGATAGTCTCAGGGTTCTGTTGAAAGCGCAGAGAGCATCATGAAGACCAAGGAACACACCAGGCAGGTCCGTAATACTGTTGTGGAGAAGTTTAAAGCCGGATTTGGATACAAAAAGATTTCCCAAGCTTTAAACATCCCAAGGAGCACTGTGCAAGCGATCATTTTGAAATGGAAGGTGTATCAGACCACTGCAAATCTACAAAGACCTGGCTGTCCCTCTAAACTTTCAGCTCAGACAAGGAGAAGACGAGACTAAAGTTTGCCACAAGGCTTTTTATGGATATCTTTGAGAAATGGCTTTCTTCTTGCCACTCTTCCATAAAGGCCAGATTTGTGCAGTGTACGACTGATTGTTGTCCTATGGACAGACTCTCCCACCTCAGCTGTAGTTCTCTGCAGTTCATCCAGAGTGATCGTGGACCTCTTGGCTGCATCTCTGATCAGCCTTCTCCTTGTCTGAGCTGAAAGTTTAGAGGGACGGCCAGGTCTTGGTAGATTTTATATCTTTATGTTTGAAGCCTGAAATGTGGCAAAAGGTTGAAAAGTTCAAGCGGGCCGAATACTTTCGCAAGGCACTGTACCCCTTGATGGAGCTCTCATCTACTCCAATTCCAGATTGCTGGGACTTCGGTTGCTTCTAAGGCCAAACAGACTTCATATAAATCCATAATGGACTTTTTCACACTATCTGTTGTTACCCAGAAGAGGATGGGTTACCTTCTGAGTCTGGTTCCTCTCAAGGTTTCCTTCTCTTAACATTTTATGGAGTTTTTCCTTTCCACCGTTGCCACCGGCTTGCTCAATTGGGATAAATTCGCACTTTCAATATCTGTATACCGTATTTATATTTCTCTAAAGCTGCTTTGAGACAATGTCTATTGTAAAAAGCGCTATACAAATAAAACTGAATTGAATATCTTCTTTCTAATTCGTCCAAAAGTCTGCCAATTCGTCATAATTAGTAGAACTACAATATCTTAATGCTCACCTATTATGGTTTTGAGATGTGCCTAATTTAGTTTTAACGGCCTCATACAATAGATTTACATGCATCCAAGATCATAAAACACTTCAACGTGCTCATAATTTAAATTGCAGCATTACCTTTTCCCCCCACGTGTCAAAAACGACTCGGTAAATGGTCCGTTCAAAGGATTCATTCTAAACTCCTCCTTTCAGAGAGCATACTCTGCTCTGATTGGTCAGATGTCCCAGTCTGTTGTGATAGGTATACTGCGGTCAGCGTGTTTCAAAAAGGAAATGCCCACTATCATAACGAGTTTCAGCTCTGTCTGTTGTGCGCCGATGAAGACCAGAGGCGGGTTTTTTTGTTAAAAACCGAATGTAGGTTTGTACAGGAAATAAGTCTGGAGTCACTAACGACTCGTTTCAACTGTTCAGAATCGCTTCCTGCTTTAGGGAGCCAATAACTCAGTTTGTCGTGTGCTTTGATTTTTGAAACTTTGAAGACGTTTTACATTCACAAATAGCTAAATAGCACACCACAGTAATATTAGGAAAAAACCATAATAGGTGCACTTTAAAGCAGTCCCTGTATACCTGTTTATTCCTGCCAGGCAGTTGTGACACCAACTGAAAAAGGGCGACTCGGCCTGAAGCCGTACCAACAGCCACCAGGTCATCGAAGCAACTCAGCAACTTCACTACAGTGATAGCCTCGCTTTTCCCCTGTTGAAATCAGACACACGAAAGCAACTCATTCACAACACAAAGCTAAACCAGTACCACGCAGTGATTTGAATAAGCAAGTGGTCATACCTCCAAGTTGTATTTGTTCATCTGGCTTACTCTCCTGCAGTAAAGGTACAGCATGCCGATGCTGCTGCCCACTGCGATGTACTCACTGCTGCTGTCTAGAGCCGTAAGATACACAAGGATGGAGCGGAAGCCTTTCTGGACTTTAGCAGGGATGGAGTTGAGCAGGTAATAGAGGGGGCAAAATTCCCTCAGGGGCAGACAGGGTGGTTGGGCTGCCATGGTTCTGTGATCCTTCTGCATACTGAAAATAATACCACCACATTTTATGGAAAATAAAGTAGCAGTACATCTTATAAGAAAACGTTTTATGGCAAGTTACATTGCCCTCCACTAATATTGGCATCATTGTTAAATATGAGCAAAGAAGGCTGTGAAAATTTGTCTTTATTGTTTAACTTTCTGTTCAAAGAATTCTCAAAAATACTCTGCTCTCATTGATATCAAACAACTGCAAACACGGGTTTATCCAAAAATGAATATATCTTTGTTAGGTATATGTGTGCAACAATTATTGGCACCCTTTTAGTCAATACTTTGTGCTACTTCCCTTTGCCAAGATAACAGCACTGAGTCTTCTCCTATAATGCCTGATGAGGTTGGAGAATACATGGTAAGGGATCGAAGACCGTTCCTCCATAAAGAATCTCTCCAGATCCTTCAAATATTGAGGTCCACACTAGTGGACTCTCCCTCTTCAGTTCACCCCACAGGTGTTCTATGGGTTTCAGTCAGAGGACTGGGATGGCCATGGCAGGACCTTGATTTTGTGGTCAGTAAACCACTTTTGTGTTGATTTTGATACGTTTTGGAACATTGCACTGTTGGAAGATCAAACCACGGCCCATTTTAATCTTTCTGGCAAAGGCAGTCAGGTTTTCCTTTAATATCTGTTGATGTTTGATGGTCCATGATGCCATTAAAACATTAAAACTGTGGGCACGAGGTAGTTTTCCATACAGCGATCTCTCTGTGTGCGCCAAAACCACCTGTGGTGTTTATTGCCAAAAAGCTCTATTTTGGTTTCATCTGACCATAGAACCCGATCCCATTTGAAGTTCCAGTAGTGTCTGGCAACCTGAAGACGCTCGAGATTGTTTTTGGATGAGATTAAAGGCTTTTTTTGTTGAAACCCTTCCAAACAACTGATGTAGGTGACTTCAGATTGGAGTTTTGGAGACTTTCTGACCCCAAGACACAACTAACTTCTGCAATTCTCCAGCTGTGATCCTTGGAGATTTTTTGGCCACTCGAACCACACTCTTCACAGTGTGTTGAGACAATACAGACACACGTCCAATTCCAGGTTGATTCAGAACATTTCCAGTTGCCTGGAACTTCGTAATTATTGCCCTGATGGTGGAAATGGACATTTTCAACGCTTGTGCTATTTCTTATATTTTCTTATTTCCCATTTTTGAACCACAACAACCTTTTGCCGCACATCACAGCTGCATTTCTTGGTCTTGCCCATTGTTATGAATGACTAAGGGAATTTGGCCTGTGTGTTACCTCATATTTATACCCCTGTGAAACAGGAAGTCATGGTTGAACAATTTCCTGTTACTAGTCACCCAGTTGTGTGAAAAAAAAAAAAAAGTAAAATATCAATGGGAATATACTTCAAATATATTCTTCTCATGTGAATTCATCAGGGTGCCAATAATTGTACCACACAATTTTGTGTTTTTTGGATAAACCTGTGTTGTGTTTGCAATTCTTTGATATCCATGAGAGCAGAGTATTTTTGTGAATTTTTTTTTTAACAAAAAATCTAAATGTTAAAACAGTAAAGACACTTTTTCCAGAGCCTTCTTTGCTCATATTTACCAATGCTGCCTATATCAGTGGAGAGCACTGTATTCTGGACTTTTGTGGAACCACATGGAAGAGCGCAAACAAATAGCAATAAGAAAACTACACAGAATGGTGTGACGAAGTGAGGCTGGAGCTGATATCTTTCTAGCTCAGACTGTAGATTCATGCAGTTTATCACTTCTTACATCCTCTGACTCACTAATTCTATACAAACATCTGTTTCGGGATTATGTACAACACCACAGATGTGCTATGCTTTAATATGTCTAGCTGGTATCAGTATATCTCATCGGTGTAGCCTTTATTCAGTGATTACTGTAAATCAGATAGTGTGTGAGCCTTCTCCTCGGTAATGTAATGCAGTCAGGGTGCAAATAATAATGCACAGCATTACATAACAGTCATGACTGACAAAAGGGCTTAAGTCAAGAATCCCACACAACTGCTGACAAATTAATAATTTGACACTGTAGTCAAAGAGATGAGTATAGTGTTGCCAATCGTGAACATAGGCTTGTGCAACACAACTCAGTCAGGCTGTACTCACTGGTGGTGAATCAACTAAACCTTCACTCTCAACTTGTATAATCAGTAGCTGTGATGCAAGTAGGGATGTCACGAGAACCGATACTTCGGTACCAAGTCGGTACCAACATGCTTAAAACATGATAATTGTTTTTCTGCAGTTGCATAAGTAGGTACCGAGGATGCAATTCCTCCAGAACTGAAGGGGGCAGCAAATACGTGCAAGTGTATTAGTTGGTCCACAAGTGGGGAAGAAGTACGCCTACAAGCACACAGGAAACACTACAGATTAGCTTAGCTTAACAAGTTTAGCTCTGCCCCGACTCATTGAGAGAGAAACAGAGGAAAGCTAGCATTGCTTGTTGGTGTGCAACCGATGCTGTCGTTCATTTCAAACAAAGCGAAGAAACACCTGGAATTTAGCGAAGTACCTGAAAGACAGTCCTATATTATATTTGTTTGAGGGAGCTGCATTGTGGAAGTGAAACCAGCAAACATTATGTTCCATGTAATGTTAGCGATAGCCAGTTATTTGTTAATGACGCTAACGCATTGCGATGTGATAAACTACACCTCCTAATGTCCCAACATGCATCGCCATTCAGCCCGTGTCATGTCAGCAACATGTAGCCTAATGTCACTAATAATTAGTCAAATGTTCATGCTTTTAATAAATCGTTTTGGCCTGCCACCATATCAGTGAATTTAAACTAATGCTTGTATTCAGAGTATAAGGGGAGTGTGTGTGTGCATGTATTTAGGAGTGCACCATAGCACTTGTTATTAGTCACGGTCAAACAGTGTTTGATAACTAAAATATCCCCCTGCTCTCTCCATCTCTTTGCCAGTATCAACCAGAGAAGGATGTACTCCAGGAGTTTTAAATTTAATTTAAATATTTCTTTATTTATTTTAAACCACACCATGGTATCGACTTCGGTATCGAGTATCGTGTACTTTTTGTGGTACCGGTACCGACTACTAGATTTTTGGTATCGTGACATCCCTAGATGTGAGTCGGTTAGTCCTTTGAGCAGACGTAAGCAAATGTCCTGCACTCAACATGGCACTCTCAATCACATCACAGCCACTAGTTATAGGAGTTGAGCGAGGAGGTTTGGTCGACTCACCACCAGCGTGTAAAGCCTAACTGAATTGCTGTGCACATATCGAGTCCTAACAACCAATCCCTGTCCACCGTCATCCTAATGACCAATCCCAGTCCACCGTCATCCCAACGACCAATCCCAGTCCACCGTCATCCCAACGACCAATCCCCGTCCACCGTCATCCCAACGACCAATCCCCGATCAACATTGCCCCAATGACCAACCCCTGATCAACATTGCCCCAATGACCAACATCGCCCCAGCGACCAACCCCCGATCAACATCGCCTCAACGACCAATCCCCGATCAACATCGCCTCAACGACCAATTCCCGATCAACATCACCCCAACAACCAATCCCTGATCATCTATGTTTGTCTCACCTGTGCACTTCTTGGCTACATTTACAAGTAATAAAACTGTTCCATGCACTACCATTTCCTTTGTGTCCATGTCCTGATTAAATCAATCCCACTGCTTTACCACAGCATTCTTTCTATAAGAAATACACTCTTACCTTCAAGTTAAACAAGTTCTCATTCTTCATTTTCCCTTCTGATAAACTTTCCTGTTGCCTCCCATGGACCTCCTTCAACACATGACAGATTTTGAAATGCAAATTATATTGACGATTAAATGAACAAAGCAAATTAGACAATAAAGGTCAAGTTCCTTCCTTGAGCACAACCACAGGCACCTACAGCCAATGTTTAAACCCAGGGAACAGTTATAAACCTGACACTGTAAACACTCTAAACACTGAGAACACTGTACACCAAGAACACTGTACACCGAGAACACTGTACACCGAGAACACTGTACACCGAGAACACTGTACACCGAGAACACTGTGAACACTGTACACCGAGAACACTGTACACTGAGAACACTGTGAACACTGAGAACACTGTGAACACTGAGAACACTGTGAACACTGAGAACACTGTGAACACTGAGAACACTGTACACCGAGAACACTGTACACCGAAAACACTGTGAACACTGAACACTGAGAACACTGTACACTGAGAACACTGTACACTGAGAACACTGTACACTGAGAACACTGTACACTGAGAACACTATACACTGAGAACACTGAGAACACTGTACACTGAGAACACTGTACACTGAGAACACTGTACACTGAGAACACTGAACACTGAGAACACTGAACACTGAGAACACTGAACACTGAGAACACTGAACACTGAGAACACTGAACACTGAGAACACTGAACACTGAGAACACTGTACACTGAGAACACTGTACACTGAGAACACTGTACACTGAGAACACTGTACACTGTACACTGAGAACACTGAACACACTGAACACTGAGAACACTGTACACTGTGAACACTGTACACTGAGAACACTGTGAACACTGTACACTGAGAACACTGAACACTGAGAACACTGTGAACACTGTACACTGAGAACACTGTACACACTGTACACTGAGAACACTGTACACTGTACACTGAGAACACTGTACACTGTACACTGAGAACACTGTACACACTGAGAACACTGTACACTGAGAACACTGTACACTGAGAACACTGTACACTGAGAACACTGAACACTGTACACTGAGAACACTGTGAACACTGAACACTGTACACTGAGAACATTGTGAAAACTGTACACTGAGTACACTGAGAACACTGTACAATGAGTATACTGAACACTGAGTATACTGAACACTGAGTATACTGAACACTGTACACTGAGAACACTGAACACTGTACACTGAGAACACTGTACACACTGAACACTGAGAACACTGTACACTGAGGAACACTGTACACTGAGAACACTGAACACTGTACACCGAGACACTGTGAACACTGAACACTGTACACTGAGAACATTGTGAAAACTGTACACTGAGTACACTGAGAACACTGTACAATGAGTATACTGAACACTGAGTATACTGAACACTGAGTATACTGAACACTGTACACTGAGAACACTGAACACTGTACACTGAGAACACTGTACACACTGAACACTGAGAACACTGTGTACACTGTACACACTGTAGACTGAGAACACTGTACACTGAGTACACAGAACACTGAGTATACTGAGAACACTGAGTAAACTGAGAACACTGAGTATACTGAGAACACTGAGTATACTGAGAACACTGTACACTGTATACTGAGAACACTGTACACACTGAGAACACTGTACACTGAGAACACTGTACAAACTGAGAACACTGTACACACTGTACACTGAGTACACTGAGAACACTGTACACTGTGTACACTGAGAACACTGTACACTGTGTACACTGAGAACACTGTGTACACTGTACACTGAGAACACTGTGTACACTGTACACTGAGAACACTGTGTACACTGTACACTGAGAACACTACACTGTACACTGAGAACACTGTACACTGAGTACACTGAGTAGACTGTACACTGAGTACACTGAGAACACTGAGTACACTGTACACTGAGTACACTGTACACTGAGTACAGAGTACACTGTACACACTGTACACTGAGTACACTGAGTACACTGTACACACTGAGAACACTGTACACTGAGTACACTGTACACACTGTACACTGAGAACACTGTACACACTGTACACTGAGAACACTGTACACACTGTACACTGAGAACACTGTGTACACTGAGAACACTGTGTACACTGAGAACACTGAACACTATACACTGAGAACACTGAGAACACTGTACACTGAGAACACTGTACACTGAGAACACTGTACACTGAGAACACTGTACACTGAGAACACTGTACACTGTACACTGAGAACACTGTACACTGTACACTGAGAACACTGAACACTGTACACTGTACACTAAGAACACTGAACACTATACACTGAGAACACTGAACACTATACACTGAGAACACTGAACACTGTACACTGAGAACACTGTACACTGAGAACACTGAACACTGTACACTGAGAACACTGAGAACACTGTGAACACTGTGAACACTGTGAACACTGTAACACTGTGAACACTGTGAACACTGTGAACACTGTACACTGTGAACACTGTACACTGAGAACACTGTACACTGAGAACACTGTACACTGAGAACACTGTACACTGAGAACACTGTACACTGAGAACACTGTGAACACTGTACACTGAGAACACTGAACACTGTACACACTGAGAACACTGTGAACACTGTACACTGAGAACACTGTGAACACTGTACACTGAGAACACTGTGAACACTGTACACTGAGAACACTGTAAACACTGTACACTGAGAACACTGAACACTGTACACACTGTACACTGAGAACACTGTACACTGTACACTGAGAACACTGAACACTATACACTGAGAACACTGTACACTGAGAACACTGTACACTGAGAACACTGTACACTGAGAACACTGTACACACTGAGAACACTGTACACACTGTACACACTGAGAACACTGTGAACACTGTACACTGAGAACACTGTACACTGAGAACACTGTACACTGAGAACACTGTACACTGAGAACACTGAACACTGAGAACACTGAACACTGTACACTGAGAACACTGTGAACACTGTACACTGAGAACACTGTACACTGAGAACACTGTACACTGAGAACACTGTACACTGTACACTGAGAACACTGTGAACACTGAACACTGTACACTGAGAACATTGTGAAACTATACACTAGTACACTGAGAACACTGTACAATGAGTACACTGTACACTGAGAACACTGAGTATACTGAACACTGAGTATACTGAACACTGAGTATACTGAACACTGTACACTGAGAACACTGAACACTGTACACTGAGAACACTGAACACTGTACACTGAGAACACTGTACACACTGAACACTGAGAACACTGTGTACACTGTACACACTGTAGACTGAGAACACTGTACACTGAGTACACAGAACACTGGTATACTGAGGAACACTGAATTATAGAGACACTGATATACTGGAGAACACTGAGTATACGGAACACTGTACACTGTAAACAGAGACACTGTACATGAGACACACGTACACTGAGAACCTGTACACTGAGACACTGTACACTGAGAACACTGTACACTGAGAACACTGTACACTGAGAACACTGTGTAAACTATACACTGAGAACACTGTACACACTGAACACTGTACACTGAGAACACTGAACACTGTACACTGAGAACACTGAACACTGTACACTGAGAACACTGAACACTGTACACTGAGAACACTGAACACTGAACCGAAACACTGTACACTGAGAACACTGTACACTGAGAACACTGTACACTGAGAACACTGTACACACTGTACACTGAGTACACTGTGTACACTGAGAACACTGTGTACACTGAGAACACTGTACACTGTGTACACTGAGAACACTGTACACCGAGAACACTGTGTACACTGTACACTGAGAACACTACACTGTACACCGAGAACACTGTACACTGAGAACACTGTACACTGTACACTGAGTACACTGTACATGAGTACACTGTACATTGTGCACTGAGTACACTGTACACTGAGAAACATGTACACACTGAGTACACTGTACATGGAACTGCACTGTACACTGAATCACACTGTACACTAAGTACACTGAAACACTGTGAACATGCACATAATTACCACTGAGTACACTGTACACACCTGTACACTGAGACATGTTACACTGAACACTGTACACTGGAACACTGTACACTGAGAACACTGAACAGGAACACTGAACACTGAGAACACTGAACACACTGTACACTGAGTACACTGAGAACACTGTACACTGAGAACACTGTACACACTGAACACTGTACACACTGAACACTGTACACTGAGAACACTGAACACTGAGAACACTGAACACTGAGAACACTGAACACACTGTACACTGAGAACACTGAGAACACTGTACACTGAGAACACTGTACACTGAGAACACTGTACACTGAGTACACACAGAGTACACTGTACACAGAGAACACTGAACACTGAGAACACTGTGTACACTGTACACTGAGTACACTGTACACTGAGTACACTGTGTACACTGTGAACACTGTACACTGAGTACACTGTACACTGAGTACACTGTACACTGAGTACACTGAGTACACTGAGTACACTGTACACTGAACACTGTACACTGGAGTACACTGAGTACACTGTACACACTGTACACTGAGTACACTGAGAACACTGAGAACACTGAGAACACTGTACACTGTGAACACTGTACACTGAGTATACTGAGTACACTGTACACACTGTACACTGAGTACACTGTACACTGAAACTGTACTGAAACTGACTGGTACAGTACACTGTACCTGAGTACACTGTACATGAAACATGACATGAGTACACTGTAGCACTGAGTACACTGAACACTGAGTACACTGTGTACACTGTACACTGTGAGTACACTGTGTACACTGAGAATATTTGACACTGGAACACTGAAACCTGTACACTGTACACTGAGAACACTGTACACTGAGAACACTGTGTACACTGTACACTGAGTACACTGTACACACTGTACACTGAGTACACTGTACACACTGTACACTGTACACTGAGTACACTGAGTACACTGTACACTGAGTACACTGTACACTGAGTACACTGAGAACACTGTACACTGAGTACACTGAGTACACTGAGAACACTGAGAACACTGTACACTGAGTACACTGAGAACACTGAGTATACTGAGAACACTGAGTATACTGAGAACACTGTACACACTGTACACTGAGAACACTGTACACACTGTACACTGAGTACACTGTACACACTGAGTACACTGTACACTGAGTACACTGTGTAAACTGTACACTGAGAACACTGTACACTGAGTACACTGCACACTGTACACCGTACACTGAACACACTGAGTACACTGTGTACACTGTACACTGAGAACACTGTACACTGAGTACACTGAGTACACTGAGAACACTGAGAACACTGTACACTGAGAACACTGTACACACTGTACACTGAGTACACTGTACACACTGTACACTGAGTACACTGAGAACACTGTACACTGAGAACACTGTACACTGTGTACACTGTACACTGAGAACACTACACTGAGAACACTACACTGAGAACACTACACAGAACACTGTACACTGAGTACACTGAGTACACTGAAAACACTGTACACTGAGAACACTGTACACTGAGAACACTGTACACTGAGAACACTGTACACTGAGAACACTGTGTACACTGTACACTGAGTACACTGTACACTGAGAACACTGTACACACTGAGTACACTGTGTAAACTGTACACGGAGTACACTGTACACTGAGTACACTGTACACTGTGTACACTGAGAACACTGTACACAGAGTACACTGTACACAGAGTACACTGAGAACACTGTACACTGAGAACACTGTACACTGAGTACACTGAGTACACTGTACACTGGGTACACTGAGAACACTGTACACTGAGTACACTGTACACAGTACACTGAGAACACTGAGAACACTGTACACTGTGTACACTGTACACTGAGTACACTGTGTACACTGTACACTGAGTACACTGAGAACACTGTACACTGAGAACACTGTACACTGAGAACACTGTACACTGAGAACACTCTGTACACTGAGAACACTGTGTACACTGTACACTGAGTACACTGAGAACACTGTGTACACTGTACACTGAGTACACTGTACACTGAGAACACTGTGTACACTGTACACACTGAGAACACTGTACACTGAGAACACTGTACACTGAGAACACTGAGAACACTGTGTACACTGTACATTGAGAACACTGTGTACACTGTACACTGAGAACACTGAGAACACTGTGTACACTGTACACACTGAGAACACTGTACACTTAGAACACTGTGTAAACTGTACACTGAGTACACTGTACACTGTGTACACTGAGAACACTGTACACTGTACACACTGAGAACACTGTACACACTGAGAACACTGTACACACTGAGAACACTGTACACTGAGAACACTGTACACTGAGAACACTGAGAACACTGTGTACACTGTACACTGAGAACACTGTACACTGAGTACACTGTACACTGAGAACACTGTACACTGAGTACACTGAGAACACTGTACACTGAGAACACTACACTGAGAACACTGTACACTGTGAACACTACACTGAGAACACTGTACACTGTGAACACTACACTGAGAACACTGTACACTGAGAACACTGTACACTGAGTACACTGAGAACACTGTACACTGAGAACACTGTACACTGTGTACACTGAGAACACTGTACACTGAGAACACTGTACACTGAGAACACTACACTGAGAACACTACACTGAGTACACTGAGTACACTGAGAACACTACACTGAGAACACTGTACACTGAGTACACTGAGAACACTGTACACTGAGTACACTGAGAACACTGTGTACACTGGGAACTACGATACACTAGGAACTGTACACTTGAACACTGTACACTGAGTACACTGGTACACAGGAACACTTACACTGAGAACACTGTACATGAGAACACTGTACAAGCGGTACACTGAGTACACTGAACACACTATTACACTGAGTACACTATTACACTAGAACACTGTGTAAAACTGTACACGGGTACACTGTACACTGTACACTGAGAACACTGTACAGCGAACTTACACTGTGTACACTGAGAACACTGTACACTGAGAACACTGTACACAGTACACAGTACACTGAATTACCTGAGAACACTGTACGAGTACACTGAGAACACTGTACACTGAGAACACTGTACACTGAGTACACTGGGAAACTGACGTGATACACTGTACACACGTGTACACTGTACACTAGTACACTGGTACACTGTACACTGAGAACACTGAACACTGTACACTGAGTACACTGGTACACTGAGTACACTGTACAAACTGTACACTGAGTACACTGTACACTGAGTACACTGAGTACACTGAAACACTGTACACTGAGAACACTGAGAACACTGAGAACACTGTACACTGAGTACACTGAGAACACTGTACACTGAGTACACTGAGAACACTGTACACTGAGTACACTGAGTACACTGAGAACACTGTACACTGAGTACACTGTACACTTAGAACACTGTGTAAACTGTACACGGAGTACACTGTACACTGTACACTGAGAACACTGTACACTGAGAACACTGTACACAGTACACTGAGAACACTGAGTACACTGAGAACACTGTACACTGAGTACACTGAGAACACTGTACACTGAGAACACTGTACACTGAGTACACTGAGAACACTGTACACTGAGTACACTGTACACTGAGTACACTGTACACACTGTACACTGAGTACACTGTACACTGTACACTGAGAACACTGAACACTGTACACTGAGTACACTGAGTACACTGAGTACACTGTACAAACTGTACACTGAGTACACTGTACACTGAGTACACTGAGTACACTGAGAACACTGTACACTGAGAACACTGAGAACACTGAGAACACTGTACACTGAGTACACTGAGAACACTGTACACTGAGTACACTGAGAACACTGTACACTGAGTACACTGAGAACACTGTACACTGAGTACACTGTACACTGAGAACACTGAGAACACTGTACACTGAGAACACTGTGTACACTGTACACTGAGAACACTGTACACACTGTACACTGAGTACACTGTGTACACTGAGAACACTGAGAACACTGTGTACACTGTACACTGAGTACACTGAGTACACTGTACACTGAGAACACTGAGAACACTGTGTACACTGTACACTGAGTACACTGAGTACACTGTACACTGAGAACACTGAGAACACTGTACACTGAGTACACTGAGTACACTGAGAACACTGTACACTGAGAACACTGAGAACACTGAGAACACTGTACACTGAGTACACTGGTACACTGTACACTGAGTACACTGAGAACACTGTACACTGAGTACACTGTACACTGAGTACACTGAGAACACTGTGTACACTGAGAACACTGTGTACACTGTACACTGAGAACACTGTACACTGAGAACACTGTACACACTGTACACTGAGAACACTGTACACACTGTACACTGAGAACACTGTACACTGAGAACACTGAGAACACTTCCCAGATGTCAGACCCGTCCTGTTCGCAGCTAGCTAACAACATGACCAATGTTAATTGGCCACTTAGCTCTCGAACATGTTAATATCGCTTCTCTCCCCAAGCCTCCGCGGGGTTAGTTCAACCCCACGAGCATTAACTAAGAGTAAAAGCGAACCGTTTCACAGCACTGTGTTTGTACGCTGGAGTCAGCGAGCTGGCCCGGCAGTGTCCGGGAAATGAACGGTCTCACCCAGAGCATCAGTCCTCCACCACACTCTACTTACTTCCACTCAGTCCCACGGCACGAATAACGATAATGTCGGGGTTGAATTCTCCGTCTGCCAGCAATGTTTTGACATATGGTGAGAACGAATGTCAGACATGTCTGCTCTTGTTGATGTTGATGAAGACTTCTTCTTCGCTGCTTTATTAAGTGAACGCGAAGTGAAACAACACTTCCACCTACAGTCCAGGAGTTCCAGCCCAGCTAAATTCAACAGCAGTATGGCTGTAGCGCAAACAGCTCTCCCCTACCTATCCTAGTGCACTACATTAGAATGCGGAGTAATGTCTACTGCACACTATCTAGTGAGCTTTATGGTCAAAAGAGTCAGTTCAGACTCGGATAATAATCATGTCTGGTTAAGCAAAAAAAAAAACAAAAACATCAAGAATATCAAAAACGTTGAAAGTACTTTTATTGAGGTTCGGTTTTATTTAATAAATATTCAGGCAGTTTCCAGAAACAAATCGTTTAAGAAAAACAAAGAAGTTGACATCATAAATAGACCTTTGTGGACAGAATTCATAGATAAGCAGTTGTAATAAATTGCTTTGCACAGTAGAGGGCACTATAATCAAATGAAACGAAATCTAGATGCAAACGGGTGAAATAACATTTTTTTCTTTCATACTCCAAGAATACTAATCAGCTGTTAAATTAAAAATATATCCAATTACATACTTCTGTCAAAGGTTTTATTATGCCACTACAAATACACGTGAACTTATCTCCTCCTCTTCCTCCTTCTTCTTCACATTTAAAGCATTTGATACACAGATGCCATTATCCACAATGTCTGACAAAAGTGCACCATTAAAAACGTATCCTCAGTTCAAGCTATGTTAATTACACATTTGCCTCGCACAGCCGGAGTTGGGTCTTCGATTCCTACATCCGCCATGTGTGCGTGGAGTTTGCATGTTCTCCCTGTGCTTTGGGGGTTTCCCACGGGTACTCTGGTTTCATCCCTCAGTCCAAATACATGCTTTGTAGGCTGACTGGCATCTCTAAATTGTCCATAGTGTGTGAATCGGTGTGTGAGTGTGAGTGCGATTGTGCCCTGCGATGGGTTGGCACCCCATCCCCATCTCCTGGATAGGCTCCAGGCTCCATGCTCCCCACAACCCTGTGTAGGATAATGGATGAATGGAAGGAAATAATTGCATTACAAATTACTGGGTTTCCTCCAGGTTCTCCATTTTCCTCCCAAAAGCATGCCAGCAGGTGGAATTGGCTATGCTAAATAGCCCCTAGGTGTGAATGAGTGCTCCCAGGATAAGCACTAAAAGTAATTTTCACAACCTAGAACTCTATGTCAGAAATCTCATTACATATATAAAATATCTCATGTTCAGATTATAAAAAAAAACAATAAAAAAAAAACAACAACAACAAAAAAACATATTTATGTCACTTATATTATGTTCAGGTAAGTTTGGCCTTTGTGAGGTCAAATCAAACAGTTAAAATGACACTACTTTGTGAATTTTATTAGTAAAAAAAAAAAGAGCAACCAGATGATTATAGTCCCTGTTAAACGAACATTTGTATAAATTTGAGATTGACGGCAGGCAACAGGGAGTTTTCTTGTTGCAACATACTCAAGTATGTGAGAGGTTTAGTGTATCTGCCACGAGGTGGTGAAGGCATCATGTTTCAGGTTGTCCGTACGTCTGCCCGAGGTTCTCGCTAGTGAGAATCCACTCGTAATAAGAGTTTGTAGCACTTATATGGCATTATCCTTGTAACCAGCAGATGAACTGATTACATTTTGGAATTGATCCAAACAGGGTCAAAGTCACAGCAAGATGAAATGTCTGAACATCTTTCCTGTATGAAATATATTTTTAAAAGGTATCTGAGGCATACAAATTAGTAATAAGAATGACCAGACTTGGCAATAGTGGCATCCCTGTCAACTGCTGACATTGAGTTCATATAGTGTATATTTTAAATGTATATTACTGTTTAGTTATAAAATCAGAAGTGGTGGTCAGTCAGACACTGGTTAATCTAGCAGTCTAGGCGCTCCTGAAAACAAAGGTTTCATGACAGCCTTCACCCAACCCCCCAACCTCTGTGCTAACCATAATCATCACTATAAACCCATTTAAGTTCTGAAACAGGGTAGCCATGTGCTCATCAAATAAATCAAATCTATGCTTTACCATAAAGTATCAAATGACCAATGACTCCTGTGGTCTGGAAATCTACACTGCAGCTTAATATTTGTAAACACATTTAAGGTTGATAAGGTGATTAGCAATGTTACAGCCATGCATAAAATTTAGGAGGGTTTCATGGGAAGAGCGGCCACGCATGCTAACATGGATTGATTTAGCCTTTTATTGACAAAGACCGATTGCAAGTAAACCAAGTCTAATTGATCCTGGCAAAACAAGGGTGATGTCATACGTTGTTATTAATGGGCTGTTGTCAGTTATTGGATATTAACCACTTTGACAGAATGTAATGAGCCGTGAAACTCGAATTTCAATTCAATTACATTACGTTATATTTTATTTCTACAGACATTGTCACAAAGCAGCTTTATAGACATTTTGATGTAGATTTAGATCCCTAATTAGCAAATCAGAAGCAAGAGTAGAAAGGAAAAGCTGATAAATGGGGGAAAATCAGTCAGAGGCACTGCACAAACAATGGGCATAGCCCATTCTGGAATGTCTTGAATAAGATCAAAACCAGATTTCAGATTTAGATTTCCATTTACCAGATATTGCAAAGTACTTGGTAATATAGCTCAAATATAGCACAAAAACTTCAGTGTGTTTGATGATTGTGAGGCCTCACATTCTCATGCCTAATCCAGCAGTCCCTCTGGTGAGTGTGGCATCATTTTGGGCACATTGGCAAAAACAACAGCTGTCTGCTCTTGTTTGGAAGAAATTAGCCCTATGCCTCTTACAGTACCACAGAGAGCTGGTGTTCCATACTCCACCTCCCTGCTGCACACACACACACACACACCCACCCACCAAAATTCCTTAACACCACACTCTAACATTACTGTTAATCCCAGTCCCTGGTTGCCCAAACATGCAGGCTTGGAAAGTTGCTCCTGTTTGGACTGGTGGCTAAAGAGATCAGCAGCTCAGTGCCATCTGTTTAAAGGCTGAAGTTGGCTCATTTATGTGCTGAAAGATATGAGCATGTTTCCATACAGTGCAAAAATTTTAGTGATTGATTTTAAATTGAATAAAAATTTTGCAGTCTGCACAGGATTTTGATTTTGATTAAGTTGCTGCTTTTTAAAAAAAAATTGTGATGCATTTTGTGAGGTTTTTTGTGCTTTTTGTGGAATGCGGAATGAGACGTTGCGTGAGCTTCACGCTGTGGGAAGCGCCCTTGCATATGATTGGAATCTGAAGTCTGTGTGAAATCACTATTTACTGTATAGGCCTGCCGTGGTCAGGTGACATGGCAATTTCCCCACGTCATGTGACTATAAAACGGTACCTGTGAACAATGTCATCAGCCTCTATTATCTGAAATGAAGATGCAATTCACAGGCATTTCCCTTTATGGCAAAGCCATGCAGCGTCTCATTCCCTTCTCAGGGAACATGGTTATATGTGTAACCCAGACATTCCCTTTCAAAGGGAACACATCATTGCGTGAGCTTCATGGTGTGGGAATGAGAATACCCACTCCGTCATACTGAGGGTATGGCCTGTTCTTCACATACTGTAAGCAGGCCTGGATTAAGAATTCAGAGGCCCCTGGGTGCAATGTCTTGAGGAAAAGGGAGAACAGCAAGTTCGGCAAAAGGTGGATTTGAACTCGGGTCAAACATGTCATAAGCTTTTTTCAGGTGCCACACTCCCTTCTGCCTACACCACAATAGACATTAAGTGACATGGGTCTTTTTTAATTTTGTGTGGCCCAACCAGACATTAAAAAAAATAATTAAATTTCTGGCACTTCTGGGGAAAAGGAGAGTTTTCCGCTGTGTCAGGGAGATTTATATTCATTGGGGAGGAAGTGCTCATTCAGCCTGCTACGAGCCACTTCCTCTTCCCTGGGTGAGTCTATATTAAGTTTCTCTACAGCACTAGTAATCACTTCAAGCAGCTCTTTACATGCTCGAGAGCTGCTCCCCCCTCTGGCTCCTAGGAGGTAGAGAGGTCGGGTTGACTTTCCATAGGAGGAGGAGTCAGGAAGAATCACGATGCGAGCTCCAATATACGGCAGAAAATTAGACTCGGAAGAGAGAGCAAGTGATAGAGCTTGTCTCTGGCTTCTCTTCCAGATCATTATGGGATCCCCAGGACCTGAGCTGGATGGTCGGCCGAGATACGTGAGGCTTCGAAACAAAAATCCCTTCAGCCAAGAAGAGAGCAAGCCGCGAGCAGAGCTGCCTGATTGTAAAGTGTTCACAATGTGCACAGTCAGCCCTCTGTCGCATGCTCCAAACCCCAGACACTTCACACAGAATGTGCGAAGTGCATTTTACACAAACTAACAACATGCAGTCACTGAAGTTAATAAGGCTGATGACATGGACATGGTCCACGTCATGCATTGCGTGAAATAGCCACGTCACTATAAATAGCCTATAAATGATTTCACACAGATTCAGATACTGGTCACAAGCAACGGCGCTTCCCACAGCATGAAGCTCACACAATGGTGAGTTCCAGTTGAAAGGGAACTACTTGAATTGGCAAAATTGCAATTGCCAGAAATTGTTTTGTACAGTCTTTTGCATTGATGTTTGTTGGTAAATGAGACCTGTTAGCTGTACTCATGTTCGATGTACGTGAATCAAAGAGGTCTTTGGCTGAATGCGCATTGTGATGATGTCACATAATTGTGAAAAATTGCATGCTCCACCAAATATTGTGGAGTTTCCATGATTTTGCATTCATTTCTGCAATCGCAAAATCACTAAATCCTGGAGGGACTGATTACTGAGCTTGTTCTGACACGTTTTTCGATGGTAACTACGAATTTAAACAGGGATATGTATGGCAGATGCTCAACATAAACAGATTTTTATTTTTAAACAAACAAACATGTGCAAATGTTTATTTGGTGAGGTTTTCTGTGACATGTATGGAAGGACTGTCCAGTGTCAGGGCTTTCTCACTGTCAGAGGTAAAGCTGTAAGTTTTCGATCATGAGAATGTATTCAGGACAGGGGGTGTTCTGTGGTTTCTCTGTAACACACTGCATTGTTTTGTCTTAATAGCTTCAAGAGCAGCACAGAGAGACTTGGGAGGAAAAGATTGTTTGTAGCTGCTATACAAGGAACTTGTTTTACGAACGTTCAATACATGAGATTATAAAAGTATGATGTATCATTCTATAATAAGCAAATATGGCTAGTGTTGGCAAATTCTCACATATTATCTCTCTCTCTCTCTCTCTCTCTCTCTCTCTCTCTATATATATATATATATATATATATATATATATATATATAGTGCTTTGCGAAAGTATTGGCCCCTTAGACTTTTCAACGTTTTGCCACATTTCAGGCTTCAAACATAAAGATATAAAATTTTTATTTTTTGTGAAGAATCACCAACAAGTGGGACACAATTGTGAAGTGGAACGAAATCTATTGGATATTTTAAACTTTTTTAGCAAATAAAAAACTGAAAAGTGGGGCGTGCAAAATTATTCGGCTCTTTTACTTTCAGTGCAGCAAACTCACTCCAGAAGTTCAGCGAGGATCTCTGAATGATCCAATGTTGTCCTAAATGACTGATGGTGATAAATAGAATCCACCTGTGTGTAATCAAGTCTCTGTATAAATGCACCTGCTCTGTGATAGTCTCAGGGTTCTGTTGAAAGCGCAGAGAGCATCATGAAGACCAAGGAACACACCAGGCAGGTCCGTAATACTGTTGTGGAGAAGTTTAAAGCGGATTTGGATACCAAAAGATTTCCCAAGCTTTAAACATCCCAAGGAGCACTGTGCAAGCGATCATTTTGCAAATGGAAGGAGTATCAGACCACTGCAAATCTACCAAGACCTGGCCATCCCTCTAAACTTTCAGCTCAGACAAGGAGAAGACTGATCAGAGATGCAGCCAAGAGGCCCATACTGCAGAGAAGTACAGCTGAGGTGGGAGAGTCTGTCCATAGGACAACAATCAGTCGTACACTGCACAAATCTGGCCTTTATGGAAGAGTGGCAAGAAGAAAGCCATTTCTCAAAGATATCCATAAAAAGTCTCGTCTAAAGTTTGCCACAAGCCACCTGGGAGACACACCAAACGTCACACCCAAACGTTGAGAAATGGCTTTCTTCTTGCCACTCTTCCATAAAGGCCAGATTTGTGCAGATGTGTATTATATACTCTGGATGAACTTCTCTGCAGTTCATCCAGTATGATCATCCTCCTTGGCATCTCTGATCAGTCTTCTTGTCTTGTGCTGAGTTTGAGAGGGACGGCCTAGGTCTTGGTAATTTGCAGTGGTCTGATACTCCTCATTTCAAAATGATCGCTTGCACAGTGCTTGGGATGTTTAAAGCTTGGGAATTTTTTTTATATCCAAATCGTTTAAACTTTGAACTAGATGAACGTACCTGGTCTGCGTCATGATGCTTGCGCTTTCAACAGAACCTGGATGAGTCTAACACAGTGCAGGTGCTTATATTTCACAAAATTTTTTTTTCTTTAACAACATTAGTCTTCAATGATCATTGAATCGCTGGTGGTTTGCTGCACTGAAAGTAAAAGAGCGAATAATTTGCATGCCTCAGTACTATTTTTTATTTGCTAAAAAAGTTTAAAATATCCAATAGATTTCGTTCACTCTGGTGTCCCCACTTGTTTTCAAAAATAAACTTTGACCTGGGAAATGTCGCTTCATGGTATATATGTGTATATGTATATATATATATATACTATATATATATATATATATATATATATATATATATATATATATATATATATATAAATACATATAATGCATATAATGCATATAATACGTATAATGAAATTTTATCTTATCTTATCTTATCTGAATAAAACAAGACAGGCCACAGGATAATATTCAGCTTTACGTTGGGCTGCATCCTGGACTCTTTTCCTGACTATGTACAAAACTATAATCTGACAATAAATAAATGAATATTGAATAAATATATAATTGTAATAATAATATTAATATTGAATAGTAATAGTAATAGTAATATTGAATTACTTTTACTAATAAATTAAACACATCTTGGTTTTAGTCCAGCTTTTTGCTGCTTTATTTGGTTTAAAGGGATCTGTCTTATTGTGTGGGTTTTTTTTTATTGTTTTGAAATGTTTATATGTTTGCTGTTATTTTTTTATTTTGAAGAAAATGCAGGATTAATGTTCCCTTTTTTCAGTAATAAAGGTAGAAGTTCATGCCTCCAGACAACCCCCTCAGCTCAGTTTCTTACGACTGGTGATCTTGGTGGTTTTGATGGATGTAGTCGAGTGATGAGGTCATGGATTGCTTTTGTGCCCAACATAAAACTCACTTGGCAATGAGCCTGCCATATCTTACAACATGCTATGATATAAATCAGAATGCAGTCACCTGAGCCTGTGGCACTGAACCTTAATCGAGCACGGCAGTGTGCCCCACCTTGGATACCCTTGCCCTCATAGAGGAGGAGAAGAAAAGGAGGAGGAGGAGGAGGAGAAGGAGGAGGAGAGGATTGAGTGAACATAATTTATGACCCCAAGAGCTTTCAAATGGACAAAACAAAACAGTACGCTCATGTTTCTCACATTAATTTTGCATGGGTTTTCTTTTACAAGGTCACGGGGTGGCACCCTACACTGGACAGGAGCCTTATCCGTTCATCCCTACAAAAAAACAAATAAACAAATAAACAAATGAACCAAAAAATGAACATAGACAAAGTCTACACGTTTCATTAAAATGGAAGTCCCAAATATGGCTCTTTAGGTGTGCAATCATAGCTACTTAACTGTATGCATGAATAAACTGTTGATTTTCTTTACACATGGCCTTGAGTGACCAGTGGAAAAAGCCGCAGGGTTTTTGAGGCCTGAGGGCATATGAGTTAAAACCTCCTCTCCTTCACGTCCGCACACAGTGACATGTTCCACACGATCTAAATGAGTGTGTATAGCCTTTACTGATGGTTATCTAAGGTTGGACAGATATCTCCATGAGTGCGTTTCATGTTTGAAGAGTTTGTGATTGATGTGTGGTTGATGGAAGGTACAGTATAATGTTCTACTTGAAAAGTATCAGTAAATAACCATTAGCAAAACAAGTAGTAGTAGTACAAGTAGTAGTAAGCCAATGCTGCTGAACATTGTAAGATGTAAGGTTGTACATGTAACATATGGCAATACTTTGAGTTTACAACAAGACCAATTTTAAAACTCAACCGCTTTATTTAAGTGGTTGAGTATTAAAAATCTGGAAACAAATAGACTGTTATTACAGTCCATACTGGATTTCGCAGATTTTTTTAGGGGGGGATTGTTGCAACCAAAAATGCTGGATTTAAAAAAATAATAAATTTGTTATGCAACTTGCAGAATTTCATGCATTTTGTGCAGAAAACTTTTTTTTTTGCTGTGATTTATCTTGGTAAATGAGACCTTTTAGCTGTACGATACACGTGAATCGAAGAGGGCTTTGGCTGAATGCGTGTTGTGATGATATCACATAATTTCGAATAATTATGTTTTTTCGATGCTAACTACGAACTTACACAGGGATATGTATTGCAGATGCTCAACATAAACAGATTTAAAAAAATAAAAATAAAAAAAACAAACATGTGCAAATGTTTATTTGGTGAAGTTTTCTGTGAGCATTTATGGAAGGACTCTCCAGTGTCTGGGCTTTCTCACAGTCAGAGGTAAAGCTATAACTTTTCCATTATGCGTCCTGGCCCAAATCTGTAGAAAATGTCATTTTAATATAATATAATTTAGAAAAAGTTCAGAATATTGTGATTGCAAAATTGCAAAATCCTGGAGGGACTGTTAAGAAGAGAAGTAAATCTTTCTTAATAGGCACAGTTGCGTCAAGAAATAACACATCCAACACAAAGCGAGTTCTTCATTAAACACCAGCACTTTTTTTTTGGTTGGTTGGTTGGTTTTTTTTTTTTAAATAAACCAGTTTATTGTTAGGCTTAGATTATGTGCATATTAGCTGTTAATGTATAAACAATAACATTTTAGAATGAGTGGATTAATATGAATCTATCTTTTATATTACAGAACTAACAGAATAGTTATATGGTTATATGTGGTTATATAATATTTAATTCACAGCTTCTAAAATTCTAAGATTCAAGAATTCAACTATATAATAAGAATAAGAAGTTTTATACCACATCACTGTTGATTTCTTCACTCTGACTGATCAAAAGTTTATTAACAGCAGGAGCTCTGACAATAGTTTCTGGCCATTTGATCCACTGTCTCGCAATATACAAGGAAAACCTTGTCTGGAACAGCACCCCCCTACCTCAACTCTCTCCTGAAGGCTTACGTGCCTTCACGCAATATGTAATCGGTTAACGGCCGAGGCTTAGCAGTGTCTACTCAGGGTGGCTCAAGGTCTCTTTCCAGAACCTTCACACTAACTGTCCCTCAGTGGTGGAATGAACTTCCAACCTCAATCTGGACCACAGAATCGGTCACTATCTTCAAAAAACAACTAAAGACCCAACTCTTCCATGAACACCTAACTAACCCATAAAACACCAACCCCACATTATTCTTTTAAAAAAAAGAGAGAAAAATTTCTCTGGCTCTTACACCTCTACTCTTACTCACCTTTACTCTATTGCTTCTCTAGAACTCAATTAAAAGATCTTGTATTGTAGCACTACTTGTATTGTTCTCTGCTTGCTATATCACTTTGCTTGTATTTCCTCATTTGCAAGTCGCTTTGGATAAAAGCGTCTGCTAATTGAATAAATGTAAATGTAATGTAAGTACTGGGACATACTAACACGCAGTGTAACGGAAGAGAACCTTGTTGCCCGGGAAAGAACACCATAAACAAACTCCTCATTGCCTTTCAGTTTTTCTTCATTCACTAATCCTTATATAATTCATACTATATCAGTTAATTTACCATTCCCTTGATTTTTTTTTCCATGTTTCATTTACTCCACTCTAAAATGCATTTTTGAATTCTGCAAAGCGAGCCGTCACAAAACACCTCCTCCATTGTGCAAGGAGTTGTGGGTAATATTAGCTGAAAAACTGTGCACGGATCCATGCTTAGAAAATTTACTGGAAATAGTACACCATCTGGGTATCTTTGGGATACATCCTACAATTTGGGACACACTGACTGATCTCGGATTCTGTTTAGTATAGATAGCATACCAACTGGGATGCAGGGATTTCAGTAATAACTCTCTTCATAAGAACCACTTAAACAAGTACTCATTTTAAAAAGGTGACTTTTGTTTTTGGGGCTAAAAGGTACTCTGAGCACTTTTAGACCCTGACCTACAATATTTGTACTAGCATGAAGATGTTTTTGATAGAGACTGTAAAGTGCTTCTGTAAGTCATGAGACTAGAAGAGGGTGTCTGTTAAAATATACATTTAAAAATTCACGAGCATCTTCATTTGAGAATGATTCGCCTTTTGTGGTTCTGGAACCTGATTTTGGGGGGGAGAACAAAACAGCGTTCTCCGCTTCCTCAGACATGCCATTATTGCAGCCAATGACATCACCCTGACTGTGCGTACGCGTGTGTGTGTAGATGTATATCTATGTGTGTATAATCAAAATAAATCTTGTCTCATCCTTCTAGTTCTCTTGTTCTCCCAGGTAGGAACCGCAGCAGGTCACTGCAGATATCTGAGTGAAGCACTGACAGCTCCGGTTGTCCGCAGGGGGTCTAGCAGTATGTGTGTATGTGCGTGCATGTGTGTGTGTGTGTTTGGGAGGATTGCACCCAGGTGTGAAGAGCTCTGCTGCAGTCCAAGATTACAGTTCCCCAAAAGCTGTCCTGCATTACAATAGAGGTGTGAGGGAGGACAGAAGCACAGTTGGCAAGCTGTGAAAACAGAAAGACAAAAGCAGAGGGCTGGGAAGAAGGGAACACACACAGGGGAATGAGAGAGCAGCTGAGTGTGAAAAGAGGGATGATTGTGGCGAAGAAACCACATAATGAGCAGTGTGAACTTAGAATAATGACTTTATTGGGTTTCAGAGTGGCAGTAATGAGTTTATGTAGCCGCAGTTGGGATAAAGAATTTGGGTGTGTTTAAATACAAATTTAAAGGTCACAGGTAAAAGAAATAAAAATCTTTTTCTGCTGAAATCTTTTTCAGCATTTATCCTTTTCAGCTGTAAAAAAAAAAGTATTAATATCACTACTACTACTACTACTACTACTACTACTACTACTACTACTACTAATAATAATAATAATAATAATAATAATAATGGGGTAATAATAAAAAAACACATTTATTAATTTATATATTTTTACATTTTGGATGCAAATCAAACTGCTTTCTATCATACACAAAATGCATAACAATAAAGAAATAAAATTCAGTAAACTAAAAACAACATACAAATATTGTTTAAGTATTGATTATGAAATGCACAAGTAAGTAAACGACTACATGAAGATGCAAAACAAATAAATGACAACGTTACACTAATATTTACTTTTATAATGTTTATATTATAATACTTTTGTCAGGTTTTTACCTTTGGGATATTCTTAAAGGGATATATTACTAGTAAATTAGATTCTGCTTTTTACCTTCCAAATAGTATCTTTGTTATAAATAATTCCCAGTGGACTGGTCTGGATTTTCCCTGCAATAAATCAAAGGATTTAGTGGCTAGTGACTTCATCAAGTGAAGACCTCAGTAAACAGATGAGCTGTTTCTTAAACACACATATAATCATTCATGCCTTTCATTCAGAGCTTTAAGGTGCAGCTCCATTACTGTGGAAAAATTATTTGTAAAATAAATAAATAAATAAAAGGCTGTAAAAATTACACCAGTCAATGAAGCACTTTGAAGCAATGAACCATCAGTCAATAACCAGGAATAAATATGCGGATTGAAAACGTGCTCTGCCATGACATCATGACCGGTACTGGAATTATGTGTATCATGTGTGAATGAGCCATTTGGTAATGGTTTTAAAATAGAAGCAAGGTCACATCAGCATGCTTAATGAGTCATAGTGGGAGGAGCAGCTTGTTTCAGACCCCCCAGTGCATGAGATATATGACAGAGGGGGAATTGCATGCAAGATTAATTCTCAATTCTCTGACCTCACTGTAACACAATGAGCTGTTCGAATAATGAGTCCATGACCGTTTGACATCCTTTTTTTTCTTTCTTTCTCCAAAATAAAGAAGCACAGACGAAAGGGAAAAAAACTTTCAACATAAAATATGCATACATTTTTCTGATGAATCACTTGAATGAACATAATTCACATTGCTTTCATTTTAACATCAACCAAATAAGATATTTGAATTTACCTTTACTTTCTTCAGTTACTTTATTTTATTTGTCGGCACGATATTGGCTTAACGCTTTTTATACCACAGCTGTTGAATTCTTGATTCGAATTGCTCAGAAGGTGTTAATTCCTTTTCTGTAACAACACGGCTCGGAGAGTCGTAGTCCTGGCTGCGAGATGACTCACAGGATTATGTTAATGTCCCGGTTCTAATACTTTCTCCTTTCAATACTGACAGCTCAATCACTGGGATTGGTTTAACAGATGCTCCGTATAACATTGTCATTTTAACAATGTGTTGCTATTTAACAAAGGAAAAACATATAAACCGTGACTATGTTTACATGAACAGCAGTAATCTAATTATTAACCTTATTCTGAATAAGACAATAATGTGATTAAAGTGTTTCAGGTTTTTACGTTATAGGACATAGTTCGATTAACAGCACACGTCATTACGTCCCCGCACCACGCCGTCCGATGTTCCCTCCAGAATTTCATGTATTGACATACAGTTCGTCGTCGTTATGGTACCGTATACAGTTTTGGGTGTTTCATTTTTAATTTTTACGAACACTTCAAGTGCAGTTAATTATTTGTCATGCTATACGTGCTAACAGACGACTGCTTGAAGCCGTGGGCTGCATCTGAAACCGCGCACATACCTACTATATTGTAGATGAGATACATGTATTTCACCTATTACAGAGTAGGTAAGTACGTGGTTTCGGACACAGCTGTGCTCTCTTGTTTGCCATCCAGCGGTTGAGCGCTGCCGTGTGTGTACGTGTCCTGTTGCAAAATGCGATGAAAATCCCACACAACATTAATAATGTGATTAAGTTGTGCACATGTCTTTAATGTACTTCGCATTAAAGGAGTACACACAGAAATACTCCACACATCTTAATTCGATTTGTGTTTACTTCGAGTATGACTTTAGTCGGATTAAGGTCAACAATAATCATTGTTTACATGCTAGTTTCTTAATCAGGGTATCGTCTTAAACGGGTTTATATCGAAATATTGTTATCCATGTAAACGTGCTGATTGATATGGTGAAGCTTTCTGTTAGGAGATGTTTATTTAACATTTCTGGTAGAAATTTGGGGAATCCGTGCTTTGTAACACCCAGTAAAGTATTTCCACCGTGGGAGAGTCTTTAGGACAGAGGACGTAGCACTTTCTGGTTTCTCAGTAACACGATAAGCTGCATTTTTTCATCTTAATAACTTCAAGAGGCTGGTACGGGAAGCTATGATGACATGAGTGATAACGGGAACCAATGTTTCTGATGGACATTTCATTACTTTAAATGTAACTAAAATAGGTTAAAAAAACACAAAGTGTTATTCAATTTTTAATTGTTGGCAAATTTACATTGACGTTTATTCATTTAGCAGACGCTTTTATCCAAAGCGACTTACAAATGAGGAAATACAAGCAAAGTGATATATCAAGCAGAGAACAATACAAAGTAGTGCTACCATACAAGATTTATAATTGAGTTCTAGGAAAGCAAAGGCAGTAGGGTAGAAGTGTAAGAGCCAGAGTAATTATTATTTTTTTTTTTCAAGATAATTGGTTGGTGTTGGTGTTTTAGGGGTTGGTTAGGTGTTCACGGAAGAGTTGGGTCTTTAGCTGTTTTTTGAAGATAGTGACAGATTCTGTGGTCTAGATTGAGGTTCATTCCACCACTGAGGGACAGTTAATGTGAAGGTTCTGGAAAGAGACCTTGAGCCATGCTGAGTAGGCACTACTAAGCATCAGTCAATAACCGATCACATATTGCGTGATGGAATGTAAGCCTTCAGTAGTGTGTTGAGGTAGGGGGCTGCTGTTCCAGACAAGGTCTTGTACATGAGCATCAATTTGATATGAGCAGCTACAGGAAGCCAGTGGAGGGAGATGAAGAGGGGCTTGACATGTTTTCTTTTGGGAATCACTATAGTCACTATAGTAAGAGGAATAAAACACTTCAGGGTGAAAATGGCCCTCTGCTTTATATTGAGCCGTATCACACCACGCCAGTGTGGATTATTTTCCCTAAAACTTCCCAACCTGTCATGTGATATTCCTTACTTTACATTTTTGTCTGTCTGTGAAATGTTTATTACAGCCATAATTAAAAGGTCACTGTACCCATATTTCATATAAAACTCTGACAGATCTGCAACATAGACAGACTCAATGACTACAGCTTTGTCGTAGAAAAAGAACAATAAAAACAACCCTGGTAGTGACAGAAGATAGATGTGCTCACTGTAGGAAGTAGGAAAGCTAAAGCAGGGGGACACTTTCACCTCCGTTGTGAAACATTTCAAGACAAAAGGTCTCCATTAATTCATCCCAAAGAAAATGACCCAATTCCCCAAAGTTCAAAGAGGATTAAGAGCTACAAATCCTAGGAGCGGGACCCACTGAAACCTGAGAGAGAATGAGTGCACAGGTATGACCCCTTACAGAAAAGTCACATATATTTCATGTTTTTCATATGATTATGTGAGTATTACGTGAACATATGAAAAACATGTGAGGGTGCTTTTCACCATGTCGTAACCTGAATTAGCAAATTGTGAATTTATGTAAACAATATGTGATAAAGACAATTTCGCCCTACATGTAATAATTAACGTGTAAATACGTGAATGATATCGAAATCATATGTGAAAGTGTCTTAATACCTTTACTTTCATATGTGAACGTTATCAACGTTATCTCCGTATAACTTTTCCCTAGTCAGAAACTCTAGTTTCTGTTATTTTGTTTGTTTGCATTGTTTACTAATTAATTGGTTTGTTTTTTACTGTTACTTTTCTTTTCTTTCTTTCTTTTTTTTTTTTTTTTACAATTGTAATTCACCTGAAATAGCTTTGCCATTTAATGCTGTCATGCCCCAAAGTAAATTAAACCACAACTGATATTTACGTTAAATAAACCCTTTCATTTTGGTTAGTCACTTTGTTAAGAACTTCATTATAATAGTTCGAAATGCAGCTGACAACCACAAACGAGTGGAAGGGTGCAGTAAATCAGAGGGGAAAATGGCAGGGGATGGAGAGGGGGGTGTCTGCATTCCAGGAAGGTGATGTCATGGGTGCTCAGCTGCAGTTGGCCTCAGGCTCTCTACAAGCCCAGTGACAGCGTGCTACCATTAGCGTCTGAATAGAGCAGATTAACAAGGGAGGCTAGAGGTGAGAGGCCATGAGCTTCTTCTCTGTGGTCACTAAAGCACAGGTGTCAAATTACGATCACCACTTTGACCACAATTTCTGACTTGAAGTTTACTTCCCAGACCTGCATATGGACCTATACAGCATTGCACTCATGAAATCAACTCAATTTCCTGTCAACATCACAGACTATAACCCGTGTCACACGTTCTGTGGACTTCTGTTTACACCCACCTTCACGCTTTGAATAACCGAGACATCACAACACTTTGCTCCAACCCTTTCAAGTTCTCCAATGTGCATTTCTGGGGGTTGTCCCAGCTAGTTTCTTTGATATTTTGCTCTTCTTGTTTGTCCTAGTTATCTCTGTTTGCCATTTTTGCCTGACCCTTGCCTGTTATCTTTTTACTCTATTTAGGGATTTATCTTTCAGATTGTCTGCCTGATTTTGAAATAAAACCTGCTCTGGCATCCAGTTTCACTGCCTACAATCCATTCACGAACAGCCATCTTCCCTCATACATTGGGGTTCCTGAGAATGGGCTCAAGTTGGTTAACTTTCTTAATATGCTTCAGGATTTCTGTTTTTGAGCTTGCTATGGAAATCAAATGGTCAGTTAGCAGCACTAATGGCATTCACAGAATAGAGCACTCTGTGGAAACTTGATTGTGGTCTCTATGGTATAAAGACCTGCAAATTCTATCATTTTATTTGATCAAATCACTGTAGAATGGTGGTTCATGAGCTCCGGATAATTAAATCTGATATAGATGGGGGATCACGTAGATCAGGTCTTCTCAGTCTTTTTGCAGAGATACCTTTTTGCTTTGAACCCTCTCAGCACAGACTTACTTTGTGTAATATTAGGCTCATAAATTAATTGTGTACAATAATATTTTGGGTATTTGTTGGAGCTGTGGAGCTTTTTATTCCTGAACTTTCCACTGACTGAACATGAGGGTCAAGTTGGCATGTCTTATAAGCTGACTTGTTTTACAGTTATTAAGGTTTGGTTTTAACCTATTTAATTCATCTGACCAGTCATATAAGCTAATATAGTCCCCAAATATTGGAATTAAATCCAGGTTTTCACTATACACTGACGACATTTGGGGTTGAGATCAAAAGATAATTCGCAAACCCAAATGTCAGTGTACAAAGAAAAAAACAGTATTGGCATTGTTATTCCAATACTTTTAGAGGGGACTGTAAATGCAAAAATGTTTATAATCATTTTGGCAATGGTGAAATGTAAAAACAAAACAAAACAAAACAAAACAAAAAACAAAAAAAAAAACACCTCATGTACCCCACTCAAGATACCTGGACCCCACTTTGAGAACCACTGATATAGATTGGGAAATTATTAAATATAAAGTTAGTGTTAGTGTCAGTGGAGTAGACTCCTCAGAACTATTTGCCCAGCACTTTTAGGAAATATTTATAGCATATTAGGTTTTACATTTTCCACTTAGAAGGTACTAAGAAAATATTGGATAACACTGCTTTTATTTCATAGTCTCGATTCTGCTCTCAGTCCACTCACTATGCAAATGGGGATAAATTTAATTACTGTATTTTTATGGATGTCAGAAATGGAACAAATAACTGTTCAGTATCACAGGTTTGTTGTTTCTATGTGTGATTGAATGGTTATTAACATGCAGCCTCCAAATACCGCATAACCAGAGCATCATTTACATTTATTCAATTAGATGCTTTTATCCAAAGCGACATTCAAATGAGAAAAATACAAGCAAAAAACATTTTTTTAAATCATCTGTTTTCGCTAGCTAGTTAGCATTTTAAAAATAGAGGCCACATTTGGGCTCACTGGGCCCATTATACTGTATGTATAGCTAATCCTCAGTGATGTGAATATAGTATTTTTTAATCTGTTTTGATATAATGTGTATAATGTGATAATGCTCTATTCTGTTTAAGTAAATGAATGGATGCACTAATTGACAGAGGGAGATGGAAACATGTCATCCTTCCCACCCTGACAGCAGGGCTGGTTATATGCTGTTGGTCTTTTGGTCAAGGTTGACTTTTGGAAACATTAGGACTCAATCTCACCTGATAATATGATGAACAAGAAGTCATTCTTGAATGCCAGTTATATAAAACTGTTAACTGCTGTTCTTATACTGTACAATGGTGCTTGAAAGTTTGTGAATCCTTTAGCATATTCGATATATCTGCATAAATACGACCTAAAACATCATCAGATTTTCCTATAAGTCCTAAAAGTAGACAACAAGAACCCAGTTAAACAAATGAGACAACATATTATACTTGGTCTTTATTTATTGAGGAAAATGATCCGATATTACGTATCTGTGAGTGGTAAAAGTATGTGAACCTCTAGGATTATCAGTTCATTTGAAGGTGAAATTAGAGTGATTTTAATCAATGAAATGACAGTAAGGTGTGAGTGAGCACCCAATGTATTTAAATAACAGGTATATATCAAAGGAGCCTCGCACCTCTGGTGTTGGGGGTTTGAATTCCACCTCCACCCTGTGTGTGTGGAGTTTGCATGTTCTCTCTGTGCTCTGGGGGTTTCCTCTGGGTAATCCAGTTTCCTCCCCCAGTCCAAAGTCATGTTGTAGGCTGATTGGCATTTCCAAACTGTTTGTAGTGTGTGAATGGGTGTGTGAGTGTTTGTGTGATAGTGCCCTGGCAACCACACATCCCTGTGTAGGATAAGCGATACAGAAAATGGATGGATGGATAGAATTCCTTTAACACACCAAATGTTGGGATCTAAACATGCCTTGGCTGACAGTAAACATGTCTTGACTGACTGACCACATCTGGAGTTTTTGCTAAAAATATTAATCTAACGCAAAAATCCACCTTGAACATACATTAAATGCGTTTCTATTGAAATATTTGCAATATGTTGAGCAATTCTGGTGCTAGTTTTGTGGTTTATGCTGTATTTTCATTGTTGCTGTGAGAAGTTTGTGGATGTCTGCCGCAGTGACCTTTCAGTGGGACAATGTTACAGCAGGTTAAAAATGACAGCAACCTCAATGTTAGCATATGTGCTAATGGACAGATTTCACTGTTAGCCCGTTAAAGCAAAAGAGCCAGAGTTCACTATTTTCCAGGAATGTTCAATGTCATATTAATGGGAAATACAATATAGTAGTGGAGACAGCAAATTGACTAGAGACTCAATAATCCAGAATACAACGCAGCTATACAGTGTACCTGTGCTGAGTTTCAGCAGAGACCTGACTTACTAGTTGGCTATCTATGAGATAACAAGCACAATGGCATTGATGGTGTACTGATGAGGAAGTGAGAGAGCTGGGCAGACTAAAGAACTTCAAATGAATACTGATATAAATTAATATATAGCAGTGTAACAACAAAACATATCCGTGGAATGGTGGACAGATATATGGTAAGATTTGATCAACGCAGATTTAAATTTGAGGTGTGTTATCTTAGTCCATATGTCTCTATGTCCATCATAGTTTCTGTGTTTATGTTTGAGCCACTTTAGAAACACTCCACCCACCCG
>CM022761.1:8189277-8199277 GCA_012411365.1 Ameiurus melas
GAGTGGAAGAAACAGCACCAATAATAAAACCAAACACTAACTAATACCTTCCTTGCTTTTGCATTATACAACATAGCTACAAGTCTCACTTTAAGATTAATTTATTAATAGATATAAAGAAAATCCCTCGATATTGTTTACTATGCGAATAAGATAGATACAGTTTAACATTCAATAATCTGGTCATCCCTAAAATAAAATAAAAAATTTGAAAAGTTCAATTAAAAAGTCCTTTCCAATTCCGCTGACACACACCAAAGTAAATGCAAATGTTCTTACATTGAATTGAACTAAGTATACAATAAATAAGTATATCCAAAGTATAATCTTTTATATGTTAAAACCTGAATAAAAGAATTAGATTATATATTAATTAGATATTGTCATGGGAACGGCAAATGTGCACTTATATAGCGCTTTTATCCAAAGCGCTTTACACTGTGTCTCAGTCACCCATTCACACACACTAACGGTAGCAGAGCTGCCAAGCAAGCATCAGGTCAGCAACTTAGGGTTCAGCATCTTGCCCAAGGACACTTCGGCATGTGGAGTCACCCGGGCCAGGAATCGAACAGCCAACCCTACGATTAGTGGACGACCCGCTATACCAACTGAGCCACAGCCGCCCAGACTGGTGAAATCACTTTTTTAATCACCAGTATCATCCAAAAATGTCACTCTCGTCATATAAACTGGTTGCTGTTTATTCTTCCATTAGTGATTTGTTGGCCCAATTTCTGATCATTTAATTAGCTCATGCAAACATTGTCACAGTTTCTCCTCTGTCAAATGACTTTTCTGTATGTTGCAATAATAACTTCCTTACCCAACATTATCACATAGCCTAGGCAAGATTATAAAGTAAGAAGAAACATTTCCAGAGTCCACTTTTTATTTATTTTATTTTAAAGATTAGCACATGTTTTACACCTACACCTGTCCTGATGCAACCCTCCCATTTTATCCAGGCTTGGAACTAGCACTGAGAGGGCACTAGCTTGTTCAATCCCCAGTGGCTGGGTTTGGTGTCCAGGATGGGGTTCAATCCCACAATCATTATCTTAAGATTCTTGTGTGCTACTGACTGAGCAATCCAGGCACAGGCTGTTATTGATTCGATCTGCTGATATTTTTTTTAGAGCTTTAATAGAGTCCAATATGGTGCTCAACAAGAATCTGTTCTCTTGGCCACTTACAGTTCATTCTTTATTTACAGTCCCTTGGGCATGTAATTTGAATACACAATGTTGGTGTTTACTACTACATGGAATAATATACTTGTATCTTTATTCATTTGGCCAGATTCAGCAGCTTAGTTAGATTGTAAGTAGATAATAGACTGGTTTACGTATATTTCCCATATAGGCAACATTTATAGTACAGCATATTGTCATTGCTGAACATATCCAGAATAAGATATATTCTGCATCATGTTACTAGCTGGCTGTCCTGCTATTACACAGCAAACGAGATCTTTACCAGGAAACGAAAATCAGAGCACATTACACTGGTCTTATTCAATCTACAATCGGCTGCCTATTAAGTTTCGCACTAAACACAAAGTCCTTTCTTGAAGCATATTACACTATTAATGGCTTGAAATAAAATCCACCACTTTTACAATGAGCCAAATGTCAGATAGATGAGAATATTTAGTCCAAGGAGAAACATGGCAGAAGTGTAAGCAACATATTTAAGAGGTACTTGATTCTGAGTTGGAAAGGGTAATCAGAGAGTGACTTTAGATATGGCTCAGCAAGAAACACTGCTGCAAGAAGACAGCAAGCCGACAAGCAAAGTTGTACATGAAGCCTTAAACACAAACACACTGTCAGTATATATGTATTAATATATATATATATATGTATTAAAGTCATAAAAACTCTGGAATAACACAAATGGAACTAAAATAAATAAAAATAATGATATATTTTAGCATCTTCAAAGTAGACCCCCTTTTTTGCCAGGAATTTCCAGAAACGTATTCTTGGCATTATCTCAAATGATTTCTTGAGGAATTTCCCTGAGATGCTTTTTAAACAGTATTAAAGGAATTCTCACCTATGCTGGACACTTATTGCCTGCTCTTCGTAATGCTTTGCTTCAAGTCATCTGTTTAAAAATATTTTTTTAATATATAGTTTTCTATATAGTTGTATAATAGTTGTTAGTTTTCTAATGAAAGAAATGAAACATTTAATCATACACCTTCAAACAAAAAGGTTTTTAAGATCATGAGAAACATTTCAGTCAACCGTCTCCAAACTTTTGACTGGTAGTATGCATTATATATATATATATATATATATATATATATATATACAGAGGGGCAAGAAACAATAGATTCAAAGAGAGATCCAGTATGGGTGTAACGCTTCATGGTTTGCTTTATTATACAGAGGTAAAACTATCAAAGGTGGTGAAGTCTTCGTATAAATGTAAATATACTTGTATATGTCTACTGAACTCCACTATAAAGATGACAAAAAGTAAAGAGCGGAAAAACAAAAGTGTAAAGTGAGCAAACAAAGAACATTTACTCTAATGCACAAAATCTGTGCCAAAAATCCACAGAATGCTTTAAATAAATTTTTTTGGTTAGTTGTTGTCTGTCTTTCATCCTAACCACTTACGAAACATTCTGGAGTGTGGTAAAGACTTCATTTATGTCAAACTTGTGACATCATCTCCATAGCACATATGAGCCAGTGCATCTGGTGTCATGCAAATGACTCACTTCACTGGTATTTCAAAAAACACATATGACTTTCTATAAATAGGCTAGCAGGAGCAAAACCAACAGGATCTGACGTCTTCTAAGTTCATATCTGTTTTAATCGCACATTCCATAAAGGCCACAATGGACGTCCAATTTTCCCTTAAAAAGCACCAGAAAAAAACATCCAGAGATAATAATTAATATATTCTGCATTGTGGACTAAAATAAATAAATTAATAAACAAAGAAATAAACAAATAAATGAACAAACAAGTTCCTTAATGCATTACCCACTCCATTTTGAATGAAATTTAAATTGAACAGTTCCATAACATAAAATCTCTTCTTTCATAATGAGATTCTCATTCCAGTCAAATAATACTTAGATTTATTTGGCATTTTCAAACATGATGGTACACATTTTTGCATTGCTCATGTATGTGCTAGAAGTAGTTTGCAAAGAAAATATTTGAGAAACATACTTCATAGAACTTCTAACATTTGTTAAGAAATATATGATAACCATCCATCCATTTTCTATACTGTTTATGCTATAGGGTCACGGGGAACCTGGAGCCTATCCCAGGGTGCATCGGGCACAAGGCGGGGTACACCCTGGACAGAGTGCCAATCCATCGCAGGGCACAATCACATACACACTCACACACCCATTCATACACTATGGACACTTTTGAGTCAGCCTACCTAGCATGTCTTTGGACTGGGGGAGGAAACCGGAGTACCTGGAGGAAACCCCCACTCCACAGGGAAAACATGCAAACTCCACACACACATACAGGGCAGGAATCCAACCCCCAACCCTAGAGATGTGAGGCAAATGTGCTAACCACTAAGCCAATCATTGAAACTCAATGTATAAAATCATGCAGATACAAGTTAGGAAATTCAGCTAATTTCCACATCAAACAAACAAACAAATGTCACATCAAACCTTCATTTGAAATTTTTTTTTAAATGATCTCCGTGACTCTGACTGTAGCTTGTTTGTTGAGGGCAGATTGGCTAGTTTGAGTATTTTAGAAACTGCAAATCTAATGTGAGTTTTACACACACACAACAGTCTCTAGAGAATACAAAAAAAATAAAGCTTGGTCAATAAAAAAAAAAAACCAACATCCAGTGATCGGCAGTTCTGTGGGCAAAAAGAGTTGATGAGAGAGGTCAGAGGAGAATGGCCAGACTGGTTTGAGCTGACAGGAATTCAGATAATCACTCTTTACAACCACAGTGAGAGGAAAAGCATTGCAGAATGCACAACACATCGAACCTTGAGGTGGATACTGCTACAACAGCAGAATACCACAATGGGTCCTACTCTAAACGGCCAACAACAGGAATCTGAGGCTACAGTAAAATACTTTTAAAGTCCTAGTTAATAAACCCTATAAGATATCAATGCAGCCTACCTTTGCTGTTTTCGAAAAAAAAATTGTAATCAGTTAACAAAAATGTAAAATATCTGGCCTTTTTCAAGGCATTACAATGAGAGCACAAACTGGCATTTAGCTGTGTGTGTATGTGCAAATAACACCAAGTAGCCTTTTACAAAAGATTTGGCCAACTAATATCAGTTAATTACACAAATCTGTCTGCATTAATCATTAAATACAGGTTCTTTCAAGATTGAACAACTACTTTAATATTCCAAGAAGAAAATACAATGTTTTTTGTATTGTCTTTACTGGGTGTGAAGTCGTTGGTACTAATTCCTCCTATGTCAACACCTCTGAGACAGGCAGACTTGTTGATTCACAAGTAGAAAGGGGATATTAGAGTATGCCTGTTTTTGTGTTTAATAGCTCTTGTATTATTCAGGGGGTTGGTGTAGATTACTGCTGGCGGAGGGCCTGAACTGTCTGGCGCATGCAGCACTGAATAATTATTCTCGTGGCTGTAAGTACAAATTGGCGAGAGCGGCTCCTGAAAGAGGCTGCTGAAGCATGGCACTAAAGCTCTGCTGCTCAACTGCAGCCACCAAAGCCAGCAGCAAGCTTTAATCATTACCCTATGATTAGTGTACAGTCTGATCACAGATCTGCTATATGTACAGATGATGCATACGAAGTGCAGTATATGAAATGTAATACATTAAATAAAGACCAGTCAGATCAAGTAGCTATATTGTCAGGGCTCCCAAGTGAAAAGAATTCACTCTAGGAGTCAGGAGCAAAAACTCTAGTGTCCAGGAGTCGGGAGCAAAATGTATTCGTGCTCTCTAGCTGTGAGGGATGGTTGTTGATTGGAGCAACACTAAACAATCATATATGCAGTATATGCAGAAGAGGGCAGCTCACTTTTGTCTCTGCGAGTTCAGCTGCCTGTGATCTTAACATGAACATGGTTTTGAAAAGATGCAGTGGTTGGCTTCGGTGTCTCGGAGGAAAAACGTTCTAGCCTTCAGCTTACCCAAGTGGTAGCTTTTTGTGTGATGGTCAGAGCTGGCTAGTGGGTGGAAATTGGCAAAAAGGCCAAATTGGGAAAAATTTGTTTAAAAAGTTGCTTTTACTGTCAATCATCCAATATATACAGATGCAATGTTAGGAATAAAATATAGTTCCTCCAGAATCACAGAGCCACAATTAACATGAGACAGTGGCTTTGTTTACATGTACATCAATATTCCAATATTTATCAGAATTGGGTGATATTCAAATTAGTTTTGAGACCAATTGCCGAGTCAGATTAAAACTATATTTTGATTCCCCAAATTCTCATTCCCACCCCTGAAATATGCCTGTTTTAATCGGAAATTTGTTGTAGGTGAACACCTTATTCAGAAAATCCACTGAAAGGTGGAATATGTACATGCTCAGTCCACAAGGAATTGTGTGTTTACAGATGCTTAGCTGTGCTAGGTATTTAGGAATGTCAACTCAGGCATGCTTACAACAACCAAGTATACAGAAATATTACGATGCCTGTACGCATATAAACATCATATTTGGAAGACGGCTGCAACCTGAATAAAGACCTTAAAGCGCACCTATTCTTATGGTTTTGAAACGTGCCTAATTTTGTTTTAAAGGTCTCATACAATAGATTTACATGCGTCCAAGATCACAAAACATTTTAATGTGCTCATAATTTAAATTGCAGCATTACTTTCCCCCCCATGGTCACAAACGACTCGTTAAATGATCCGTACTAAATGATTCATTCAAAACTCCTCCTTTCAGAGAGCATACTCTGGTCTGATTGGTCAGACGTCCCAGTCTGTTGTGTTTGGTCTACCGCTGACAACGTGTTTAATAAAGGAAACGCCCACTACCATAACTAGTTTCAGCTCTGTCTGTTCATAAACTGATGAAGACCAGAGGCGGGTTTTTTTTTTTTTTTTTTTTACCTACATAGGTTAGTACAGGAGGTAAAGTCTGGATTCCCTAACGACTCGTTTCAGCTGTTCCGAAACGCTTCCTTCTTTTGGGAGTCAAGAACTCCCTTTGTCGTGTGCTTTGATTTCTGAAACTTTGCATATGTTTTAAAATCAATTAAAAAAAACAGCTCTATAACACGCTACATGAAAGGTAATATTTGAAAAAACATAATATGTCGCACTTTAAATGGAATTTGATGTGTGTACATCAGGGGTTCAGAAACATTTTGCAGCCAGGGACCCTTTAATTCCCTGAAGGCACTCAGTACAGATTTATTTCCAGCTATTCAGATTTAAGGTTCATAATTCAAATGCGTACAATAATATTTGCACTGGCAAATGGAACACATTAAAGCCAACTTGTTATTACTTATACTGTGACTTGTTTATGAATTCATTATTACGGGATTAAACCCATTCAATTCATGTGGACAGTCAAACAGGCTAATAACTATAGGATCTATCGGTTATAAATATAATAACTTTGATAATGATGGGTTGGGATTTCCACCGATGAAAAACAAAGAAATATATTTACAGACCCCTGAACCCCTGTGTATCCCAGGGCACAAAACTCTATTGTTGTCAGTTTATGTGTGAGTGAGTGTATTCATCAATACATATGAAGAAAAGGGTTTCATTCAGTTACTTTTAAAAATCACTTCATTTTCACTATCTTTTTTTATTTTTTAATAGTGTTTGTATCTAGTAGAGATGACACAGTCATGGCGCTCATGAACACAGAGGTAGATCAAACAAATTTCTTCAGGTGCTGAGTGCAATAGTACATCTAACGGATGTTTTATCTTTCAATTTCAACTGAATTCAAGCACAACTCATTCATCTTCAGTAACCGTTTTATCCTGCTCAGGGTCGTAGTGGAACCCTTTAACATAGGGCGTGTGGCAGGAATGCATCCTGGAGGAGATGCCAGTCACAGGAAACCATGCACACACAGACACACACACACACACACACACACACACACACACGCACACATTCAAACCCAGGGGCAATTCAGTGTAGCACATGCAAGTGAAGAACAAACTCGACATAGAGAGAAGCCCGAGCTCAGGATTGAACCAGAAAGCCTGGAGCTGTGAGGCAGCAACAGAGCACTGTGCCACAGATTTCAAGTATAATGTGATGTAAACTGCCCTGGCATTCAGAATTATACAATAAAAACCTCAAAAAGTCATCAGATTGGCCCTGAGCAAAAAACGTACAAGGCATGCCTTGTTTGCTATCAAAAAACTTTGTTAAACAGCATGAAACCTAAAGCAGACAATGTCATTCATTCATTCATTCATCTTCAAAAAAATATTCCCATCTTACACTAATACAACATTCTTTCACAGTACTGAGCCATAGAAATTCCCATTCTGAGTCAGTATACTTGCAGATAATAGAGTATTGACTTTTTCTTCTAAAAGTAAAATCACAAATTGTTTTTATGCAATAATATACCAATTTCTAATACTAAAAAGTACACTTATTGCTAAAAACAAGTAATATTGAAAAATCTGTTAATGTTTATATATAAAATAATGACATATCTCTGTATCCTATGAAGTCCTATAAAACATGTGCCATATATGAATTTCTGAAGTCAATGTAAGAAGCCTAAAGAGAGTGAAAAAATTATGCACAAAAGTAGGCTAGGATTCCGTACCATACATCCACTTACTCCTTGTTCAGGGTTGCGGGGGAACCTGGAGCCTATCCCCTGGACAGGGTGCCAGTCCAACACAGTGCACAATTACATACACACTCAAACACCCATTCATACACTATGGACACTTTAGACACACCAATCCACCTACCATGTATGTCTTTGGACTGGGGGAGGAAACCAGAGTACCTGGAGGACACCCCGCAGCACGGGGAGAACATGCAAACCCCACACACACATGGCCCTGGTGGGAATCGAACTCCAGACCCTGGAGATGTGAGGCAAACGTGCTAGCCACTAAGCATTGTGTCCTGAGTCGCCTGGGATAGCCTCCAGACACACAAACGACCCTGTGCATAATAAGTGGTACAGAAAATGGATGGATGATACAACTCTAATTAAGAAATCAATGCGATTTTTTAAAATAGTTTTTTTATATCAGTTTTAATTTTTTTGTTTATATGTATATATACAGTGGTGTGAAAAAGTGTTTGCCCCCTTCCTCATTTCCTGTTCCTTTGCATGTTTGTCACACTTAAGTGTTTCGGAACATCAAACCAATTTAAACAATAGTCAAGGACAACACAAGTAAACACAAAATGCAATTTGTAAATGAAGGTGTTTATTATTAAAGGTGAAAAAAAATCCAAACCATCATGGCCCTGTGTGAAAAAGTGATTGCCCCCCTTGTTAAAACATACTATAACTGTGGTTGTCCACACCTGAGTTCAATTTCTCTCGCCACACCCAGGCCTGATTATTGCCACACCTGTTCACAATCAAGGCATCACTTAAATAGGAGCTGCTTGACACAGTAAGGTCCACCAGAAGATCCTTAAAAGCTACACATCATGCCGAGACCCAAAGAAATTCAGGAACAATTGAGAAAGGAAGTAATTGAGATCTATCAGTCTGGAAAGGGTTATAAAGCCATTTCCAAAGCTTTGGGAATCCAGCGAACCACAGTGAGAGCCATTATCCACAAATGGCGAAGACATGGAACAGTGGTGAACCTTCCCAGGAGTGGCGGCCGCCCAAAATTACCCCAAGAGCGCAGCGACGACTCATCCAAGAGGCACACAAAAGACCCCACAACAACGTCCAAAGAACTGCAGGCCTCACTTGCCCTCCCAGTTAAGGTCACGCGTTCATGCCTCCACCATCAGGAAAAGACTGGGCAAAAATGGCCTGCATGGCAGAGTTCCAAGGAGAAAACCACTGCTGAGCAAAAAGAACATCAAAGCTCGTCTCAATTTCTCCACAACACATCTTGATGATCCCCAAGACTTTTGGGACAACATTCTGTTGACCGATGAGACAAAAAGTAAAACTCTTTGGAAGGTGTGTGTCCAAATATATCTGGCGTAGAAGGAACACTGCATTTCATAAAAAGAACATTATACCAACAGTAAAATATGGTGGTGGTAGTGTGATGGTCGGGGGCTGTTTTGCTGCTTCAGGAGCTGGAAGACTTGCTGCGATAAAAGGAACTATGAAATTCTGCTGTCTACCAAGAGATCCTGAAGGAGAATGTCCGACCATCTGTTCGTGTACTCAAGCTGAAACGAACTTGGGTTCTGCAGCAGGACAATGATCCTAAACACACCAGCAAGTCCACCACTTTGGAGTGGCCTAGCCAAAGTCCTGACCTGAATCCTATTGAGATGTTGTGGTATGACCTTAAAAAGGCCGTTCATGCTCGAAAACCCTCTAATGTAACTGAATTAGGACAATTCTGCAAAGATGAGTGGGCCAAAATTCCTCCAGGACGATGTAAAAGCCTTATTGCACGTTATCGCAAACGCTTGGTTGCAGTTGTTGCTGCTAAGGGTGGCCCAACCAGTTATTAGGTTTAGGGGGCAATCACTTTTTCACACAGGGCCATGATGGTTTGGATTTTTTTCACCTTTAATAATAAACACCTTCATTTACAAATTGCATTTTGTGTTTACTTGTGTTGTCCTTGACTATTGTTTAAATTGGTTTGATGTTCCGAAACACTTAAGTGTGACAAACATGCAAAGGAACAGGAAATGAGGAAGGGGGCAAACACTTTTTCACACCACTGTATGTATATACAGTGCCTTGCGAAAGTATTTTCAACCTTTTGCCACATTTCAGGCTTCAAACATAAAGATATGAAATTTTTATTTTTTGTGAAGAATCACCAACAAGTGGGACACAATTGTGAAGTGGAACAAAATCTATTGGATTTT
>CM022761.1:8204277-8244277 GCA_012411365.1 Ameiurus melas
CTGCATAGCTCCACACTCTGCTCACAGTCAAAGCACCTGGAAGCATTTACAATGATAAGACAGATCAGCAATGTGTCCCTGTGCTCATACTCACTTAAATACAGGAGGACAATTTGAAATACTTTCCCTGTTACCATTCTGTAAGCAAATATGAGTCTATTGTTTGGATTGCACGTATAATACGTCATAAACAAATATGTTTATAGAAAACTGGACAGTTGGAAAAAAAAAAAAAGGAAGAAAAAAATTAAAAAGAGGTTTTTACTGTAAGCACAGCTTAAAGAATCTAGTGGGGAGGGTTGCCATGTTTTAGCAAAACTCAAAAACCTCATAAAAAACTTTTAATTAAAAAAATATTAATCATAGGAATTTATTCATTTTCTTAATCTTTTTTAGGGGAAATAAGTTTACAGTGGTGTGTCTTTCTGATTTGCAGTATATATACAGTTGTGTATATAACTAAATTAAAAAAAAAAAACAACATGCAATTTTAATTAAAAGAAATATTAACATTGTGCAGATTCTTCAAGGGGTATGTACATTTATGAGCACAACTGTATATCTGCAATACACAGACATTATATTATAGAAACCTGCTCACAGAACTTCTCAAGATAGAACTTCTTAATGAGAATGTAAATGTGCACTTATATAGCGCTTTTATCCAAAGCACTTTACACTGTGTCTCATTCACCCATTCACACACACACACTCACACACCAACGGTAGCAGAGCTGCCATGCAAGGCGCTAACTTGCCATCAGGAACAACTTGGGGTTCAGTATCTTGCCCAAGGGCACTTCGGCATGTGGAGTCACCCGGGCCAGGAATCAAACCGCCAACCCTACGATTAGTGGACAACCCACTCTACCAACTGCGCCACAAATAAAAGAAATGTACTTTCATATATTGAGCCCTTGCTCCATAAAGCTCACACAGACTGCACATCTGCATAGCTCTGCTAAAAAGAATAATTTAATGAATGTTAAAAACTGTTACCCCAAGGTAAGCAATGCAATTTGGCCCTTGTCAAAGTCTCTCAGATCCTTACACTTGCCCACTTGTTGTCTAATACTTTATACCCCACCTCTTGACAGATGCCATTGTAACAAGATAATCAATGTTATTCACTTCATCTGTTAGTGGATTTCATGTTATGACTGATCAGTGTATAATGTGGAGATTCATTTATGTGGAGTGTCCACCATGTAAGTCTTTGTGAATTAGTTCTTAGTATAGAAGGATTGACATATAGAATAAGTACATTAATATAAACCTCGGATTTGCCTTACAGTTGGTAATAAAGTCAGTACTGACCTGTTAAATTAATTTAGTTGAGTTTATTTATTTATAAAGTACATTTAAAAACAACAGAGTTTGAAACCAAAGTTCTGTACAAGCAGTATAAAACAGATTTATATTAAAAAAAATATATGAATTATATATAATATATATATATACATTATATATATATATATATATATATATATATATATATATATACATTTATAATATATATATATATACAGTGCCTTGCGAAAGTATTCGGCCCTTTTGAACTTTTCAACCTTTTGCCACATTTCAGGCTTCAAACATAAAGATATAAAATTTAAATTTTTTGTGAAGAATCACCAACAAGTGCGACACAATTGTGAAATGGAACGAAATCTATTGGATATTTTAAACTTTTTTAGCAAATAAAAAACTGAAAAGTGGTGCATGCAAAATTATTCGGCTCCTTTACTTTCAGTGCAGCAAACTCACTCCAGAAGTTCAGCGAGGATCTCTGAATGATCCAATGTTGTCCTAAATGACTGATGGTGATAAATAGAATCCACCTGTGTGTAATCAAGTCTCTGTATAAATGCACCTGCTCTGTGATAGTCTCAGGGTTCTGTTGAAAGCGCAGAGAGCATCATGAAGACCAAGGAACACACCAGGCAGGTCCGTAATACTGTTGTGGAGAAGTGTAAAGCCGGATTTGGATACAAAAAGATTTCCCAAGCTTTAAACATCCCAAGGAGCACTGTGCAAGCGATCATTTTGAAATGGAAGGAGTATCAGAGTATCACTGCAAATCTACCAAGATCTGGCCGTCCCTCTAAACTTTCAGCTCAGACAAGGAGAAGACTGATCAGAGATGCAGCCAAGAGGCCCATGATCACTCTGGATGAACTGCAGAGAACTACAGCTGAGGTGGGAGAGTCTGTCTATAGGACAACAATCAGTCGTATACTGCACAAATCTGGCCTTTATGGAAGAGTGGCAAGAAGAAAGCCATTTATATATATATTTATGTATATATATATACACAGGGGTGTGCGGTGGCTTATGGGTGTGCGGTGGCTTAGTGGTTAGCACGTTTACCTCACACCTCCAGGGTCTGGGGTTTGATTCCCACTGGGGTTATGTGTTTGCGGAGTTTGCATGTTCTCCCCGTGCTCCGGGGGTGTACTCCGGTTTCCTCCCCCAGTCCAAAGACATGCATGAGTACATTAATATAAACCTCGGACATGCATGTCTTTGGATTGGGGGAGGAAACCGGCATGTATAAATGGGTGTGTGAGTGTGTATGTGATGGACTGGCACCCTGTCCAAGGTGTACCCCGCCTTGTGTCCGATGCTTCCTGGCATAGGCTCCAGGTTCCCCCGCGAACCAGAAGAAGGAGTAAGCAGTAGATGATGGATAGATAGATCAAATATTGGTGGACAAATGAAAATTCTACACTCTCAGACTGAATTAAAAGATAATAAATAGAAGTGGGTCTTTAGAAAAGATTTGAATAGAGGGGAAGCTCTAATATGAAATGGAAGACTGGGAGCAGCTACTGAGAAATCATGGTCTCCTTTGGCTTTAAACGTGAACAAGGGAATGAAAAGTGTAGTTAACTGGATGATCGAAGAGATCTTGAGGAAATATACGGGGTAAGGAGATCACGTATGTACTGGGAACCAAGTCCATGTAAAGCTGTAAAAATTAATAGCAAAATTTTTACATCAAATTGGAAATTGACTGGCAACCAGTGTACAGAGATTACAGGAGTATTATGCTCATGCTTTCTGGTGTAAGTCAATAATCTAGTCGGCATTTTGCACCATTTGCAAGAAATCTAGAGCAGTTTTAGGCAATACAATATAGAGGGAATTACAGCAGTCTAACCTTGATATTATAAATGCATGAATAATAGTTTCCATGTCCTTCTTAGAGAGCATTTTCTTGATTTTAGCAAATGAAAAAAGCTGCTTTTTTCTGCTTATCAAAACACAACATAGGATCTAGAATGACACAATCATGCACAATTGTAGACAGAGGACATAACGGATTGAAAATGACATCAGTTGAGACTGGTGGGCCAAAAGTGATTATTTCAGTTTTATCACTATTTAGCTGTAAAATAAATAAATAAATAAATACAAATAAAAATCATGTCCATCCAGCATTCAATGTCATAATGACATTCAACCAGATTTGACAGAGAACAGCTATATAAATATAATATAATATAATATAAAAAAGCTGTGTGTTTTCAGGGTAACAGTGATATGATAAGTAGAGCAAACAAAAGAAGTTCCAAAATGGAACCCTAAGGAACACCATAAGAGATTTGTGCATGAGATGAGAAACAATTTCCTACATTTACAGACAATGTTCTCTCCTTAAGGTAAGAGGCAAACCACTTTAACACAGGTCCCTGAAACCCAGCCACATGATTAAGACTTTTTAAAAGGATGTCATGATCTACTGTATCAAAGGCTGCACTTAAATCAAGCAGCATTAAAATACAGCAGGAACCAGAGTCGAGACAGAGTAAAACATCATTGGTAACCTTTAGCAAAGCAGAATCAGTACTATGTAATTCTCTAAAACCAGACCGAAATGTATCAAAAATGTTTAAAAAAAATACTCATGTAAGAAGAGATATGAGAATTAACAACTTTTTCCAAGACTGTTGAAATAAAAGATAGTTTGGAGATGGATCAATAATTATTCAGATCATGTTGGTCATGACTATGCCTTTTTAACAATCTCTGGAATACAGCATGTTTAAACGCAACTGGCACAACTCCATTTTCTACGGTGCTATTAATAATAGTCTGACTTAAAACTGGAAAAGGTGTTTAAAAAGGTGACACAAGTTGAAACTCATGTAGAGAGCTCTGATAAGCCAGCATCTAAGAGAACAGAACTGTAGAGTGGTATGTTAGACCTAATGTCCTCAACTTTATGAATAAAATGAATTATAAATTGGTCACACATTCTCTAAAGGGTCGCTAGAAGGAAGATTTAAAAAGGCATTCATTTTGCTAAATGGTACCATTGGCCTTTGTGCATTTTGCGTAATTAAATCTGACATGTATTTGAACTGTGCTTCTTTAACAGAGCTCTGCTACTGCCTAAGACACTCCCTAAGAATATCATAAGATAACCGTAGTTTATCTTTTTTCCATTCGCGCTCCGCACGCCTACACTCCTGTCTAAGCACACGGGTGGACTTTAGCCAGGTATTTATCCAGGGCTGGACGTTATGCATCACATTGGGTCTTTGTGACCTAAGGGGGCATTTGAGTCAGAAGTAGCAATGCAAGTACTGTTAAAAAGACAAACCAATTCATCAGTATTGACACAAAAGGATAGAAATTTCATAGCATTTGGCAATTGAGCAGATATATAGAGATCATTGAAAAGCCTGACAGTAGTGGGATTGAATCATCTGGAACAACATGGGAGGTGATAAGATTTGGACATAACAGCACATATTCAAAAAGAAACGGACAATGATCAGAAATAGCAGCATCACATATTTCGAGGTTTGCCACAGAAAAACCAAACGACAGTACTAAGTAAAGAGTATGTCCCTTCTCTTGTGTCGGTCCAGAAATGGATTGGACAAGGTTAAAAGAGACATAAGACATTAAAACTAGAGGTTTCAACTGACAACAGACATGTATATTAAAATCGCCTAGAAATCCTTGTTAAATTTATGTGGTCTGTAACCTAGCACACATATAAAGGAGGTAGGAAGCTCAACTTTGAAAAGCTGCATCTCAAAGCTTAAAAAATCATCAACAGGCAAAAGTTTACAATTAAAACAGTTTTTAAAAATTGTTGCTATTCAACCTCCATGACCTACAGTTGTTGGAGAATTAAAAAAACAAGCAGTCTAAAGGAGTAAGCGCCTTTGGGGCAGTAAGTAGAGTCACCAGAGCACGAATGGTGAAGAAGTCATGTAAGATAAATGATTTGTTGGACAAAGACCATGTTTTTTTTTTTTTTTTTAGCATTTATTAAAGCAATTTTAATAGGGAGGTCTGTAATATGCACTGGTCTGACATGGTGTTTATTGGTAAATATTCCAGCGATCTATGGTTTGCCGAAATTAGCTGCTCCATTTCCGGCGTTTGATCTGGCACGTAAATAGTGAAAAGCAGATGAGATAGCCAATATTTGAACATGAACATGGCTGTGATTTAAAAACATTAGCCATTACATGAGCCTTCATATATCCCCACTGATTATGTTTAATTACATAAGAAAGACATAAAAAATTATCATAGACTCTGGGTTACTGATCGGAAGGTCGGGGTTTAAGCCCCTGCACCGCCAAGCTGCCACTGTTGGGCCCTTGAACAAAGCCCTTAACCCTCTCTGCTCTAGTGGCACGGTATCATGGCTGACCCAGCGCTCTGACCTTAACCTCCTAACAAGCTGGGATATGTGTAGAAAAAGAAGTGCACTGCAGTGTAATGTATATATGACAAATAAAAGCTTCTTCTTCTTTTTCAAAGGTTAATTGTGCTTCTCTAAACAGACATTTTAGACAGTCTTAATCACTTTAGCTTTCAAAAGAGATTCTAAAAATCAACTGTTTTCAGTTCCAAGGCTATCCCTGACGTGCTTCTGAGATGCTAGCTCTGTCCATTTTCCAGACTCTATAGCTGAGGTGCTGTCTGGCACTCTCTGTTTACCAGTGTGGATCAGGTGTCATTGTTTAATAAGCAAGGGCCTCTCCCCTCCTCAGAGGCAACCAAGTCCTGCTATCTCTCAGTCGGTGAAAGGGAGGGTCAGGCCTAAATGACCCTCCCCACTCGCTGTGATCAATTATTCACGCCCCCTTCACCTGAGATGACTGACAACCTGTGCGTTTGCTTCTGCGTCTGGAATGAGGTGCGCTGCAGTGTGTGGCACTAATACAATATGTGTGTGTGTGTGTGTGAATGCAAGTCTCTTATGTTTAAACACATATCTCATTTAAATAAATGGGACATAACATCCTAATTTGACTAACAAAGTAATATGTCAATTGCATGCACATGTTGTGAATTAAGCACAACACACAAAGCTCACCTCAAAAAAGCTCCCGTGACCCTGTGTAATATATGGATTATATTCTTCTTCTTCTTCTTCTTCTTATTATTATTATTATTATGTGCATGGTTTCCTGCAATAAACTGCCATCCCATCCAGTGGTGTATTCCTGCCTCATGTCCAGTGTTCCCAGATTTACTAGGATCCTAATCAGGAGAAAGCAGTCCCTGAAGAGGAATTAACAAATGTATGTATTTATTTATTTGTTTGTTTGTTTGCTTGTTTGCTACCATCCCATCCAGGGTGTATTCCCGCTTCGCACCCAGCATTCCTGCGATAAGCTTTGATTAAGAGAAGTTCAAACAAGTCTCCTAAGGGTGAGATTAGTAAAGAAATGTGCGGGCAGTGGTATTAATATATACACTGTCACTTGGGTTAGACAGCTGAAAATTTAAATCATACCATACAGCTGTAAGAGAGCGAGATGGTATTCTGGAAGTTCAGAAAGCTACACCCTTTATCATCATATGTTAATTAACAACATACTTTTGGTGATATTACTGCTTTGTGCCATATTGTATTAAAAACATGTTAAACTGTGGTAGCAGGACTACATGACTGACCACCAGGGCATCCTGTGTTAATTTACATTGAGTGAGTGGTTGAGTTTTTCTTTTTTAATATGTGATCAAAGAAATACCTTAGGCTGATCTCAGAGTATGAAGCAGTTTTACAGAGCACAAGTCTTTAAGGTTTAAATGGATAATTAACTCTGTTCCACTGGAAGGAGGGCTGAGAAGGGCAACAGGCTGTTACTGGGTTAGTGCGCCTACTTCGATCCCTTCTCATTCACTGCCATTGGGTCAGTGCCGCTTCCTTTCCACCTGACTGGCTGGGTGAGCTCATGCGGTTGCTACGGGGCTTGCGCAGACAGAACGGGTGAAAACCCCCTTTTTGTGAGTCTCTAGGCAGGATTCAAGCACACAGGGATGTTTTTAATGGAAGATTCATGATGTGGGATGAATGTGTATGAAAGAGTGATAGAGATAGAGGAAGATAGACAGATAGTGTTGGGTAGGTGGGTGGGTGGGTGGAGGGTTGGGGATCTACTGACTGCAGGAAACAGAGCATGTGATACTTCAGTCATGTGCGTGTGCGTGTATGTGTGTGCATTTGATCATGCGTTTTATTTTGACGCTATAAGATAAGGTCATAGCCTTTATTTCGGCTTCTGTACTACCTGGAAATATACAATAATGTTTACATTGACCTTCTTCTGCTTGACATATTAACCCAATGATGACTGTTTCCATCAGAACAGGACAAGAGATGGCAAGACACACTTAGTTAACCTTGTCTTTCTTCTCTGCCCTGTTTCCATAGAAACACACTACCCCTTGAAAGTATGCTCTGATCATATCAATCATTTATCTTATTTTTACTGCCTCTCTATCAGCAGTGGCATGGATGCTAGGGGTGATCCATTTACTCCAAACAACATTTGGCCATTCAGATGTTGCATTTAATGCCAGATTGATGAGCCTACAATTCCTGGGGCTGAACTCATTATTCATGCTGTATATAATTGGACGGTTATAAATTTAGCTCATTGACCACTTTAATCACATCATAAACCTTTTGAATAAAAAAAGTTCCCACAATTCTGTTTTAACAGTCCAAAATCTCATGTACACCCAAAGGTTAAAGCAATACAGTATATAATAGGAATACACACACTATCACATTACTGGGTGTCACCCAGAAGAAGATGGGTTCCCTTTGGGTCTGGTCTCTCTCAAGGTTTTAGTCCCCCCCAAGAAGAAGATGGGTTCCCTTTGGGTTTGGTCTCTCTCAAGGTTTTAGTCCCCCCCCAAGAAGAAGATGGGTTCCCTTTGGGTTTGGTCTCTCTCAAGGTTTTAGGTCCCCCCAATCTCATCTTTTAACTCTGTCTGAATCATTACAGATCTAAATCTACAACCACATTTCAGTAAAGCTGCTTTGTGGCTATTTCTATTGTTTAAAGTGTTATACAAATAAAAACTGAATTGATGATTTGAGGGAGAGCATGCTACTAAAACTGTAAACTCCTGACCATGCAGTGGAGACAGTCTGTGTGTACATAGTCCCCATCTGCTTCAGTGTGACTGTTTCATGCATGTTTATTGATTTGAAGGGAACGTTGGATACTTGTGATGATAGTAGCTAATTTCAGACTTTTCACAGTATGCTTGCAGATGGAACTCAAAGTAAATGCAGTAAGCTTACAAGGTATTTAAAATGAAATTGTACTGAGGTATTTCACACCTGGTCATGTGACTAAATGCCAACACTTACTACACTATAAAATTATTATATTATTATTAGTATATATACTGTAGTACTGTGCAAAAGTCCTAGGTAAATGCAAAGAAACGCTATAAAGCAAAGACTGCCTTCAGAAATAATTAAAATAATTAAATTAAACATTGTACATAAAAAATCCACTATTAAAAGCAGAAAACAATAATAAACTAAACAAAGACAATGTTGATTTTAACAACCCTTTGCTGTTTAAAAATGTGTCAGTCATCTCAGGTATTTCTGAGCAACTTCGAGAATCTGCAAAAGATCTTCTGGAGCCTCTGACTGTCATACCTGTTAAATTTGTTTCTATTTTTTTGCAGATAAACCGGACAGACTTCTTTATGTTTTTTGTCTGAAAAGTAACATTTGACATTCTATCCTGCCATATAATCATTTAACAATCATATAATCACCTGTAACATTAAATTTTTTGCTGGAAAATGTTTGGAATCAAAACATTACTTATTGACTCAATAAGACATAAAATAAACCTTTAAGACTATATATATATATATATATATATATATATATATATATATATATATATATATATATATATAGATATATATATAGAGAGAGAGAGAGAGAGAGAGAGAGAGAGTGTGTGTGTGTGTAAATACATTGTTTACTTTATTGCATGTAGAAATTCTAATAAGTTGCTTAAGTCAAGTCAATGTACATAAAATAAAAGTCTTGAAAGATCCATTTTTATGAGGGATATAGTAGGGACGGTCAAATTGGACCTCAATCTCTGAACCATAGTCGTATTTGTTTATCATACAACATATTGCTTTTGTCATGTTTCATTGGAGAAGGTTAGTTTCAGTGGTTTTTAATTAAAAAAGTATCTTCCTTCCATTAAGTTTCATTCATTCACTGATTCTGAGCAATTGGCTCAACTTCTAATGAAGTTGCTTAAAATATTTCTTTCTTTCCAAGGAAGTTGCTGAAGTGCCCGTTAATGGGTGGGGGAGGGATATGCTGTGTGTATATGTAGTGGGTAATTGTCCTCTGCTCTGTGAGAGAATGTTGAGTTGCACTCTTCCCCAGCTGTCCAAGTGATTATTGACTAACCACTGAATACTGGGAACACCCCACATGTTCCCACTATGCAATATATTGGAAACACAATCAATATTGGGTGTTCGCAATATGGAGTGGTTAGTACCTAGCAAAAGTGGTCAAAGGAAGAACAATCAGTGAACCAGCAACAGGGTCGCAATGATCTGCTGGGAAACCTTGGGTCTTGGCATTCATGTAGATGTTACTTTGACATGTACCACCTACCAATACATTGTTGCAGACCAAGTACACCCCTTCATGGCAACGATATTCCCTAGTGGAAGTGGCCTCTTTTAGCAGGATAATGCACACTACCACACTGCAAAAAATGTTCAGGACTGGTCTGATTTGGCCTCCAGATTCCAAATATCTCAATCTGATTGAGCATCTGTGGGATATGCTAGACAAACAAGTCCAATCCATGGAGGCCACACCTAGCAACTTACAGGACATAAAGAATCTGCTGCTACTGTGTTGTTGCCAGATACTGCAGCACATCTTCAGAGGTCTTGTAGAGACCGTGCCTTGACGGATCAGAGATGTTTTGGTGGCACAACAGGGACCTATAAAATATTTGGCAAGAGGTTTTATACACCTTTGTTCATTATGTACAGCGTGTATGTTATACAATAAAGCATGACAGTTATATTTAAGGCTGCCAGTATTATAATAAATCATACAATTCTACAATATACAAAAATCCAGGAGCTCCAGTCTTTATGGACAAAGGCTTTATACATTTCTGATCTGTTTGGAGCTACAGGTTATAAATTTCATGTTCCAAATTCCACTTACTTGCTGGCCTTACTCTGCATTAAATCACAGTTTCTTTGCCCTTATGTTTGAATTCCAATTTCAAAACTTTACTCTTCTGAGACTGGTTGGATGTGTGTCAGTGGCCTTGGTCTGAACTTGTTCAAAATTTTGGCAAAGCTCCAGCAAACTCCATGTGAACCCTGCTGATGTCCCTTCTGTGGGTTAGGAGAGAATGGGGGAGGTAACATGCAGGGTCAATTAACAAAGGAGCACAGTTTAATATTTTGTGAATAACGGTGGGTCTAAAGATGATCATTATTATTATTATTTATTTATTTATTCATTTATTTATTACCAATACTCAAACCTGAAGGTCGATGCACTTAAAAAATTATTATATAAGTCAATTCTTTTTTACTTACTAGATGGTCATTGCCTAATTTGCACACTTTCCACCACTAGCAGTATTTGTGGGGTGTATTGTGTATACATTTTTTGCACTACAGTGCATTGTAATTGTTTTTTTTTTTTTTTTTTATTGCATCACATTGTTTACTGTATTGCATGTAGAAATTCTAACAAGCTGCTTAAGTCAGTTTAATGTACATAAAATAAAAGTCTTGAAAGATCCATTTTTATGAGGGATATAGTAGGGACGGTCAAATTGGACCTCAATCTCTGAACCATAGTCGTATTTGTTTATCATACAACATATTGCTTTTGTCATGTTTTATTGGAGAAGGTTAGTTTCAGTGGTTTTTAATGAAAAAAAAATTGCTTTCTTCCATTAAGTTTCATGCATTCACTGATTCTGAGCAATTGGCTCAACTTGTAATGAAGTTGCTTAAAATATTTCTTTCTTTCCAAGGAAGTTGCTGAAGTGCCAGTTAATGGGTGGGGGAGGGATATGCTGTGTGTATGTGTAGTGGGTAATTGTCCTCTGCTCTGTGAGAGAATGTTGAGTTGCACTCTGCCCCAGCTGTCCAAGTGTTTATTGATCAGTTGTAGCCCCAGAGGGCGAAGAGGGCCAGATCATAACATCCAGCAGCTGCCCTGCTGTCCCCGAATGGCTGGTGCAGGATTCAGAGGCATGAACAGATCTGCCACAGAGTAGAGATTCCCCTCTCTTATGCCGGGTTCTCTGTCTGATCAGCTGAGTATAGCAGATTAAAAGGGGCTTGTGTATTTTAAAAAGCAGGTGGCATGGTGGCACAACATATAGCACTGCTGCCTCATGGCTCCGGGCATGATCCTCCGCTCAGGTTACTGTCTGTGAGGAGTGTTACATGTTCTCCCTACATCTGTATGGCCTTCCTAGATGTTCTCAGCTTTCCTCCTACCTCCCAAAAACATGTTGGTAGATGGATTAGCTCCTAGATGTGAATATATATGTTTGTGTGTATGATAGACTAGCGTCCGGTCTAGGATGTGTTTCTGTCTTGTGTTCTCGGGATATGATCCAGATCCGTCAAGACCTCACCAGGAATATGTCAACTTACAGTATGTCATGAAAAAAAAAAAAAAATCATGACATCCAAGATAAATTTCCACTGCACTGGACAATAAGGCCAATTTCTTACAAAATTTACTGGATATTCTAGTTCATGTCAACTAAAACTATAGGGATAGTATCTCCTTAATACAATTTATAGGCTTTAATAACTAATCAGGCATTTAAAGGGCATTCATGACTATATATATATATATATATACTTAGCATTTTTTTGCATTCTCATCATGTGTGCTCACCACCGTGTAGTAGTACTGTCGGAATTTCCCTTCCACGTGCCTGATCGCACGAGAAGGAGGCGGGATCAAAACAAACACTCTGATTGGACTACAGAAATAGTGTCTTAAAGGTATAGCAGAACATTCTTATTGGACAATGATTTTCTATTCATGTAATCCATTAAAATGGATATAATGTTTCATTCCTATTCACAGATTATTGAATTATTATTATTTTATTAAATAAAATTTTGTCCAACACATCAGTGAAACACTTTGTAGAGTCAAAAACAGCAGGTTAAAAGATAAACTTTTATTAATCCCTCATGAGGAAAGTAAGTGTTACAGCAGCTCGAGAGTAAGAATAGAACATGTGATAAACAAATAAATATAATTAGCAATATGTCAATATGACATGGATACAAAATGAATGATAGTGGAATGAAATGTAGGGCAGTAAATAAACACACACACACATACACACACACACACACACACACACACACACACACACACACACAGACATACATACATACACAGTTGTGCTTAAAATGTTGCTTACCCTTGCAGAACCTGCTAAATCATTCTATTGTCAATAAAATATGAGGGATCATAAAAATCCCATGTTTTATATTTAGTACAGTCCTGAATAAGCTATTTCACGTAACAGATGTTTACATATCGTCCACAAGACAAGAAAATAGCTGAATTTATAAACAATTAACCTGTTCAAAAGTTGGGTGATCTACGACTGTTTTTTTGTGATAGTTGTTCATGAGTCCCTTGTTTGTCCTGAGCAGTTAAACTGCCCACTGTTCTTCAGAAAAATCCTCCAGGTCCTGCACATTCTTTTCACACTGAGTACACAACTATTACACGAGATGCAAACATTCACTGATATTCAAGAAGGTAACATGATACATTGAGAGCCAGGGGGATGTAAACTTTTGAACAGGATGATCTGTGTAAATGTTAGTATTTTGTCTTCTGGTAGACATCTTATTTAGCATCTGAAGGGCAGTACTAAATGAAACAAAAAAATGTTATTTTAACAAAATAATACTCTTTTTAAATTTTATGTTAACAAAGCAACGATCAACAAAATATAGTATCAACATGTAGTATCAACATAGATATCGACAACAATAGAAACATTAACCAGGGGAGGCTACAATAACAGACTAATCTATAAAAACATAAACAAACAAACAAAACTCCAAAGCAAATAATATTATTATATTTATATAATAATATATTATTATATCTGCAGTGTGTGTGGGTGTGTGAAATGTTAACCTCCCGAACAAACATTCGACCTTGTAACACGAACCAGCCATTAATAATAATGATTGTTGATGATAATGATTTCCCCCCAATCAAAAAAATCCAAATTTGGCGTTAATGTTTGAACAGCTTTCTGCTGGTTCTCAGGTACTCTGGTCGTGAGTTGCGTCACGCTGTTGGGGCGGAGTCAGTGACGTCGATAGGAATAATACCAACGTGCTGGAGGCTGGACTGCAGAATGAAAGTTGTCGAGAAGGAAAGAGGAGCATACAGATCTGACTTTACTCTCAGCTCATCCCTTCTGCGTCTGTAGACTCAGAAACACCACGGATCTGAACACAGACCGAGCAGAGGTAGGGCTCCGTTATTACACAACATATGTTCTGTACACAGCTTTAAACTGTTGCGTTACAGCTTGAGTGACTTTTGTATTTTATTATATTTTATAACTAGTCAAGTGATAATTGTAGTTAACTGATTGGCTCTCCTATGTGCGCGAACACAAACAGCTATGTTATGTATGATAATGGGGTGTAGCTGTGGTTCCTGTGACTGACAGATGTGCTCTGAATGGCACACGGATGTAGTTCAACACCCGGTATGTTAGTGGAGCTAACCGGCCCTCTCACAAAACCATCGATCTAATCAGCGCAGGAACCGTCACCAGGTTAAAACCACGGATTTCAGCTCGGTATTAACGAGCTCTTACTACATCCGAGGCCACCTTTATGTTGGCTTGTATGGAAGTTCCCGATACGCTGATCCGTTCCGATGTAAACACTGTCGTCCACACGATGTAAACACTTCACCACCTGCCTGAAAGTGCCGCGGTGTCGTAAATCCCAGTCGGCTCGTTAGTTCAAGCGGACGCAGTAGATTGTTAAACAGCGAGATGTCATAGACGCGCCGGATTATACGCAGTGTAGACTATCAGAACACTGAGTCGGTACATGAGTCGACACATGCCGGGTCTGTCGCTTAGAAACTGCTATGAGTTTCAAACTGTAAATACTGCCATTGTTCTCCTGATTCGATTTACTAATAAATCACTTTTTTTTATAACCTCACCTCGAATAGTCAGCAGCCTGCATGAATAAAAAAGAGCAGGTATATTGTGAGTTTAAAAGTTTAGAACAGTGAGGTAAAGCCGAAGCACAGTGTGAGCGCACGGAGCTCCTGTTGTTTCTATACCGAGCAAAGAAGCATTACAACGGCCATGCAATCTCCGTAAACGAGTGGCGGGGTCAAGCACTGTCATGAGGAAGAAGATCATGATGATGATGATGATGATGATGATGATGATAATAATTGTAATAATAAACTTTATTTTTATATAGCGCCTTTAATGCAGCTTCTCAAGGCACTTTTACACAATAAGAAATTACCAAGACAAACAATACACAAAACGGACAAAACCCCAGACTTGAATACAAAATGGTTAAAACCCATTAAGAAAAGGCTTTTAAGATTTAAAAACGCGTAAATTCGGCATACCCTGAGCAGATGTGAGGAAGTGTGACTAAATGAAATCAGTGTGTTCCTCTACACTTGTACTGGGAACTGAGGCGCGTGCGTGCTCCTGCTGTCTGGACTTCAGACCGCATTATCGTCTCTTCATATTAATAACGTCACCGTAAAAAAGAAAAACCCGATTCAAATAACATGCTAATGATCTGGGAGAAATATCGTATAACGTAGTATCGTATAAATTCACACCCACGCGTCTTTTTCACGCCATTCCCGGCTGTCACTTTGATCTCTCTATGCTAGTTTAAACAGAGCGACAAAGAAAGTACCTGATTCTGATTGGATCATCCCGTTTCTCACCATAGCAACACGTAGCTGATGGAATAGGACTAAACAAACTATGTATTTGACGCTTGGAGAGGTTAAATATGGGGTCGTCATGGTGACCCAGTTGACCTTTCGTGCGCATCGTACTAGTGCAGTTACTGCGCAAAGCAATGCTGTTTACTGTATCATCTGCGGTGTGTGTGGGTGTGTGAAATGTTAACCTCCCGAACAAACATTCGAACTTGTAACACGAACCAGCCATTAATAATAATGATTGATGGATAACAGGCTAAATTGTGCCCTGAGGTGGCGCGGTTTCCTTTAACAATCATTCCACCGAAGGAGAGACGCGCGTGCAGTGCAAACCCGTCCTGTGTTCAGTCAACTGTAGGACCTCCGATGTTTACACCCATGTACTTACTGTATGTGGAGTGTTTTGATTGTTTGCGTGTGTGACCGCTGGCCATGATTTTTAACTGTGTTTAATCAGTGTTGCTAACTCTATTCAGGGGCAAGTCGCTAAAATGATCGCCAGACGACGTCATTGACTAATTTGCATAACGGTCGAATCAGTGTTACAGAATAGAGTGTTAGCAAAACTGAAAATAGCTGATTATTTGTTGGGAGCAATGGTGATCAGGGATTGGTCATTTTGAACAGTGATGATCAGGTATTGGTCAATTTGAACAATGGTGATCAGGGATTGGTTGTTGGGAACAATGGTGATCAGATTGGTTGTTGGGAACAGTGGCGATCGTCCAAGCACAACTAATGCAGACTTTACACTAGTGGCGAATTGACTGAACCTGGTATAACAAGCAGCTGTGATGAGAGCTGGGGCACCGTATCGAGTGCAGGCCAGTCTGCTAGATAAAAAGTAGCTAGATTTGTCGCTCGGCTATAATTTTAAGCGTCTAGGTTGCCAAATCATCTGATGTTTGGAATAATGTTGGCAATGCCAGTTGCACATGCAATTTTGAAGATTAGTTAAGTCAAATTATGACTGGTTGCATGTGGTCCCGGGCTTCTCCATAGAAGTATCTGCTTGCACTTTTCATTCTCAACTCCTTTCACCTTTTTTCTTTCCACGATCTTTGCTGAATAATGATGCTGGTGGTTGAATGCAGATTGTTATTTATTTTTTTACTCTGGAACACAATATACGAGTCAACACATACTGAAATTGTTGGTTAGGAAACCGCTAACGGATAGCACAGATAACTTCTAAATGTAAATACTGTCACTTTTTGCCTGATTCAAGTGAAACCTTTTTGACACTGAGACTTCTGGGAATCAGTGTGTACATTTAGTTTTAAAAACTCACTTCATTTCCCCTTTTCTCTCCAGAGGCTGAAGTCTGTATACATGATCTGTAATGTCAGTGAGAATAAAACTGGGTAAAAGACCAACTCTGTGCGTTATTCAATATTACACCTGCAAAAAATGTCAGTGAATTGGAAAATCTGTCTGATTTTGGTCCAATATAAGAGAGGTATCAGGTGCAATATCAATACATGATATCTATGCAGAATAAATACTATGATATCAGACCGGTACATCTCTGAATATGATGATAAACGGGTGTCATGTTGAGCAAGTTCATAGGTTTCTCTGCTGTGAGCCTGCACACACACACACACACACACACACACACACACACACACACACACACACACACACACACAGAGACACACACACACTCAGAGCGCAGGGCAGCAGAGGGAGCTGTGTATCGCTTGCTTCAGTGTGGAGCCATTCACACTTTCTATGGGATCTGAACAGAGCGACCCGATGTTTCACTCACACACTCACACACACACACACACACACATACACGGTCTCTCTCCATGCTGCACTGCAACTTGTGAAAGTGTGTGCATGCTTTCAAACACAACAGACAGAACTTCACTTTAAATTTAGAAACTAGTAGTGAACATGTATTGTCTCATGTTTTTCTGAAAGTAGCACATGCTTTTTGTGTCAGTTCGGCTTGCAGGGTGTAGTCTCCATTCTCCATGACATCATTATTATTTTTTATTACTGATGTGCTGTGTTTAGAGAGTGGCTTCTGTTGTTTGTGTGTGTGTGTGTGTTTGTTTTACTTATACTGTGTCTTGTGCAGTGTAATGTTATGTTATATGGTATCGACATGGAGGCATTTCGGGGATAAATAGCTACTACTCAATCAGAATTGTCATGATCCACAAAAACCACATGGGCTCTACCACAGAACACGGAGAAAGTAGGAGACACAGTTTTTGCCTCTGCCTTGCCAAAATCCCTGTAAGGTTAAATATAGTAAACCCGTTGTCTAACCACAGCCCCATGGTGTGGCTTCATGGCTACTGTTTATCTAAATGAGTACCACAAATCTTTATTGTTATTGTGCTATTACTGATGCTTAGGGTCTGGACTGCATGGATGTTCTCTCCAGCCCTGCTGTTATTAGAGTCAGAGACATTGATTTTTGTTTTGGTCATGTGTGCATTACAAACACAACCTACGCAATTGTTTGTGTGTACGTTCCCAGTCCATGGGTGTGGCCAAATGGGTGGTGCAAAGTGGCACATGCCGTCCATGAAATAAGAACTGGCCACCCCAACTCTGACCTCAAATCTTATCTCTTGAGAGATCTATTATTCATAGGCCTTAATGAATCATATCTAAATGGTGTTTTGGCCAAATCTCGTAAATATTAAGAAGTATAGAGTGACCATGAAGTCAATACAGGAGTCATTATGTGGCCATTCATTTGAACCAAATCTGATGTTCTGCAAATATCCTTAGCCAAGGCTCAATTTGGAGTCACTACCCTTTACATTGGGGTTATACTTGCCTTAAGCAATGCATATGCAAGATGGCCGCCATGTGTATTCTTTGTTCAACCCCCCAAAAATAATAATGCAGTGTATGGTGCTATACCAAGTAAACAGCAGAGACAATACAATTGTGCCTCTTTTTTATTTGTCAGTTTCTGTCAGAAATATGCTATGTGTTTTCTGGACGATTTGTTTAATAGTCTGATATACCATTATATAAGTCCATTTTATTTCAAGCCCTGTCAACTCCCAACATCTTCACTGTTTATCTATTTGTACCAAGATCAGAGCAAGAAGGAATTCCAGTGCTGGCGAGGAGTCTTTTGGCTCTGACCTACCCCTTAGTGGATAGATATTTGAATCCTCTAGGTGTATGAAGGGTATACCGACGACTATGTGAACTGTACCGTTTGCGTCGTCACCCAATGTCTAAATACCTGGAAGCACCTTTTCCCCAGTCACTCATGAAAGTGCTTAGTGACTATAGTTCAACTCGAGGTCTCAGTTCCCAGCCTCCAATCAGGAAAAAGTCATCAAACACAGGAAACAACCCAGAAAAAGTCAAGAAAACACATCCTCAACTTGAAATTCCTATTTGTCAACTTGATGTAGCTTCTCAATTAGGAGTTCCTTCCCTGTTTACGTTAACCATGACGTCACATCAACAAGGCTTACAACAATATCAGAATAAACAAAGTAGCACCTTTTACCTTTCAATGAGTTGTGCTGTATATACAATTATTAGCTTTAGATCAATCAACATACAGACATTCACTTCTATATCTATAATCTATAACACTGACTATGCAGTTCCTTTGTCAAAGGATGCCATTCTGACCTGCGAATTGCTGCTAATGAGGTAAGTTGAATGCAGCATTAGCATTCTGGACATGTCTGTAAAGTTGTAAGTGCTTGTTGTTCTTGCGCTCGATGATTAGGAGGTCACATGACCTTAACATGTATGTTGGCTGTACTTGTGCTAGGAACTCATAAGCTTACCTTAAAGCCTTGGGAGCATCACATTTCTGACAAGTATTTTTAAAATGTCTCTATTTTATGGTTTTGCATTTTGAACTCGGACAGCACCTGGTTTTGTTTTGGTTTTGGTGTTGGATAAAATGAGCGAGTGTTTCCTAGAAAGGAGTAAAGGCTTTCTGTAGTGTATTTATAATGAAGAAAAAGTGCAAAACCTCTTTTCCTGGATATAAGGAAGTAAAGCAGGACTGTACATGGACATGTGCTGTATACACGTGCATGTACTTCTGCAGTCCTATCCGAAACTGTCGTAACAGCAAGGCCAATTCGTTTGTTTTTGCTGTAGTCTGTAGACCACCCGATTTGTAGGCAAGCAAAAATATTGGAACATCTGACTGACACATGTTTCTTGGTACCCAGGTGTGCCCTATTAGATTGATTGTTTTAAACAATAATTCTACTCTAGTATGAATATCTACTCTACTCTTGGTTTTAGCTTTCAGTTTCACCTGTGAAGCCAACATGAAGGTCAGAGAGCTGTCTATGGGAGAAAAGCAAGCAATTTTGAAGCTGCGAAAAGAGGGAATTTCATACAGAGGCATTGCACAAACATTGGGCATAGCCAATACAACAATTTGTTGATGTCAGTGAGTCGCAGGCTTGATGCAGTTTTTGCAAGCAAGGGATATGCAACCAAATATGACCTGTTATTTACTTAAATTTACTTCAAGACTAATCTGTTCCAATACTTTTGTTCACCTAAAAATTCGATGTTCTGTTGTTTAACACCTCAAGATGTAAATACCAGGAAATAAAAGCGGAAATCCAAAACTCTCGTCTCATATCCGTCTCAAACTCAAATGTCTTTTGTTGTATAGCACCAACAAATAACTTGGCCTTGCTGTTCTGATTGGGTTTTGAAGAGGACCGTATATCTTTCTCTTTATTTAAATCGCTTGTTGTTATTCTCTACTGAGGCTAATCGTAAGTACATACAGGACTGTGCAAAAGTCTTAGGCACATGCAAAGAAATGCTGTAGAGCAAAGATGCCTTCCAAAGTAATGAAATTAAATGTTTTTCCATTTAAAAAATACTAAAGAGTAGTAATAAACAGTAGTTAATGAAACAAAGTCGATATTTGGTGTGATGACCATTTGCTTAAATCTATCTATCTATCTATCTATCTATCTATCTATCTATCTATCTATCTATCTATCTATCTATCTATCTATCTATCTATCTATCTATCTATCTATCTATCTATCTATCTATCTATCTATCTATCTATCTATCTATCTATCTATCTATCTATCTATCTATCTATCTATCTATCAACCACTGCTTTCTTTACTGACGTACAAACATCTTTCTGTAACATTTCATTTTGTGCTGGAAAACTAATGTTTGGAAATCTATAATGGTTTTTTTTATAACTCGATAATGTAGAAGTCATAAAATACAAGTTTGAAAAATACAAAGTTTGTACTACAAAATATAGGGTGCTTAAGACTTTTGCACAGTACTGTATATCTTTCCACTAATGATGGTCTCTATATTCATCCACAGACTCATTGATGAATTTTCTCATTGCAGGTGGACAGCGTACAAGACCCTGCTCATGGATGAGGATGAGGATGATGTGTTTGTGCCTGTCTCACAGTGCTGGCCTTCCTCCAACAGGGAGATAAAGCAGGAGGACCACAGCACGCAGACCCCAGGGAGCCCTGCGGTACGGTTAAATGGCATGCTGCCCTGTGGCGTGGCTGAGGAGCCCAGACGACTCTTCTATGGTAAACCTGACACTGAAAAACGACTTTATCAGTTAGGAGAACTTAAAAAAAACCCCACAAAAAAACAGTGTCTCTCTTTGCTCATGCTACCAGCACTCATAATATGTTTAATCAGAAGAGCTACATTACAGGCAGTGTAACTGTTTCATTCTCTTGTTTAGCCCTCAAGCATTGGTACCATGTTCCATCATCTCTTATGCTAATAGAGTATACTGGACACGAGCGAGAGATTCTAGCACCTGTGAGAGCAATCTATGTGTCTCTCGTCCTCTCCCCTCTCTCCCCTGTGGCGTCTGATTGTCGTGGCCTCTTCAGCTTTTATTGCTTGTGTGTGTGTACTTAGTCGCTTTGCAATTCAAATGACTGCACGCAAGGGTTGTTCTGTTGGCTCTGGGCCCAGGCGTGGACACCAAGAGAGCTAGAACCTGTCTGCACTGTTTCATTAGTTTACGTTTGCACACTTAGAGTTATTTCTCCAAGCTGAAGGGACATGACCACACGAGTCCTTTTCCCATTTTAAATTCCGGACTGTTAAATCAGCCATTGGCCCAAACAGCAGCTTCCTGTTCAGCTTCTCTGAATGTCGGCGTTAAACCTTTTGTGACTCAAGTGTTCTTGTGATGTATTTCCTTTCTCTTTGATGTTTTTGTGAAAAAGTTTCATTTTCGTGATTCGTCATTTTTCTAGTTTATTTTTAAAACTTAAGGAACTTGAGGTGTAGAAACCACAACAAACAGGAAACTTGATTTCTGAAGTCTGATTTATTGGTGCCTTAAGCACACAGAGCAAAAATAACAATCTGGTCAGGGTAATGCTTGTAATTCCTGCAAGATTCTTGTACATAGGCCTAGTTGTTTAGTGTATGAGGTTAGATGTACTCTATAGATATCAGAGCTTTAGCAGTAGCAGCTATGTTTGTCAGTATTATGTAGTCCCTTGTTAGGTGGTGTGTTGTGTTACAGCTTTGCCTCTCACTCACTCACTCACTTCTCTCTCTCTCTCTCTCTCTCTCTCTCTCTCTCTGTCTCTCTCTCTCTTACTCTCTCTCTCTAGGTAGTGCAGGATTGCTATTGCTGACGCCGTCTGCCCGTACTGACCGCGTTGAGGACGCCATGTTTCCTGAGAATCGGCCTCGCCGACGGCCTGCACACAGCGTGGAGGCTCAGATTGGCCAGAAACTCCAGATGATTGGTGACCAATTCTATCAAGAGCACATGCTGGTAAGTCACATCATGTCCCATGTTTATGTGCCCATGTTTATCATAATATGCATAGCAATACATTACTGAGAATGTGAGTGCTCTGTTCTCAGTGGGTGTGGGGGATATTTGCAAAGTAAAAATGCTGCCATATTCTCTTATGATGCAGTTAAGTATGGTTGTAGTGCAGCACCCACCTCCTAACCCCTTTCAGGAATGTTGGTGAGAACCATCATCCATGCATGTGCACAGAGAAGCAAAGCATAACACATCTTATCTTAGTTCCTGGCCAAAAGTGTTAGTGGTGATCAGGGGCGCCGTACAAGGGGAGGGGGGCGGATTAGGGCGATTCTAAGGGCCCTGGTCAGACAGGGGGCCCAGCAGAACCCCATTCATTCCTGTGCGATTTTGGTATTTAAATGCCTTCTTTGCACAATAATCTATTAAGAAGCACACTATAATGAATGCCCTCAGACTGTGCCAAGTGCATGTGTGTCCTCCGTTACATGCATCAGGTAGATGGAAAGAGATGACGCAGACAAAACCGGGATACCAAAAGAGGAAAGAAAAACATGAAAAAGAGGAGAGAGCAAGAACGGGAAGACGGCTAATCACCCAGTTTTTCCAAAAATAAGGTGATTTCTGTTCTCTGTCTGGTGCTATGATTCTGAAGCTAGCCCGTATGAAGCTGTTATAATTAACAGCAAATAGAAACTCTTATCAGTTACTCGCCCCGATGTTTATCCTTGGAAGTTGGAACACATTATTTCCAAGTACCGTAATTTCCGAACTATGAGCCGCTACTTTTTCCACGTGCTTTGAACACTGCGGCTTAAACAATGATGCGGCTAATTTGTGGATTTTTACGGGCTAACGAGTTTCATGCCGCCAAAACATTTAGCCTCGTCACATCGAACAAATGAAATTACCCAACAAATCACAATGGACCAATGAAACTGTTCGAATTAAATCTAACGCGCTCACACTACATTCTTCAGATCAGTCGTTTTGCGCTACGTGCACACCCCCTCATCAGGGAAAACACACGAAGAAATGCATATTGGTGATGTCATGTCTTCGCCCCGTCTCGTCATGTGTTGTCAAGTCACGTGTGTTTGGTATTGCCCGCAGCTGTTAGCAGTTTGGCTGGTGTGTATATATACCGGGAGCCATGACACACACAACGCGGGTAATTAGATATGGAGTTAGAATTAGATAGCGAATATTGTTAGAAGTCGTTGTTCATGCCATGTGTCTTAGTTCTTGTTCATGTTTCCTAGCCATAGCCATGGTCCATGTCTGAGTTCATGTCAAGGCTAGTTAGCTTATAGCATAGCTTATAGCTTAGCCTGTAGCCTAGTAGCTTATAGCCTAGTAGCTTGTAGCATAGCTTATAACCTAGTAGCGGATAGTATAGCTTAGAGTTGTGTAAACTTAGTTTAGAATATAGAAGTGGTTTATAGAATATAGATATAGATTCTTTGTTTCATGTCATAGTTAATGTTTAGGTTAGTTGGTTTAGTTAGCTTAGTTCATTGAGTTGGTCACGTTTTGTGTTGAATCTCGAGTCTGCTCTCCTCTGTTTCAATAAAAGCTCTCGTCCTAACTGCACTTGCATCCTTCCTGCTTCGTTTACGTCACGAATCGTGACAGTTACAACGTGGATACCTGCGGCTTATAGAGTAGTGCGGCCTATATATGTACAAAATAGTTTTTCTTCTTAAAATTAGCGGCTTATATTCAGGTGCGCTCAATGGTCCGAGAATTACGGTATATATGTTTTTCTACGCATTCGAGCAATATTAAATCTAGTCCAGTGTTAAGTGTATATTCAAGCTTTCCGAAGCCTTGCAACAGCTTTCTGTGAGGAATCGATCGAAATTTAATGTAATCATATAAATCCGCTTTAATTGTCCCAACTGAGAGAAGTGTTGTAATGATGTCCGATTCACTCATGAACACTTCTCTCAGTTATATGAGTTAGTTTGAGCCGGTTCATTTCAGTTAATCGGAGAATCCCGTTGATAAAACCAGTCTGAATTATTCAGTCACGAATAGAACCGATTCATTTCTCGAATTCAACTCACTGATTCAATGATCCACTGTTTTAGCTAATTTCCACATTTGTTTCTGGAGCTGCTGGTGTGCGAAACTTATTATTCACTCTGATGCTGATGATGATGATGATAATAATAATAATAATAATAATAATAATAATAATAATAAATTAATTGTACTTGGGGAATAAGAAATTACAAGTCGACAGCATCCAGACAAAGTTCCTATAGTGTCTGTGTATGAGAGAGAGTACAATGGTGTTAATTACTTGTACTGTATATATAATTATTTGTATATAGTTATAAATGCATAATTTCAAATTTAGTTCTTCATAGTCTTATTGAAAATGCATTAATTGTTATGCTTATTGATAATGATTGTTTTTACACATGGTAGTAAGACAAGATCACTGGGGGGGGGGGCTTTGGGGCCCGGAGTACAAATTAGCCAGTGGGGCCAGGAACCCTAGTGACGCCCCTGGCGGTGATATCTTTAGCTTTGTGAGACGCTAAAACCACTTAATGTCATGTTTCTCTTGCCAAGTCTTCTTTATCTTTCTTTCCTTTTTTTTTGTTAACTATGACCCTCTATGTGCTCATCCACAGTGTGTCATACCTTCTTACTTGAAGCAGTTTTTTTTTTGCCTCAGTTGAAAGCCATTTAAAAACTCTCTACAATCCTCTCTACAAGTATTCACCTCCCTTGATCTTTTGTTTTATCTTGAAAGTTTGATATTTTTCATAACCAATCCCTGATTGATACTTTTCCAGAACTTGTCCCAGATTTCAGTCTTGTTTTGATAGCTTCTTGGTCTTCTAGATGCCGTTTGTTTGTCCTCTGTAACAAACTCAGTAGCTGTCTAAATGGATTATTTTCAACTAGTTATGTGACTTCTGATTAACTAATTTACGGGTTTTATAGCAACGGGATGTGGGGATGAATAGATTTATGACAGTCCATTATGTCCATTTCAGTTGCAGGTTGTAACACTAGAAAATGTAGAAAAGCTCAAGTGGGGATGTAGGTGGGGGCGCGTTTACTTATGCTAGGTGCTGTAGACTGGAACAGAAGCTCAACATCAAGTTCCGGTGGAGTTTACACATTAACATTTTGTGTGTCAGATTATTCTCTCTCTCTCTCTCTCTCTCTCTCTCTCATTTTTTAAAATTAATCTCTCCTACTGTGCTAAAGCTTAGCTCACACTATCCTACTAGCTTCCTGTTTATAGTTCTCTTTTCCTTTTGTGTGTGTGTGTGTGTGTGCGTGTGCGTGTGTTTTTGTCAGTCGCTGTGTGGTAGGTTTGTCATATAACACACAGACAGAAATGCTCAGCTGAGACTGTTGAGGTTTGTGTGACTCTGGCCAAGAATAATGGCCTTTTGTTCGGATTAATGCTACATTGTTGAATTAGTGTCACGCGTGCTCAAAAAGAGAGTCTATGAGTGTGTTTACACGCACTGGCAGTGTGGAAGTGTGTTATGAAAGGTGCAAGCGTATCACGAAACCATCAGCTGGCAGTTTCTAATTTGTTTTCTATTACATAAAGTCTATTAAATCATCATTGTCCCTACACAAATCTCTCTCACTCTCTGTCTCTCTACATCTATTTTACTCTCTCACTTACTCTCACTCTCTCTTCTCTCTCTCTCTCTCCCCCACACATAGGGAAGAGGTGAGAATGTGAGGTAGTCAGGGTGGTAAGCCAAGACTTAGTCTGTATAGATGTGGTTAGTGAGACTCCAGCGAAGTCTTGCTCGGCGCTGAGAGAACTAGCAAGAGATAAGCCACACTCGCACTTACACAGATTTACACACTTTAGTAAGGAATGAGGAGCCACGAGGCAGTGATGCTACAGCCAGCATGATGCCAAGTGTGTGTTCCCAGTGATCATAAGCTACTGCTTTAACTGCAGCTCACCGAGTTGCTAGATGTTTGAGGTTTAAAGCCTGTTTTTCAGGCTTCTCTGCTCTCCCTGTTATGTAGCAGACATTGTTTTCGCCTGTACCTGACACTGTGCCAGGTTTCGTCCGTGGCAAGGAAAAATTATTATACTCTTACGCTTATATCTGGGACAGTGACGGACATTTTTTGGGGTTGTATTGCCGAGCAACTTGCTTTTGGTGTGCAACAGTAGATGTGTACAAGTCCATATGAGGGTAAGATGTGGAGGGCAGAGTGTTAACTGATAGCCTCGGCTCACCTAATTGACTTGAGAGGCCATGCGGGAGCCCAGAGATTATGACTCGCGCTCTCTCGGGCCACTTTACGCCGCTTTACGCCAAGTTGATGAGTGATCCCAAAGAAACCTGAACCCAAATCTATTAGGCTGCATTTAGTGTGTGTGTGTGTGTGTGTGTGTGTGTGTGCACGCTCTTCTCCCTCTCTGCTTCTTGCTGTTATTCTTGATTGTGTAATTTATTGCTTAATGTCAAAGTACGGAGGCTGCCTCAGGTTGTAGTCTTTGCAACTGTTTACCTTTCCCCCATCCTTTCTTTCTTGTTTGCTTTTCCTTTCTTTATTGCTGTCCTTGTTTATGACTCACTGTACATGTCAAGTCTTAAACTGACAAGTAAATATATAAGTGCATGCAGTACAGTGTAGCAGTTTGTTGTTGGCTTGGGCTTGAGCCAAATTTTTCATTTTAATTCATGTTCTGTTTTTATAATCGGTTGTTTGGGACATCTCCAGGGCTAGCTTGAAGTATTACTAGTATTCCTTTCTGTTAGGAGAGTTCTGGTTGAGGTGCACTGCGGAACATTCATGAGCTACAGGTTTTCTTTTATTACCGTCCATTTAATCATTTTCTTTAGCAATGAGAACTCGGACTGTTGTACAGCATAACAGAATGATGGCCCACCACCACCAACCCCACCCCGTGTTATTCCTTTTACGGCTCAAAGATGCAGTTTGGAATTCTTACTGCCCACTAATCCCACTATCTGGTTATCAGGACGGGTTCCCTTTTTGTTGTCTGGTTCCTTTGAGGTTTCTTCCTCCTATCTGCTCAGGGTGATTTTATTTCTTTTCTTTTCTTTTTCTTTTCTATCCACTGTCATTTATGGCATGTTCATTAGGGATCTAGATCTACATCCAGATTTCTGTTGCTTTGTGACAACGTCTGTTGGTAAAAGCATCTCACAAATAACATTTAATTGAACATCCTTTTCTGATGGATTCCAGGCCATATTGGGCTATCTTGCAACGAACAAGCAGACACTGCTGCTAAGCAAGCCATCAAACTGAGCATTACAGATGTCTAATCCCACCGTCTGATCTCAGACCGATAATAAACTTGCACATCTGAAAAAATGGGTAAATGGAATGGAACCTGTGCATTCCTAACAAACTACAAGAAATCAGCCCTGTTGTAAACGAAATACACTTCCTTAATTTCCTCTTTGAATCCAGACACGATCAGATTCGACCGTATATACATCCTTATTGGACACTCAAGACTCATGCATTCCTACTGAACGGAGGAAAGAACCTCCAACATGTAATTCCTGTAACATAAGAATGCCTGTTAAACATGTATTATAAACCTGTACACTGGACTGTCATGCTCTTAACAATACTAGACAATGCTTTTACTCAAAAAATACTTTATGTTTAGATGTGTTCCAAAAGGTCTCCCCAGGACAAATCCTAGCATTCTTATTGAATATTAAAGTGGAGGACCTCATATACAGTGGTGTGAAAAAGTGTTTGCCCCCTTCCTCATTTCCTGTTCCTTTGCATGTTTGTCACACTTAAGTGTTTCGGAACATCAAACCAATTTAAACAATAGTCAAGGACAACACAAGTAAACACAAAATGCAATTTGTAAATGAAGGTGTTTATTATTAAAGGTGAAAATAAATCCAAACCATCATGGCCCTGTGTGAAAAAGTGATTGCCCCCCTTGTTAAAACATACTATAACTGTGGTTGTCCACACCTGAGTTCAATTTCTCTAGCCACACCCAGGCCTGATTATTGCCACACCTGTTCACAATCAAGGCATCACTTAAATAGGAGCTGCTTGACACAGTAAGGTCCACCAGAAGATCCTTAAAAGCTACACATCATGCCGAGACCCAAAGAAATTCAGGAACAATTGAGAAAGAAAGTAACTGAGATCTATCAGTCTGGAAAGGGTTATAAAGCCATTTCCAAAGCTTTGGGAATCCAGCGAACCACAGTGAGAGCCATTATCCACAAATGGCGAAGACATGGAACAGTGGTGAACCTTCCCAGGAGTGGCCGGCCGCCCAAAAATTACCGCAAGAGCGCAGCGACGACTCATCCAAGAGGTCACAAAGACCCCACAACAACGTCCAAAGAACTGCAGGCCTCACTTGCCTCAGTTAAGGTCACGCGTTCATGCCTCCACCATCAGGAAAAGACTGGGCAAAATGGCCTGCATGGCAGAGTTCCAAGGAGAAAACCACTGCTGAGCAAAAAGAACATCAAAGCTCGTCTCAATTTCTCCACAACACATCTTGATGATCCCCAAGACTTTTGGGACAACATTCTGTGGACCGATGACACAAAAGTGGAACTCTTTGGAAGGTGTGTGTCCAAGTATATCTGGCGTAGAAGGAACACTGCATTTCATAAAAAGAACATTATACCAACAGTAAAATATGGTGGTGGTAGTGTGATGGTCTGGGGCTGTTTTGCTGCTTCAGGACCTGGAAGACTTGCCGTGATAAAAGGAACTATGAATTCTGCTGTCTACCAAGAGATCCTGAAGGAGAATGTCCGACCATCTGTTCGTGTACTCAAGCTGAAACTAACTTGGGTTCTGCAGCAGGACAATGATCCTAAACACACCAGCAAGTCCACCACCGAATGGCTAAAGAAAAACAAAATGAAGACTTTGGAGTGGCCTAGCCAAAGTCCTGACCTGAATCCTATTGAGATGTTGTGGTATGACCTTAAAAAGGCCGTTCATGCTCGAAAACCCTCTAATGTAACTGAATTAGGACAATTCTGCAAAGATGAGTGGGCCAAAATTCCTCCAGGACGCTGTAAAAGCCTCATTGCACGTTATCGCAAACGCTTGGTTGCAGTTGTTGCTGCTAAGGGTGGCCCAACCAGTTATTAGGTTTAGGGGGCAATCACTTTTTCACACAGGGCCATGATGGTTTGGATTTATTTTCACATTTAATAATAAACACCTTCATTTACAAATTGCATTTTGTGTTTACTTGTGTTGTCCTTGACTACTGTTTAAATTGGTTTGATGTTCCGAAACACTTAAGTGTGACAAACATGCAAAGGAACAGGAAATGAGGAAGGGGGCAAACACTTTTTCACACCACTGTAGCTGTTGTTGTTGACACTGTTGGAAACTTGCATGATTTTACAGTTGCAGTCAAAATGATTCAAGCCCCATTGCAAATCGGGTTTATTTTCAAAATTTACAGACTTTCAACTGTTTGCAATGAACAGATCAAACAAAAGCAATTGAAATAGTTCAACACAACGAATGCTTCAAGTTTCCCCAAATTCAACTGAAAATGCAACTTATAATGATTTCTCCAGTCTTAAAAATTATTCCGCCCCCTGAATAGAATCCCTCACAACAGCACAAATATGCAAAACAGGTGTTGTCTCAAGCACACCTGATGCAACTAATCAAGAGCTTCCACCAGGTGTGCTTGAGCTGGAACATATGAAATACACAAACTGGCTAGGGGCAGAAAATTTATAAAATACCTGGACAGGGCAGAAAAAGGAAACTATCAATTGCTGCAACCAGATTTCTGAGAAGGCAGGTTGTTAAAATCCCTCAAGTGACTGCAAAAGACCTGCAGCAAGACTTCAGTGACCACAGTAAGACACGTACTAAATGCAGACGGTTTCCATGCCAGTACTCCAAGACATATACCGCTTCTGACCCAAAAGCACAGGAAAAGTCAGCTCAAAATCATATTAACAGGCCACAGATATTTTGGGATTCTGTTCTGTGGCCCGATGAAACAATACTGGAAATTTTCGGCACGATAGATCAGCGGTGTGTTTGTAGGAAGAGGACTGAAGAAAGAACACTCTATCCACAGTCAAGCATGGTGGTGGCTCGGTGATGCTCTGTGGCTGCTTTGCATCCTCTGGCACTGGAAACCTGCAGTGTGTGGAAGGCAAGATGGATTCATTGTACTTCAAGGAAATCCTAGGAGAAAATGTCATGCCATCTGTCAGGAAGCTGAAGCTTGGGTGTCATTAGAATTTCCAACAGGACATTGATCCCAAGCATACCTCAAATTCCACCAAGGCTTGGTTTCAGAAGAAGTCCTTGAAGATTCAGGGCCATCACAGTCACCTGACTTGAACCCCATAGAAAATCTCTGGTGGGATTTGAAGAAGGCTGAAAATGCTATTTATACGCAGCATGCAAACCCAAGAATATTACTGAACTGGAGGCCATTGCTCATGAGGAATGGGCTAAGATTCCTCTGGAATGCTTCCAGAAGCTGTGCATCTTGTTTGTGGCAGGTCATAAAAGCAAAAGGGTGCTCTACTAAGTACTAAAGGTGCTTGCCATGAAGGGGTTGAATCATTTTGAAACTGGAGAAGGCAGAAGTTTCAGTTGAATTTGGGGAAACCACTTGAAACATTCGTTGTGTTTAACTATTTGACTTGCTTTTGTTTGAGTTGTTCATTGCAAACAGCTGAAAGTCTGTGGAAATTTTGACAATAAACCTGATTTGCAATGGGGGTTGAATAATTTTGATTGCAATCGTATTCTTGTAATACTGTAAGAATTTTCAGAATGTCCTGTTTTACCCACCTTGAACATAGCCATTATTGCTGACATGGCATTAAAATAACAATAAATAATAAAATTGAATTGAAAAAAATAATAATTCAATGGGATCCTTTTGCACTATTCCTTCTTGTCTGATCCATCTATTTTCTTAACAACTAAACCAAGCTTGCTTGAGATTTTTCTTTGTTATAAGTACAGTTTGGTCAATCCACAGAGAGAGAGTTGAAAAAGAATGGACTTCTCTGTGTTGCCATACCTCATGATGAGAACCCCATAGGGGACAGAGACTTCACTTTTCATCTCCTAAAGCCTCGGCCTTGCTCGTTTATCATCGGGAGCGTTTGCTTATCAGTGCCTCGTCTCGAGGTTTGACGCCGGCAGTGACACTTCAGTTTCGAATGAGTCAGACGTGACAAAGAGTAGCCTGTTGTTCCCACGAGCCCCCTGACGAGCAGTTAGTGCAGCGCCGGCGGGCTGCTCAGCCTGAAATGAAGCGACTGTAGAGCGTCAGATAGGAACGTTCGCTGCTGACAGATAAATTGCTGCTCTTGACAGGTTTGCGATGGGACCCTGAGGCAGTCTTTGGGATTATCTGAGCAGGGCCATGTTTCCAGGAGCTCTTTTTGGGGGTTGTTATTATGTTTTTTCATTGTTCTTTTTGTTCTTTTACAGGTCACTTTGTTCTTAGAATTTTAGTACCTAGAGTTCCATAACGCAGACATGTGCATGTGCGTAGGGTTTCAGATACTACTTCCTGTGTGTGTGTGTGTGTGAGAATACACACACACACTGAGAATGTACTTCTGTTTACCAGCACTCCAGAGAAAAGGGGATGTTTTTTAAGAGACGGGTTTCCTGTCAGCCAGTTTGCTTAAAAAGCTGTGCAGCACTTCTAATGGGACAATAAGCTAGGGAAAAACAATAATAATAAAAAAAAGCCTGTTGCTTGTTGCTGCAACCAGTTTTACCAAACTGTAATGTGAAATTGTTAGCCAGCCATTTGGGAAGTTATTTCTTACCATTTTGTTCTGCCAATCATAAAAAAACGACGACAAATATATGAACCTCAAATATTTCCAAACATTATGTAAAGTCTGAGATGTGTATGGCGTTTAGGGTGAGATGCGGATAATGGTGCATCTGCACGTTTTATTTATTTACTTCTTTCTCTCTTTTTGGGGGCACCAGGTGTCTAACTGTCAGCTTCTGTTATGGATAGCCCCAGTGATTTTACAAATTGCAGACGAGGTCTCTAGTGGGTCTGGTGACATTTACTGTGTGTGTGTGTATGTAGGTGTTTATTGCTGCTGTTGTGATAAGCGGTGGCTCTTGGGAGCTCTGCAGCTGATGGCGAGCCTGCACGCACGACTGATAGGAAGCCAGCAGGAGTGACTGGTGACGTCTGCCTCGACTCTAACGCTTATCTCTGGTTAAATTTAGCCTTTGACTCATTTTGACAGTTAGTCATGTGGCATGGAGTCTCTCACTCTCTCCACACACACACACACACACACACACACACACACACACAATTAAACACAGACATTGCGTGCCACACTGTTTTGAGTGGGGAAACTGTGTGTGTCTGCATATAAAGGTCATTCTTGGAGACTTGCCTTCTCGATAACCTTGTGTTGTCAGTTTAGAGGCATGAAGCGTGAGGCTGCTGTAACACACCTCTGGCTGATTAACCTGTTCAACACTCCTACTTGCAAATCTCTTCAGATTTAGACTGAAATCATACTTAGCCTAGGATGCAATCAGGGTGTTCTGTGCTCATCATGTTTACAAATAGAGTGAACAAAACTAGGATTAAGGTTGCTTTCCCACTCAATTGTCAGTGCAAGATTTACATGTTGTTGTAGTTGTTGTTGTTGTTGTTTTTCCATGGAGCATTTTTCTAAAGTTAAGGTGCAGGGTGACTTTTTTTTTCTTTTTTCTTTTAACATTCCAACCAATCAGATTGCAAGTTGAGGCAAGCAAACAAACGAACCAAAAACTGAACATGGGAATGGTGATTTACTACATGTAGAATGGAAAATCTTTCATCTCCCACAGCAGTTTTAACCTGCTCAGTGTCACGGTGGATCCGGAGCCAACAGCCGGAACCCCAGTTCATCGCAGGACTCTCATTCACAGCTCGGGGCTGTGTTTTGTGTAATCAGTCCACCTAACAGCATGTTTTTGGGATGTGTGAGGAAACCAGAAAGCCCAGAGGAAAGCCCAGAGAGACCTGAAACTCCACACAGACAGTTACTCGAGCTCTGGATCGAATCCGGGACTCCGTCTGAGCTGTGAGGCAAGGACTCTTACTCGCTGTGCCATGATGTTGCCCTGCCATTATATTTCATCACTAGAACTGCAAAGTTGCATTATAAAATAAAAAGAACAATGTTAATATTCTTAACATATTAATATTCTCGACCTGAAAATCAATAAAGGCAGGGAGTGATCTAAAGCATGTTATGAAACCGAATGGGGTCTGATGTCACTTCCTGTAACTGTTTGAGCGTGTAAACTGATCTGTGAGGCCAAAGGAAGAGTGCCAAGCACTTGCACAACATATTGCAGCACCTGTTGTGATCTGCACGACTCTGTGTTATCTCTTAACAAATAAGAAATATGAGTTGGCCTAAACAGGCCGAGGTTCTGCATTTGGTTGAAATCAGGCACGTGTTTGCTTTATATTGTGTGTAACATTTAAACGTGACTTTTCTAATTATATTGCTTATTTCATATTGAACAGTTTGTGCAGTCCTTAGTGTTCATCCCCACACCAATCCTTCCACATTTGGAATTGTTGCAATGTGAAATGCCCAAATCAGAAGTTCCATCCATCCATCCATCCATTATCTGTATCGCTTATCCAACACCAATGTGGGAAGCCTGGAGCCTATCTCCGGGGACTCGGGGCACAAGGCGGGGGATGGGGTGCCAATCCACTGCAGGGCGCAATCGCACACACACATCCACACACCCATTCACACACTACGGACAATTTGGGCATGCCGATCAGCCTACAACGCACGTCTTTGGGTTAGGGGAGTAAACTGGAGTACCCGGAGGAAACCCCTGAAGCATGGGGAGATCATGCGCACTTCATGCACACAGGATGGAGTCAGGAATCAAACCCCCAACCCCAGAGGTGCTAGGTAAATGCCCCCAGAGGTCACATAATTTATTAAATGTAGTCAAACTGTGTGCAATTAAAGTGTCACATGACCTCAATATCAATACAAACATACAGCATCATGAAGAAGGCAAGGCATTGTATATTCTAACCTGGATATGTTCGAGAGGATCATTTACATTAGAACTACACATGACTACACGTGACCACTAAAGTGTGAATGTGAACTAGAACTTGAACTTATGTAGTAAACTTTCACGTCTTATCTTCTCAGGTTTTTTCTTTGTACTCTGTCTAACCCTGCGTTCACACCAGCAGTAACAATTCACTCATGTCGCTTGTGGTCATGCATGGTAACCGCTGCTATCGCGGTCACTTGTGGGTGTGTACTGTCTGTATTTATTTATTTATTTATTTATTTATTTATTTGAATTGTAAAGTCACCATGTGTGTGAGTTCACACTCCACTGTAGAACTCATACAGGCTTTGTTTAAAATGCATTTTATATTGGAAATACAAGACCATGGCTTTTCTGTACTGGATGTGGTTGTGTAGGGATTAAATACAGGTACCTCATTTATAGCGGATCAAATGAAATGTCGCTTGTCTCTCTTTTGCCAGAATCGTAGCTTAGTATTACACACTTACATACCAAACAAGCCATCAAGCCTGTGGTGTTGAGTGAAGCAAAGTGTTTTTGTGTGCATATGCGTGTGTCCAGAGCCTTTTAATCCCATTTTTGTATTGTGCTTAAACCCTGATGGTATTATTCTGTAAATCTCTCCAGGTCAGCTTGGGTTTAATTCCATGTAGGAACCCGAGTGAGATTAAGCCGTGCATCATTTACAGCTTAACTTTGATTATATTTATCTACACCACAGTTTCGGGTGACGGCAGTATCATGCACACTATTTAAAGACCCCGATCAAGTGTTATCTGTGTTAATGGCTGTAATTTATGCTTTAGCAGAGTAGAAGGAAGGGGTTTCTGATCGGGAATTAACATTGTGTTTACAGTATTGGGATCATTTTATCCAGAGATACTTTAGCACGATCATTATAATATGGTTAAAGTTCTATTTTATTGCCAGCCCATTGAAATGAAATTTTGTGCCACCACTTAAGAGGACAATCGCTCTTGTGTCTGTGTCGCACCATGTTTTTATGTCGGGCTGCATCTGTTGTGGAAACATCAGCACGGTTCCGGCGTCTGGTTTTCAGTCACACGCTTTGCCTGCTTCCCCCATCTCACCCTGCCTGCATGATCTATCACAAATATTGTAGTGTGTGTGTGTGTGTGTGTGTGTGTAATACTGTTTGGATCCAGTCCTGACATCTTGTCTCCCCCCCCCTCCATTCTTTTCAGCAACACCAAAACCAAAGGAACCAGTGGCCATTTTGGTTGCGTTTGGCCTCAGCGTTGTACACGCTCCTGTTCGATGGCGAGCCCATGGTTCACAGGAGGAGACAGGAGGATCGCAGATGAGTCGACCACCGGGACAAGATCCGCCTCTTCCGCTTAATGGCACTGTTCAACTTTCAACACGGGTTTTTAGGGGGAGAAAGCGAGAAGGAAGACGATCTCCGCGGGACGGGGACCTCCTTTACTCCTCACAAGAAGATGCCATGGTGTTCATGAGATTATTTTCATATAAGACTTATTGAGGTATTTTGTACAATATTTTCTGTCTTTGAATTTCGCTTGCACTTCCATGCGTGTACTTTTTTTGTGAACAACTTCCATCGTGGGAATGCCTTATCATCTCCAGCCACTGCAGAAAGACTGTTGAATTCTGAATGTGGACTGAAGTAGAGACGGTGGTGGTGGTGGTGGTTTTGGAAGTTTCTTTTTTTCTTCTTCTTTTATCTTCCAGGACACCAATCAGCTTGACTAATCTCCAAAGAGTTTTGCACCTCAGTCTGCTTCTGTAGCTTTTCATAATTATTAGGATTTTTTTTTTACGTTGTTTTTACTATCTCCCATACCCAACCCCCAAACTCCAACCCCACAGGAATAGGAAGCAGACAGGCCTCTACTACTTGAATTTGGCGTGTCTCACTGATGAGCTTGTCAATAATCAGCAAGCGAGATCGCCAAATAGTTAGATGCCTAGAGGCAACATGTGTCATGTTCTCGATTTAAGCCAGAAGAATAAGAATGCAGTGCCTGTTATTATACAAATGTTTTTTTTTTTTTGTTTTTTTTTTTTTTTACTCAATCCACCTTCCTTAAATTTTCAGTGAAGGTTTCAGTAACCCTCATTGCATCACTGTCAAAGGAAATTCACTGTGGGTATTAGTCTGCAAGTTTAACACCAAAAAACCTCAGTTCTGATTCTCACCACATGTTTCAGGTTGATTTTCCAAAAAAAAACAAAAAACTGATTTTCTACTGAACGTTTTATGTACCACTGGTCCTTTTGGTTGGCTGTTGAACATCATTTTGGCCACTTGTTTTCTCAGCCACAGAGCAAGACTGTGTCTGTGAAGTGAAGTGAATTGCATTACTCCTCTCAGGATACTCGGGTGTTTTTGTCTTACAGAATTTCAAGTTGTATTTGTACTAATTTTTTTTTCTTTTTTTTTTAAAAAATACCTTCCAGATTATGTATGTTTCAGTGGTTTAAATGTTGTTTTTTGTTTTTGTTTTTTTAAATAACCACTACTTTTGCCTATATTAGATGTAAATTGTTAGTAAGACTGTAACTGCCTTGTTTAAAGACACTGATTGATTCTTAATGCTGTTTTTTTGTTTTTGCTTGTAGAGCTGTTTATATATATATATATATATATATATATATATATATATATATATATATATACATATATATATAATTTGACTTTTTTTGTTTTTTTCTTTTAAAGGAGTGATGTATATTTTGTGAGACTAGCTTTTCCAGTTTCTAACCTTAAAGCAGTCCGTCCAGGATTTTGCGATTGCAGCAATCTAAACTAAATTTCATTGTATTGTATACAATGACAATAAAGTATAAACTCTCCCTTACCTTACAATATTCTGAGGAGCTTGCAACTTTTGAACATTTACCACAGATTTTCCATAGATTTGGGACGAGACGTTTCCTGTGACGTCATCACAACACGCATTCAGCCAAAGCCCTCTGCGATTCACGTGTGTTGAACATGAGTACAGCTAAAAGGTCTCATTTACCAACAAGCACCACTGCTAAAGATCTGCAATTTCATCATTTCCAGTAGTTTTCCACAAAAACAAAAGCATTTTTGGCTGGAACAATCACAAAAAGAAAAACCTCAGCGAAATCCTGTATGGACTGTTAAAGGACTTTCCTTGTTACACACAAATCTAGAACATGCAGGTTATCTTTGGATGGTTATATGAAGGACCCAGGATGGTTTAATTTTAGAACCTTTAACAAAAGCTCTAAAAATGTAAACTCCTATAACCGGTTAGAGTCAGTGTTAAAGTCTAGTCAGAATTTGCCTTATTGATTTGCATACAGTATGTACTAGTTTCACAAAAAATAATGGCTTAACTGTAGTCCTATGATTACACAGGTACACAGGCATGGTACAAAATGTCTCAAGTTCTCATCACTGAACAGTGTTGCCAGCTGTGTGTGTGTGTGTGTGTGTGTGTGTGTGTGTGTGTATATGTATGCGTGATTGTATGCATGTATGTGTTGTGTGGGGCACAGGCTATTTTTCAAGCATGATGAATGTCCAAAGAAATGCTGACCGTTTGTTTCCTGCAGACCGTGAACGCTGAGCCAGTGACTGTAGCCCTCACAACTCAGTAGCTATCTTTCTCACTTCACCTAGTCTCCATCCATATACATTCACTCCTTAAATTTGATTTTTTTTGGTTATGCTGATATAATTTCTTTAATTTGTAATTTATGTGTATTTTTGTCCTTTTTTAAAAATTTTATTTATTTCTTTGTATATAGATCCATTGCTACTGTATAGGTTGTGTGCAATTTCTTTTCTGTGTGTTTCTTGCCACTTTTGTTTTGGTCTTGGATGGGTCTACGTTTCTTCTTCCGCACGCTGTGGATTAAGGAGGTGAGAGGTTACCCTTTTATTGGATCTTGTTTCATGGTGATCACTTCCTGAATTCCTTTTAAATGTTTTATGTTAAGGCTATGAAAAGTGAACCAAGAGAAGTTCGTGCATAAATTCTAATCATTGTACTCCTACAAGACTGTATTGTGCATTCTAGAGTGATTTATGTTCTGAACTATGAAGGGAGTTGGATTTTTTTTTTTGTGCACTCATTGGTTTAGTCAGTCTTGGTTTCCTCTGAAGAGCATGAATGGTAAAAAGGCAAAAATGGGAAGGAAATTTATTTACCAGACTGAAGGAATCCATCAGCAGTGAAGGATTGTAAAGTTACCACTTCCAGATGGGTGACAAATTAAAGGTAAATAAAATAGAGGCCCTGTTGTGCTCTGGGGGGCATTTTGCCTGCCACTTGTCCCCTTAGACTGGGAAGGATCACTGCTCTGTGTGTGTGTGTGTACATATATATACATATACATGTACGTGTATACACACACAACCACACACACATTATTATATGTGTGTGTGTGTATGTATGTATATATATATATATATAATATATATATATATATATATATATATATATATATATATATATATATATATATATATATATATATATATATATATATATATATATATATATATATATATATATAATGTATGTGTGTGTACATGTGTATATATCATACACACACACAGAGTATGTGTTTATATCGTATATAAAAAAATATATATAATAAATGTTGTGGTGGCCCAACACCTTTTAATTCGTCACCTGTCTACCTTTTATATTGCATTAAATATAATTGAAACCTATTTTTAGAATCCTTTAAAACATTGCATATACATAAGCATTATTAATGGACAGAAAAGGCCCCGAAGAAATGCGTTGCCCATAATACAACAGTGAATGAAAAGCTTGTGGTCATCATTCTCATTGACCTCATTACTATGATGCTCACTGTCTCCTACCAGGTTCCATTCAAATGTTTCAATATAATATAATCTCTCAAAGATGGTAACAGGGTAGGAAAGATTAATCAAGACACTGGGCCATGTTAATGAGTTAGCATGTCTTCACTGTATCCACTATTTTCTTGATTTACATGCACTGGAAAATATTTTGTAATATTTTTGTCCAATCTCGTAGTTGTTGTTTTAAAAAAATATATCTATATTCCAGTGTTCTTCTAAGAAGCCTCTCCTGGCATTCTCCTAATACACTTAAGGTGACAGCCACAAGTAACAACGTGTATGTTTTCCTTTCACACAAAGGATTGCAAGCATACCATGGTGTCCAGTATTAGTTTGATGAAGTGGTTTGTATGGAGGAAGATCGAGGTCTCACCAACAATTTCAGCTATTCAAAGACCTTCAAGGTTTAACAGAATCTTGACCAGGCCTATGTTTGACAGAAACCAGCAGTATCACGAAAAGTATTTTGTTCTCCAAAATTTTGGTTTCCAATTTCCAAAATTAGGTGTACTGATGTTTGAGGTATTATGCTTGCTTTTGTTTTTTAACAAATCCAATTTTGTTCTTCTTTTTAAAATAAACAATAGAGGGATTTTTTTAAAATCAATTGGCATTTGTAATAAACTACACTGTATTTTTTTTAATTGCCAGAAACCTATTATTGTAAAAAAAAAAATATATATTTTTTTTTTACAATTATAGAGATGGCTAAAAGCCTTTTAGTTCAAAAGTTAAAAAAAAAAAAAAAAAAGGAAAAAAATTATCTTGAGGCTCACAATTCTCTGTATACCAAGAAATGAGACCCAGCGAAAATGTAGCATTTGTTGTAAACATTGAACTGTGTGTCTGCGAGACTGTACTGTGCACTCTGGAACTTGTTTTCTTATGTTTTGATACAGTATAGAAGTTTTAGACAATGTTATATAGTGCAATATGCTGTATATAAGAGCTTTGCTCTAAAAAAAATGATTTCTGACTTTTTTTT
>CM022761.1:8246777-8379277 GCA_012411365.1 Ameiurus melas
TTCCCATTGTGTACTGTGGCACATCCTATACCTATCACACACAGAATCATTTGTGCACAACAGGCATTTTATTCATATTGTCAGCTACTCTTTCACTCCTCCATGTTCCCTGACTAACCTGTTTTGCCACTTCTAGGTTGAGAACTTCTTTAGCCTGAAGCATTAGATGTACGCCTAGTTCAAGCTATAAACACAAAGCCCTGTGTTGTAGGACAGTCAACTTTTTCAGCTATTTAGAAGAGCAGAAATCACTTTCAGATGTTTCCACAGGCTCCCTTCCCCCTGCACCATTTATGTTGTGTGGCTAGTGTTTACCTTCACTGCTTAGCAATTCATGTGTCGTGGGTCAGGTCATCTCCTTTATTTAAAATATCCAATATCACCAGTATCTAGATCATATACAATATATATTAATATGATAATATTAATAATATTATTATCATAATAATGACATTAATGAAATCAGACAGTGAATCCTGTTGTGAAAATATTTATTTTACTTTGTTACTCTGAGGTATAAATGATCTAAAGTATGATCTTAAGCTTAAGTAAATTGGACTGTTTATCAGCAAAGCATAGCTCATTTTTCAAATCCTTATTAGTATTGCATGGATGGATATTTTATTTTGTAAAAGTATAAACAAGGCCATGCTAACGTGAAGAATATGAGGGTTGAAAAGTAAATCAGAACGGCTGGGCAAGATTCATATTGGTGATCACAAGAGTTAAGTTATACTATCTCTTAGTTTTTCATCTAAAAGTATAATGTCCAGAGCCTAGTGGACAACAGAAGAGATGAATGAAACTAGAGTAGAGAAAAGTAAAGCAATGTAGCCTACTGAACAATGTGAGTGTAGCACATGAACTGAAGCACACCAGCTGGAGGTTTAGAGAACACTTGGAAATATTCGCAACCAAGTCAAGCAATAAAAGCAGAGATGATGATCACGGTTGAATCCTTGGGGCAATGCTATTATGGTGCTCCAGCTGAATCAAGGCAAGGGAGAGGAGGGGAAGGAGGGGGGAGAGCTGGAACTCAGAGCCAGTCCCAGCTCCACAACCTTGCTTGGCTCAGCACTTTTCTCAGAGACGCGAGAGACTTGGCAGCCTCTGGCTGACAAACAATAGACCCTCTGTTCCTGGGCTTCTCGCTGTTTGAAAGAGACACCCATTAGCCCCACTCTCTATCTCTGGGGTCAGGATTGAGGGTCACCAGCAAGTAAGGCTCTTGTTTATGTCTGGAAAGCCAATCAACACACTCTTTTGCTCTGGTTAACCCTTTCCTTCCTTTTCCGGGTTCTGGAGAAGTTATTGTAGAATGTCGATTCCAATAATAATTACATTATGAGAAGAATAATAAAAATGTATTGATGCCTTGTAAGTGGTATTTTACAAGTATAATTATACAAGTTTGTAAATAATGCCATTTCCAACCTCAGCACGTTAAACATGCAAAGTGGGGGGGAAAAACCCCATAAACTTTTGACTTTTGTTTGCTCTGTCAAAACACACAAAGCTCATAAGAAGCTACTTTAACCACACTTTTACAGTTACAGGCCTGAGTGGCTATAAGTACTGTTCTATTTTAGTGAACTTTAGTGACTGAAATTGCAGCAACAATTACTGACAATAGCAAGAAATGTTAGCGATAACCTTAATGATGATGATTACATTCTCAGCACAGTGATTAGTATGGTCAATGTTATAGATTTAGTAAACTAAGTACTGTGCCTGTATATTAAGTGATCTAAAGAAAATACTGCTATAAACTAATTTAAATGTAGAGGAAGTGTACTTTGCACTGTAGAAAGTGTGTGTCCAAGTTGATTTGATGTCACTCCAGTAAACAGGGAAGGAACTAGTAGTTGAGAAGTCTACCCCAAGTTCACAAATTGAAATTTCCAGTTGACGGGGTGTTGTCAGTGGTTTTTACCAGTTGTAGGTGGGTAATTACAAGTTGCAACTTCACCTCAAACACATCTTTCACTGAACCCACTGCTTAAATGCAAAACGTTTGAATTACCAGTGGTTTCTGTGTAAAAAAAGAAAAGAAAAAAAAAGAAACTGTACCTCTATTTTACAATTTATCTACAAAAACACTGAATTCTAAGAAGTTAAAAATCAAATGTTGGTTGTAGCCACAGCAAGGTAACAATGTAAAAGCTAAATGAACAGAATACAGTTCTGCAATGACCTTCTAAGTCAGATTTGAAGAAGGCAGTGTATGACATCTGGCAGAGTTATACCGGATATGTCAAGAAAAATAGACAAACATTGGCAAAGTGATCTGGCTGAGTTAGAACAGAAAAACAAAAAATATGCAAAGAAGTTGGAGGCAGTTATTTTACAGTTACAGTTACATTTATATAGCACTTTTCTAGACACTGAAAGCGCTTTACATAGCATGGGGGGTTCTCCTCAACCACCACTAATGTGTAGCATCCACCTGCATGATGTGATGGCAGCCATAGTGCACCAGAACACCCACAACACACCAGCTATTAGTGGAGAGGAGAGAGTGATGTCGCTAATTCAGAGATGAGGATTGAAAGCGATATAGAACTTGTCACTTGATAATGAAGAAGCATCAGTAAAACCTAAATTACATTTCTTCTTCTTTTTGTCATTTTGCTTTTGCAAACATTTGCATTCAACTGTACATTTGCAGGAGCTCTATGGGAACCAGTTGCTAATAAGCAAATACAGTAAATATCAGTAAGAGTGCCATAACTGCAAACTGGCATGGGAAAATGGATCAACATCTCTCACACTCACAAAGCCACATTGCACATCCAAAAGCACCAGCAGCAGCAGCTAAAGAAGTTCCAGCCTGTGAGGTTACTGCTTAATTACTGCAGTGAAGAGTATATAATTATCCTTAAAGAGTCATTCTGCACTTTCAAAGTGTTAACGAAAACACTGAGCTTTCAGGGGAAGTGTTTTCACTTCTGATATACTGGAAAGGTCTTGCCAATTTTTATTTAATTACATGATTGACTTTGAACCTGTTTTAAGGAAGCTCAACCAGTTAATCATGATGAGTGGAGACAGTATGGAAGCCCTACATGGTGTACAAATCGTTCTAGCATTACAATATATCTCTATATGTACATCCATTTAGACTATTTTCATTTATAAAACTATAGATTGTTGTGGCAAGGGAGATTCTTGAAAAGTTCTTTACAACAAAAGTTATGGCATTGTAACAGAGACACAGTTAAGGAAACGCAAGAAAGTTTCACCTCAAACACAAATTTAGACACTACCTGGAACTGATTGTTCAAATGAGGATGCTGGGTAAGGTGCTGCTTATCCAAGACAATGCTTCTCACCTTCTCCATGACTGTGGACATTCAGTTCCAGACTTTTCCAGCCACGCTACAGCAAAGAGCAGTACAGGATGTCCTTCCTACCTGCTGCCATCAGTCTCTATAACTCATCCACCAGGTGAATCTGCTCATATCTCATAACTCTGCTCATATGATTTACCATAATATCCAACATGCATGATACAGCTATTGAAGTCGATTACACATTCTGGTAACACTTTACCTTAGGGCAGTGTTCATAAGGATACATGGCAAGTTAAGTCTCATCTTCACCATTATGCAACTCTGACAGACCAAAAGTATAGCCTACTGAGCTATAAAGTCAAACAATGTCAAAACACAATTTTGAGTATGGTGTTAATATTAAAACTGACGAGAATCTTTATGACGAGACAGCTTTAAGCTGGTTAGAAGAAGACTTTATAAACAGTTGTAATGAATAGATTATGCAGGTATTATGTAGTCTAACAAGTACTTCATTCTCTGGGTCAGCGTTTGAATGCTTCCAAAAAAGAAGCCTTGGCATTCAGAACAGACAGGAAATGACAGCATAAAGTGCAAATGAAGTGGGAATTACAAACAGGATGAGATAGTAGAGATAGGATCTTTGTCAGATAGTAACAACATGGCATATGGTGAATCAATCCATATGATTTGGTAATCCAGAAAGGTAGAGGCAATACTGATCATTCATTCATTCACCTGCAATATCGACTTTATGCTGGTCAGGGTCACAGTGGCTCTGGAGCCTATCCCAAGAATGGGATGCCAGTCGCAGACATTCACATTCTCATTCACACTTATGGTCAATCCATCCAATGACATCTTTTTGGGAAGGTAACCCACATTGACATGGAGAGAACATGCACAGAAACGCCACACAGACTAGTTCTCAGAGGTCAGGAACGAACCAGGTAGCCTGTGAGCTCTGTGAGGCAAAAATGCCTGATACAAATCTCTCCATCTTAATTAGGTTGTACCTTTTAAACATAGTATATAACAACAGCCATTAAATGTGACAAATACTATATATTGCACATCCACAAGACAAGCTTCAATAACTGGCCTTTATTAACTCCTTTCTTAATATTTATGTTAAGGCTACATTTTTAAAGAATGCAGAATATTGCACTAATCCTTTTTGCTGAATCTAAAAACTCCATCACCTTCAGCAGTTTAAACGTAAAAGTAGTTCTGAGATAATGTCTCGTTCCTCCTCAAATGTATATGATATATTCTCAGACGTTTTTGTATTTGATATTTGGAATTAATGAATAACAATCTTTTTCTTACATCCTAAACAGGGCTAGTCTTTTAGTCTGAACCAGTTTACTGTATATTAGATTTCATAGGATCAAGATCAAACTACTTGGTTGAGTTTGCTCTACATTTTGTATTGATTATAATTTACAGAAACCTGACACAATATAACCAGTGTATGTATAGATTAATATTACATAGCGACTGGCCAATATTTGATCTATACTATACTATATTTGGACTGTGGTTAGGAGATTTAGGAAATTAAGGAGATATTGATCCGTATGTTGGTTGATTAAGGATAAATCTGAATTAGATGAAATCCTGTGCAGTATGCTGTCGTTAGTTCAGTAACCCAAACAACATTGAACAGTCAAAGCAACATTTTTCCATTACAGACATGTTTCTGTCTCATTTTGTTATTGTTTCCCTACTTTTCTGCACTAAAAATAGCTGTGCATCCCTTCAGTTGTTCTGTGGACCTTTAGCGGTGTTTATGTTTGCCAAATAATGTTAACAGAGACCTGGTTAAACTTGTTTATCAAAGATGTGAGTATCAGTTTTCTTTCTTCTTCCCTCCCTAAATCTCTCTCTCTCTCTCTCTCTCTCTCTCTCTCTCTCTCTCTTGTTGCAGGATACAGTATACACATGACATGATCCAGGCATATTAATAAGGGTATAACGACACACAGAAACAACTCTTTCAATTTCATTTATTATTTTTTTTAATTTGGTTACTTTTGTGATCTGTGGGCTTTAATTCTTAAATTCTAAAACTTTAATTCTACAATTACGTGTATGCAAAAAAAAACAACAACATCTGAGCTGCCATAATTAATAAAGTTGGAACATAAACCTTTACCCTCACTGCTTTTCTGCTGGTCACCTTGGTAAGACAAAGTAAAAGTCACCCTTCTGTATCCAGATGTACACTGTATGGCCAAAGGTTTGTGGACACCTGATTATCACATCCATATGTTCTTTTTTGAACACACCATTGCAGATTTAGTAACTGTGTCAACAGTTTGGTGAAGGCCTACATATGAGTGTGAAATTCAGGTGTCCCTAATCTTTTGTAATCCACCTGTCCATCCATCCATCAATTTTCCAAACCGCTCCAGTTTGGAGCTTATCACAGGGAACTTGGGGCACAAGGTGGGGGACATACTGGACAGGGTGCCAACCCAACACAGGGCACAATCACACACACACACACACACACACACACACATTCACACACTACGGACAATTTAGAGATGATAATCAACCTATCCATGTCTTTGGACTGGGGGAGGAAACCGGAGTACCCAGAGGAAACCTTCGAAGCACAGGGAAAACATGCAAGCTACAATTCTATAAACAGTGTGGAGGTGGAAATCGAAACCCAAGGTGCAAGCTAACCACTTAGCCACCATGCTCCACACTTTTGTCCATATAGTGTATTTTGTGAATCAGAATTCTGGAGTCAGGATTACAGAGTCATTCATTCTAAAAAGTCCTTGTTTGTCTGTTTAATTCATCATTTCCCTCTTCATAATAAAACCATATCCCATTATAAACTATTTAAATTCAAAATTTCATGATCTCTGAAATGCATTTGGAAATTTGTGCACAGTAAGAGAGAAACAGAAACCAGACCTCCAGGGTTTGGGTTTGATTCCTGCCTCAACCCTGTGTGAGTGGAGCTTGGATGTTCTCTCCGTGTTTCATTGTAGACATGTATTGTAGGCTGGTTGGCCTTTCCAAATATTTCTGAATGGGTTCTGCTTGAGAAAACCAGAGAAGTAACATAATATTCAAATACAAATATGATTAGGAGGTGCACCATTTATTATTTTAGAGCAGTTCACAGGGCATCTGGTTGAGAATAGAGGTGTGCATTGGGACTTGTGTCCCCTATGGGACACAACAAAAAAGTTGCTTGAGTGGGAGGTTTTTTTCTTTTATAAGTGTATGAGTGGTCAAATATGAAGCTCGTGTGACAAAGGAAAACCATGTTCATTAACATGGAACAACAGTAACAATGGTTTAAATTATGCTACTAGTTTGTTCACTCACTCAATCATGTTTAGTAACCTCTTTATCCTGACAGACTACTCTGGATGGGATACCAGTCCATCGCATCCAAACACTCCTTCATGACTAGGGGAACTTTAGCAAAGATGGTAGGAACATGGAGGAAACTTGCATGGACACAGGGAGAACATGCACTGAAACACAGCACAAAAAGTAACCTGAGCTTAGGATCGAACCAGGAACCCTAGAGCTGTGAGGCAGCAACAATACTGGCTGCACCACTACCCTAGTTGTGGTCTAGGCCATGCCCAGTTTGGGTTTAAATCTGAATAATGATACGGCTATTTGGAGCCCTAAACAGATAGAGATAGTTATTTCATTCCACCCTTACTCAGGTGAATTGTGCTAAACAGAACCTTGAAGAGGGACAAATCAATTTACACTTTAAGGTGTTAGAGGAAACGTCTTTTTTTTTGCAGACTGTGTACTTATATGAAGCTGTAGACACACAGGGTTTTAGATGATTAAGAGTTTTAGCTTCCTAGAGGGTTTCTTGGACACTTTTCTAAAATTAGCCACTGTTTTTGGGGTATACATAGAACCTTTAAGGATTTCCCCAGAAGGACAACTGTTGAACCCTATAGAGTGCTAGATGGACATTATTTTATTATTTATCTAAGAGTGTAGGATGTGCACATATATATTTTTTTATTTAAATTTTTGTGGTGTGGATTTGGTTTTGTCAAACAATTGAGCAGTCAGCATTACCTGGAAACTGTCTCAGCTACGTTTATTTGGCACATCTTTTCCAGTTCATATCTGGCAACTCCTACAAAAAAGATGGCGAAGCCAATCAGTATTATGAAATGTGCATAATTTTTGGATGAAAAACTGCTATCCATCTTTGATAAATCCCTGTCCAAAGTGTACAACATCTGTTGCCTTTGAACTTTCGATGTAGTGTGGGATACAGAAACTGACAGACATACTTTCCCTAAAAATGATGAACTCATGGACTTAGCAAACAGGCCATTAACTCTCTTTATTAGTTGCCGTTTATGTGCAATGCTCGGGCCATTCATTGCAGTTCTCTGTAAGATACCTACAGTACTTCATGTGCACTGAACATATCAACATGATGGAAAGCTTGCTACTGCTGCTTAGCAGATGAATCAGAAAATTGCCAACCCCCCAAAATGGGGCTGCTTTAGCTGATACAGAGGCCTGAATCTCCAACAATGTCTTTTTAGGATTAGAACCTTAGAAAGAATGTCAAGACTGTGTTCTTGATTCTCCACCACACTGCAAAATGTCTTGTACGGTGAAAATCTAACAGCCTCTTCCAAAAAAAGGGGCAGAGGCTGTACTTCTGAGCAAAATAGAAATGCTGAAATATGGTGTATGGTTTAATAATCATATGGCACAAGGTTGAGGTGGAGCTCGGATGTAATTATAGTAATGACCAGTGGGCATTTTAAACCAAACCCTGAACATCTTTCACTTCATTCAATACTTATGTTCCCTAATGGCACTAGCTCAATATATTAGCTAAACTCAATCCTGTTTAAGAGATGTATTTATCAAGCTTTTCCAGATTTTTAGAGTATTACATATTTATCAGTGTTGCACCTATCCCTTTTACGTTCCTTGTGAAGCCAGAATGCACCAGACTTATATTTATATATTATTACATGCCCCTTAAGAAAATATAGACTTTAGATTTTGTGTAAACTTGATGCAACATCAGCAAGGTGTTGATTCTTTTCCAAATATATATTTAAACGTTTTTGTTTTTTTTAAAGCCTTGCAGTTAGACAATCCATCATGCTCAGTGACCCGTAATCCCCATGCAGGGGAAGCTCATAGCTTACTATTTCATAACAATTATTTGTTAACCTTTGGAGCAGACACTCTGTGGTGTCTGCCAATACCTGCTGATTGCACAATTCCGCTCAGCTGGATGAGCCTTATAAATCAGACTTGACACCAAGCATGTTTTAAAGCCCTCCATACATATTAGTGCTACAAACAATAGTGTCATTATCTGTGCCATGTAGCAGAAAGTACATCTCCCTACCTCCAAAAAAATCTGCTAGGGAGTGCTTGGCAAAACAATCCTTTGTGGAGAACCTGGTTAAGAAGGAGAGAGCTGCAGACAATGAACTGTTAGACAAGCCAATGTGCCAGACCTATCTATATCTTCTTTGCTTATTTTTATGATATATTATGTTTCAGTGTTGCAGTGGGTAGCATAACTGCCTCACAACACCTTGGTTCGATCCTGAGCTCAGGTAATGGTCTCTTTGGAGTTTTCCATGTTCTCGCTGTGTTTGTGCTAGTTTCTTCTAGGTTTTTACGGTTTCCTCCACATGTCCAAAAACATGCCAGTGATGCCAGTAGGCAGACTGGCTATGCTAAATTGCCCCTAGGTGTGAAGGATTGTGTGAATGTGTATGTGCATGGTGCCCTGCAATGGACCGGCATCCCATTCAGAGTGTGTATTGCATACAGTGTTCCCAGGAGAGGCTCAGGACAAGGAAGGCAACTGTTATAAAGCAATAAGATAAAGCAAGATAAAGATAAAGATTACTGATAAAGATTATTAATAAGATAAAGATTACTGAAGACAAATGAATGAATGAATTGTGTTTCAACTGCATTTTGAATTTGGATAATTCACACAGAGATTATTCTCAAAACAATTGTGGTGGCACCACATTACTGTTTTGAAACACAATAGAAGACACGATAATTGTAGATAGTATTGCTTTTATCATTGGTTCAGCCAGCAATTATTTTGTGATTTTGGATTAAGGTCAGTTTTGCCAGAGCTCCATACCAGTTAACTGGGTCAACCCATATATGCCATTTAAACAGGAAGTATGATCAGGCAGTGGGAAGGTTTCACTGCTATATTACAGCAACCCATATTTCGACCTATTTAAACCAGGTGATTTATCTGAAGTCTTGGCTTACAAATCTTGCCTCGTTATTTTAGTGAATTTATTTTCATGCTAATGGAAGTGGCTTGAGATCAGTCACATTATCCTACTTCAAGTATCCTTTGAAAAAAGGTAGATTGTAACCATAAAGGGATATTCATCAACTCTGCATCATTCACATTATTCTGAAATGCTATTAAAATCCAAGATTCATTGTCTTCTGAACTTGAATCACCAGTTTGGATGAATGCAAGGCCACTGTAGCCTCATCTTCCTGTTCTTAGTTTACAGGAGTGGAACCTGGCATAGTGTTTTATTACTGTAGCCAATTCACTTTAGCATTCAATGCATTGTGGCTTCTGTACACCACTAAGTTATTATTTGTGTATATGTGGCCTTTCTGTTAGTTTGAATCCATCTGGTCATTCTGCACTTCCTCATTAACAAAATGCTTTGACCACAGAACTTCCACTGGATTGATGTTTTTTTTTTAAATATAATTTATTTATTGCACCATTCTCTGTGAACTTTAGAGATTGTAAATACATAACAATCCCAGGCAAGCAGCTGTTTCTGAGATGCTGGAACCACCAAATTGGCACCAACAATCATGGTTTGATCACACATCTTGTCTGTAATGTTTGCGCCAACAACAACTAAACTTCTTGACCACATCTGCTTAGCTCCACATGTTTAGAGGCTATGTTATGTGTCTTAAAAAGCAGGTGTACAGTGCTGTGGAAAAGAATCCTGATTTCTTCTGTTATTGTGTATATCTCATACAAAATTGTTTCAGAAATGAATAAAAAAATCTACGATAAAACAAAGGCAACCTGAGTAAACACAAAATAAGTTTTTTTTTTTTTTTTAAATAATAATGTTATTTATTTCGTGTTTATAGCATGAGGTTGGTTAAAACATCTTACCCTGTAACACACTTTGCCAATGTTGAAAGAAATTCCAGAAATGGAAATCCTAAAGGAGAATGTCTGGTCTTCAGTCTGTAAACTGAAACTCAAGTGCAACTGAATTATGCAGCAAGACATAGTAGTAAGTCCAGTCCTAGAAGTAAGTGAAAATCTGATCTCCAGTTATCGGAAGCATTTGGTTGCAGTTATTGCTGCTAAAGGTGGCACAACCAGATTTTAAGTTTAAGAGTGCAATTAGTTTTTCACATGGGTGATAGGTGATGGACAATTGTTTTTTTTCTTCAATAAAATAAATAAATAAAAACTATATTGTTTACTCATATTGCCTTTGTTTTATGTTGTATTTTGTTAGAAGATCTGAAACTATTTAGTATGAAATATACACAAAAATAAAAGAAATAAGGGTGGGGCAAATACTTTTTCAGAGCACCGTACATAATAAAGTGTGCTGTATGGTTAAGGGTAGGAGTCTGCAATAACGTGTATCCTACAAAATACTGTGCACCTACATTGTGTGTGTGTGTGTGTGTGTGTGTGTGTGTGTGTGTGTGTGTGTGTGTGTGTGTGTGTGTGTGTGTGTGTGTGGTCTGTGAAATATCACTGGATGTGTCTGAGGCAAAAATTTTGGCAGACACCCAAGAATTATAAAAAACTGCTTTGACAAAAACTGCACAAAATGGAATTAAATTATTCCCACTTAAATTACATTCAGTGCCAATAGTTCTGTACTTAGAACAGTTCTATACTTTGTTTTGACATTGAATGTTGATTGTCTGAGAGGCATTCAAATATGACTGAGTATCACATTACCACAATGTGCTATCCATGTGTTTTGGGTCTTATTGCATCACTCAACTTTCATTAAGCATCAGGTAATGTATTGTTGTCTCAGTTATTGCAAGCTGTCTGGGGACTGAGGAAAGCAGCTCCAAATCTTGATGTTCCTTGCAAGGCTCACATGAACAGATCTTCATTAATAAGGGCAAGAACCAGACTTTGTGTGACTTTTTTTAGGATAGGACCTGAGTCCAGGTAGCTTTTGGACCACAACACATGATCCCATTTGTAGTTCTAGTGACTAGTGAAAGGGCTTCTTTGATACAACTACAAAAATCAACTTAAGGCTCTTTTTCCTTCATCCTCTTCCTCCTCCTCCTCACAGTGTGAGGGTACTGTGTGTGTGTGTGTGTGTGTGTGTGTGACAAATTCCTGGCAAATTTACACCTGTTTAAGCTGTGAAAATGTAGCTATTTAACTGTGCGTAATGGTATTATAGAATGCTTTCCTGTTTTTTTGTTGTTTTTTTTAAATATCCATTGCTTGTTTGGTATAACAACATGGGATATATAGTGTGAGTAAGATCAGAGGCCACACATGTAGGGACAAAAACTAAACTAGGCATAAAATCTCTAACATCAGTATTCTGATAGTGACTGGCAGCAGTGAGTGTTTTGATGAAGACTAATGTTGGTGTTTAAGTAAAGACTGCTATATAAAGACTAAAGCAGTGTTTGGGTAAATCAACCAATGTTAGTGTTTGGATAAACAAACCAACAACAGTGTTTGGATAAATAAACCAACAGCTATGTTTGGATAAATAAACCAACGGCAGTGTTTGGATAAATAAACCAACGGCAGTGTTTGGATAAATAAACCAATGGCAGTGTTTTGGATAAATAAACCAACAGCTGTGTTTGGATAAATAAACCAATGGCAGTGTTTGGATAAATAAACCAACAGCTGTGTTTGGATAAATAAACCAATGGCAGTGTTTGGATAAATAAACCAAAGGCAGTGTTTGGATAAATAAACCAAAGGCAGTGTTTGAATAAATAAAATAATGGCAGTGTTTGGATAAATAAACCAACAGCTGTGTTTGGATAAATAAATCAATGGCAGTGTTTGGATAAATAAACCAAAGGCAGTGTTTGGATAAATAAACCAAAGGCAGTGTTTGGATAAATAAACCAAAGGCAGTGTTTGGATAAATAAAATAATGGCAGTGTTTGGATAAATAAACCAACAGCTGTGTTTGGATAAATAAATCAATGGCTGTGTTTGGATAAATAAACCAAAGGCAGTGTTTGGATAAATAATCCAACACCAGTGTTTGTATAAATAAACCAACACCAGTGTTTGGATAAATAAACCAAAGGCAGTGTTTGGATAAATAAACCAAAGGCAGTGTTTGGATAAATAAACCAAAGGCAGTGTTTGGATAAATAAACCAAAGGCAGTGTTTGGATAAATAAAATAATGGCAGTGTTTGGATAAATAAACCAACAGCTGTGTTTGGATAAATAAATCAATGGCAGTGTTTGGATAAATAAACCAAAGGCAGTGTTTGGATAAATAATCCAACACCAGTGTTTGTATAAATAAACCAACACCAGTGTTTGGATAAATAAACCAACGGCAGTGTTTAGATAAATAAACCAACACCAGTGTTTGGATAAATAAACCAATGGCAGTGTTTGGATAAATAAACCAACAACAGTGTTTGGATAAATAAACCTATGGCAGTGTTTAGATAAATAAACCAATGGCAGTGTTTAGATAAATAAACCAATGGCAGTGTTTGGATAAATAAACCAACGGCTGTGTTTGGATAAATAAACCAACAGCACTGTTTTCCAATAACCGGTGTCATATTACTTCTCTTTACTGACTCTGACGTGTTTTTCTAATATGTAAAAACCAGAGTGCATTTGTAGCATGAGTGGGTAAATGAGTGGCAAAGAGTGGGTCGTGGTTTTTTTTTTCAGCTACTGGATTTTCTGAATGTCAAGAGCTACAATACTGTTAACTTGGGTTGCTAGCTGAAATTGCTATTAAGATAGGCTAGGAATATATCCACTGTGGAAAGGTACAATAGCAGTACCCTGAGGCTAACCTAACTGGTGCTGTTCTGTGATATTCATTTGGATTTTGGTGTGCAGGTTTTTGCTAGTTTTTACTCATGGCTAGCAGGTTAGCATGTGTGGTGCTCATTCTTTTCTTTCTGTGTCCTCATTGTCTCCTGCAGATGATGATGGAGAATGGCTGCTCTATGTGCTTCTAAGCTCCTGAGGAAGCCATGAAGGCCATGATAATGGCTTCTGCTTGGTTGGAATGAAAACCTGAACCCCTCCACACTGGCCCATTATGGGTAAGATTGGACACCCCTGGTCAAAATCTTCCCTTACACTTGCTAAAGTTACCACATACTCGCTGGATAGCTTAGCTAATTGGCACCTTCTGTGATTCTGATCTGAGAAGAATAGAATGAAATAAAGTGTGCTTACTGCTGATTGTGTGTTACAGGCTCAGATTGTGCCTGCTTATTTTGTGAGCAGCCATCTGGCTGAGCACTGTCTGATTCAGGGTGAATCACTGCCTTTATATATGATTGTATATATAACGAGTTGCATTTGTAACAGTGTGACTGCTCTATGACTGCTTCCAAAACCGCACACTGCTGTCCTAATAGTGTGTCAGACATCTCTCTCTCTCTCTCTCTCTCTCCCTCTGTCTGTCTCTCTCTCTCTCTCTCTCTCTCTCTCTTTCTCTCACCTCAACCTGACCTATTCATATCTGCATTCACTGGAAAAAAGCATGTTGATTTTCCTGGAATGGATTAATAAATAAAATGGGTTGGAATATACTTGGCTGGTTGTCAGTAATCCTGGGCGCAGAGCCAAAGTATCACCTATTTGAGGGAAGCACTGCTGCGATAAACATATTTGGAAAAGCAGAGTTAGTTTACTAGACTTGAGTTCAGCAGCTAGATAACTATAACTGGCTACCCAAACTCCATGCTCCATACAAAAGAGTGTGTCAAGACAGATGTGTGCTAAATACCCTTTACCAATCAGTGTTAGCCCAATACTTAGATATTTGTTCATCTCATTGTGTATTTTGGCGGTGTTACAAACCACATGATATTGTACTTAACTGGGTGTTGAGTACTTAAAAAAATCTCTGCCACCTACTCATAAGCTACCATCACCATTCACCTTTTTAGGAACACGTGTACAGCTGAATGGCCATGCAGTTATCTAATCAGCCAATCATGTGGCAGCAGCACAATGCATAAAATCAAGCAGATACAGGTCTCGAGCTTCAGATAATGATCACATCAAATATCAGAATGAAGAAAAATTGTGATCTTTGTGACTCGGATTGTGACATGGATGTTGGTACCAGATGGGCTGGTTTGAGCATTTCAGAAACTGCTGATCTCCTGGGAATTTCAGACAAAACATGAAGCACAATGGTGGTAGCATCATGCTCTGGAAATCATGTTGCCATCAAGGGCAACATGGATGGAGCCATATAAAAGCAAATACTTGAGAAGAACCTTTTCCAGTCAGCCAGAAATCCGTGTCTAGGGTGAGAATTTATGTCCCAACAGGACAAAGTGCCAAAGCACAGGGCAGAAACTACAAAGGAATGGCTGCAAAGAAGGTTTTTGTTTGGCTGAATCAAAGCCCAGACTTAAATCCAATTGAAAGTGTGCAGCATGACCTGCAAATTACTGTCTACAAAGGTTCTCTATTTAATTTGGGAAAGTTGGAGAAAATTTGCGTTGAGGAATGACAGAAAATGCCAAATTCAAAATGTACAAAACTCATAGAGCTTAGACACATCAGAGACAAATCAATGCTGTAATTGCAGCAAAAGGACAATGCACTCAGTATCAAATAAATGATTCTGAGGACATATAATAATAACAATAATAACAATAATAATAATACTTTGTTTAATTTGATTTCTGTATAGAGTCGCTTCAAAAGATGCAAGGGAAAAAGTCCCATTCTAATATACAAATATTTGTTGCAACACAGCAAAAGGAGAAATAATCACTAAGGGGTGAATACTTACTGTAGGCAGACGCACACACACACACACACACACACACACACACACACACACACACACACACACACACACACACAGAGATGGGTTAAATACACTCAAGGCTTGTACAGTATTTTCACACATTCTTGTTGACTTCCCTTTATGACTTGGGAATAGTGTACTGCGAGTGGTCAAATATTTCTGTTTTCGCATTTAAACCGGAAGTGGACATGGTCTAGACCACAATGTTTTGTTTGGTTGTTTGTTTGTATGTTCTTAATGTAAACTCTCTCACAATGCTCCGAAAACACTGGAAAACAGTGGAACACCACCCCCAGGGCTAATTATATACCTTTATTTAATTTTCATTAATTTTTGTTTTTATTTAACTCCTGAACTAGACATCCTGTGGAACGTTCTGGAAAGCTTTGTATCATCTACCTAATGTGACTGAATAAGCAAGTTATGTTTCAAAACAACATCTTTCCAAAATAAAAAACATAAAAACACTTATTTACAGTTGACAAAAATAGCCATCCGATACTTTTATTTAATCAAATTTACTTTAGTTTTGGGGTTTGTTACATTCCAGAAAAATCTGAAAAGTTCAGTGGACACACTATCAGAATTTTCTATAAGCATGTCCTCTTTCTGGCGATCATTAAGCAGCATTGCATTATAATGACCATATGATTTTGCTGCATAACTGAATTGAGCTTCAGATCACAGACTGATGACTGGACTTGAGCCTCAAATCACAGACTGATTTTCTGGTAGAGAGAAGAATTCATGGTTCTGTCAAGCTGCCCCGGACGTGAAGCAGCAAAGCATTCAACACAATCGTACTACCACCACCATGTTTGCCTGTTGGTATGATGTTCATATTGTGGAATGCTGGAGAGCTTTTTGTGATAGCCTGCTTTAACAGATCCCATGTCTGATATTAATCCCAAATGTTCCACTTTTGACTCATCAGTCCACAGAGCATTTTCCTTTGGTGGTCATCAAGGTGTTTTTGTTTTGTTTTTAGCAAATGTTAGATGGGTAAGACTGTTCTCGGTTAGCCATGGTTTTTGCCACTCTTTGCAACTCTTCCATGGATAAGATTTTTGACCAGTCCGTTTCTAATTGTGGAATCATGAAGTCTGACCTTATCTGAGGCAAGCAAGGCCTCCAGTTCCTTAGATGTTCTTTTGTGACTTCCTGGATGAGTCATCCATTTTGGGATTATCCCCAAAATCTGCCCGAGGGAGGTCCAGATAATTTCTTGTAATAAGAAGCAGAGATGGGTCTTGAATTAGGGACTCAGACTCTAGTCTCCCTTGAGTTGCACGTTGACTGCCTCATGACGCGTCTTGAAAGTGAATCCTGCAACTTGGCTTGGACTCTAGACCAAAGCCTCGAGAAATTTCTGCCTTGATAAAAACATGGAAAAAATAGGACTGTCCATCTCAACACAGTAAATGAATAAAACTTTAAATTTCCAACCTATAGTATAGAGCTTTATCTGTTAGTTCCATGACTGTCATGCTCAGTCCTTTATTGCAGTGCTATTTCTGTGCAGCTTGCAGTGGTAATTAAGCACAACACACACACACACACACACACACACACACACACACACACAAAAGCAGGATTTGAAGCTGTTTTCATTGTGCAGTTGAGTATAGATGAATGAGCACCAAAATTTAAAGAATAATAAAAACATTCTGTACCTTATTACCATGTAACTAATATTTAAACTCAGCCTAGAAGAGAGGAGAAATTAAGCTTATTTCGTGAGCTTTTGATGTATTTATTACATATTCAAATATTGTAGGGGTGAGGTAAGTGTGGTTAAGTTATCTTGGTGCAGTTTGTGCCATGCAGAGCTGTATAGTGAAAGTTTGATACATCATGTGCTAGTGACCATTCTTTGCTAGGTCGCAAAAAACAAATCGCAAACCACATTCAAGAGTAACCCATAGGAGAAGCAAGGTAAAGTTATTTTGAGGGGACAGCAAATTTACACTGTTATACAAGCTGTACAATCACTACTTCACATTGTAGCAAAGTGTCATTTCTTCAGTGTTTTCACATGAAAAGATGTAATCAAATATGTACAAAAATGTGAGGGGTGTACTCACTTTTGTGAGATATTGTGTATATATATATATATATATATATATATATATATATATATATATATATATATATATATATATATATATAATAAAACCCCAAAACAAACCGAAACCTCTTTTATAACTTGGAGAAGAGCGGGTAAGGCTACACAAAGCATATGTCAGAGATTGGTGTATAAATAGGTGTAGGCCTACTTAGGTTATTGTTTCTCTAAACCAGTGGTCACCAATCCTGTTCCTGGAGGTCTAACTTCCTGCAGGTTTCATCTCCAACCAAAATCTAACACACTCATTTTAGTTGATCAAGAACTTAAGGCAATGATTAGATGGTCAGGTGGGCACCATTATAGTTGAAACTAAAGTCCTCAGGAAGGTAGATCTCCAGGAACAGGGTTAGTGACCACTAAACAATAACTAGGTGTAAGTACAGTATACTGCAACCTACTACTCTGGCAACTGAAACCTCTGGCGGACAGATGAACTACATCATCAAGAGTTTTTGAGAATGTAAGGGTTCTAGCTTCCCGAAGGGGTTTAATTGATCCTCTGAGTAATTAAAAAAAAAGGGTTCTAGTTGGAACGCTTGCTGATTGGTAAACACTTCATTGTACAATTCTATATAGAACTTTCCCCCTGCGGGGAATCTACTTTTGAACATTATTTATAAAAAAAACAAAACATTTATTTTATGGTTCTAAACTTTAAAGTGTTCCCTTAAAAAGGGACAAAAAGCACACACACTCCAAACAAATTGGAAGAAATCCCTAAAGCATGGGGAGAACATGCAAACTCCATGCAAAAAGGGTGAAGGTGGGATTCAAACCCCCAACCCTGGAGGTGCGAGGCAAACATGCTAGCCACAAGACTACCATGCCACATCAATAAGTTTCTAAGTTTCTTTATTAAATAACAACGTGTTTGAAATGTTTGATATTCAGCCATAGTTAATCCTTTGTATTTGTTTTTTGTTATAGTTGATTTCACCTTGTTTATGCGGTCAGCTCGCTACCGCCTTAACTCACAGAATAGCCTCTGTCACAAGAAACGTGTGCCACGTACATTAACAATAACATGCGTAAACTTTTAAATACAAAAAAAAATTAAATGATGATTTTATTTGATGCTTTAAAGTTATATCAAATGTTAACATACCACTTTTTCATGTTTTGTAAGTATAATTTAAAAAAAATCAATAATTAAAATTGAGAATATTTATAAAACGTACTTGGTGGGCGACTCAATTTAATTCAATTCAATTTTATTTGTATAGCGCTTTTTACAATAGACATTGTCTCAAAGCAGCTCTACAGAACTAGAAACACGGTATACAGATAATGAAAGTGTGAATTTATCCCAACTGAGCAAGCCACTGAGTGGCGACGGTGGCAAGAACAAAAACAGATTTGAGATTTGAGCTCCATCCAGAGGCAGAAAGGATCTGGATCTCCATAAATTCGTGTGGGGCTCGGCAAAAGGAGAGAGGGAGAAAAAAGATTATTATGACTGTGAATTAGTAAGATAGAATCTAGGTAGACTTACAGCCTACAGGTTACCACATGCCCGCGGACATCATGTTAGAGACCACAGATCTAGTGGAAAGCCTTCCCAGAAGAGTAGAGGAGTTATTATAACAGCAAAGAGCGACTACAGTTGCAATCAAAATTATTCAACCTCCATTGCAAATCAGGTTTATTGCCAAAATTAACTTTCAAAAAAGTCAAAAAACACTTTCAGCTGTTTGCAATGAACAAATCAAACAAAAGTAATTGAAATACACACAATGAATGGTTCAAGTGGTTTCCCCAAATTCAATTGAAAATACAACTTATAATGACTTCTCCAGTTTTAACCCCTTCATGGCAAGCATCTTAATACTTAGTAGAGCACCCTTTTGATGTTATGACCTGCTGCAAATGAGATGCAGAGCTTTCATTCCTGAGGAATCTTAGCCCATTCCTCATGAGCAATGGCCTCCAGTTCAGTGATATTCTTGGGTTTGCATGCTGCAACCGCCTTCAAATCCCACCAGAGATTTTCTATGGGGTTCAAGTCAGGCGACTGTGATGGCCCTGAATCTTCAAGGACTTCTTCTGAAACCATGCCTTGGTGGAATTTGAGGTATGCTTAGGATCATTGTCCTGTGGGAAGGTCCAATAATGCCCAATCTTTAGCTTTCTCACAGACGGCATGATGTTTTTTCCTAGGATTTCATGATACTTCAATGAATCAATCTTGCCTTCTACACACTGCAGGTTTCCAGTGCCAGAGGATGCAAAGCAGCCTCAGAGCATCACTGAGCCACCACCATGCTTGACTGTGAATAGTGTTCTTTCATTGTTCTTATGTCTCCAGATGAACCACTGATCCATCATGCCAAAAATAAACCAAAATAATTTTGAGCTGAATTTTCTTGTGCTTTTGGGTCAGTAGTGGTGTACGTCTTGGAGTTCTGGCATGGAAACTTTCTGCATTTAGTATGTTTTTTCTGCATTCTGCATTTGCTTACTGAAGCCTCATTGCTTGTTGCTGTCTTGCTGCTGGTATTTTGCAGTCAATTGAGGGTTTTTCACAAGGGTTTTTCTGCCCTGTCCAGGTATTTCAAGAATTTTCTGCCTCTAGACAGTTCAGATATTTTATGTATTCCAGCTAGAAACAACACCTGTTTTGACTATTTGTGCTATTGTGAGGGATTCTATTCAGGGTGTTGAATAAGTTTGAGACTGGAGATGTCATTATAAGTTGCATTTTCAGTTGAATTTGGGGAAACCACTTGAAGCGTTCATTGTGTTGAACTATTTCAAATGCTTTTCTTTGATTTGTTTTTACATTCAGCTCAACAGCTGAAAATCTGTACATTTTGACAATAAACCTGATTTGCAATGGGGGTTGAATAATTTTCATTGCAACTGTAAGTTTGTAATGGGATGTTTAAAAAGCACATATAAGTGTGATGGTCTGGGGTCCACAAACATTTGGCCATATATGAACAGTTTGTGTCCAAGTATTTATGATAGATTTCAGGTGAGCTAGACATATATTTCTGGGTACCTACATTAGCATCAAGGTTCTAGTGCAAAACTAAAGAAGCAAACACCAGACACCAAAAATATGTTGACTGACTGAGACAAGCAGAAAATTATGTGTATTTAAAGATTGTCGTAACTTGTAGTATGAGGGAACAATTGTCACAACTTGTCGGCAGATCCATAATATACATGCAGTCTAAATGAGATGACTTTTGCAGTGATTCTGAAAGAGTGAGAATGAGACAAAGAAATTGGGAGATCAGCCCTCCCCCTCTGTCTTTGTACCACAGCAAAGTACACAAAGAGTTGTCATGGGAATCACAACACTCAAAACAGGCATAGAAATGACTGTGATTGAGCTAAAGAGTGTCAGCAAAATATCACACATTCTAAGCAAGAGGGAAAAAATGGGCATAATATTAAACTTGTATTAATTGTGTGTCACTGAATGTCACTGAGTGTCACTTTACTGTTTTAACAAGCCTCTTCCACTGACAATGACTAATAATGAGTCACTTGGTTTCATGACCTCAGTTATGATTAGAGATAATTTTATTGAACGTTAAAGGAAAGCCAAAACATGTTTTAACCTGTATTCCATATTATAGTCCAATGTAGATGTTGTAGTCTAGCATTAATACATTAATGTAATGTAACTAAATGTGCTTCTTTCTATTTACTGGCATTTCTGCAAATCAACACGTACTCTATATCAAGCTTTGTTTAGCAGGCACAAGCCTTTTGTTGGGTTAGGAGCAGCAGTCAGTCCCAGTCTCACAGCTGTGACACACACACACACACACACACACACACACACACACACACACACACACACACACACACACACACACACACACACACACACACACACACACACACACACACACACACACACACACACACACACACACACACACACACAAGCACAAACCCAGTCCTGTGGTCAAAGGGAGGGACCTGAATTTCACCAAGCACGCCACTACGAACTTAGTGAACTCTGTTTTCCCTTCTTGCTGCAGGGAATTATTGTGCATAAAACAGCCCTTGCTTTATAACTGTGCTGATTTAGTTGTGTTTAATAGAATTAGTGCAATGTCACTCTGTACACTACGTAACAAACCACATATTTTCATTTGATGAGGCTAAACTGTTTTGCGGATTTCAGCAAACAGCTTCTTTGTCAGGCCATCGTAGAAAGCAGGCCTCTTATTGAAGATTATCTGTCTCGTTGCACCACAACAAGCCCCCTCTTTTTTATCTCTTACTCTCTACATGTTTTTTTCTTTTCTTTTTTTATGTAAGCATAGCAAGAGTGAAGTCCTCACCAGGTTCACCCAGCATGTGGTGAACGGTAATGAGAAAAGCGTACTCGCTGACCCTCCAACTGTTCACTCATTGTGAGTAAGAGTGACTAGAAGTCATATAACAAGATAATGCCTGCCAGCTACATACAGTCCAATTCCCCAAGTACTCAAGCTGCTGGGTGGTGAATTAAGACATCGATTAAACATCGAATTTCTAGTTTCATATGTGTCGATTTCATGAGGAAGTGTTTTCAGGTGAAGACACCAGATGGGAATTATTGTGAAATGAGAAGAAGTTTACTTAGTGTTGCAGATACATTACTTAGTCTTAATTTAAAAAATAAATAAATAAATAAATATATATATATATATATATATATATATATATATATATATATATATATATATATAATGTGTATATGTATATATATATAATATATATATATATATATATACATATATATATTTTTTACATAAGTTTTCAGAATTAGCTATTACTGTATCTGTTTTTTCACCCACTGTTTTCCTGGCCAGTCCATTGTTTCTCAACTATAACCCCTATCTCTTTTCTGCTCTCGCTCGTCTCCTCCACCCCTCAGCTTGCTGTTGTTTCACGCTGACTATGCTGATTTATTCCAGGCCTGGACCGCAGCCAGCTCCTCTCAAACAGTCTCCTGAGTAGCTGGCATACTCTAGCCAAGTCCCCAAGGCAATCAACAAAGTTGTAGATTTTGCGCAATCCTGCTGCAGGCCTTGACAGCTGTGGAACACGTTTCCCCTCCCAGCATGCACCTCTGATTCCCTCAACTTTCCCCTCAATGAACATTACTACTGCTTCCACCTGGGAATGGAGGCATGTAGTGTGTGTAGAGAAATCATGTGACAAGATTGCTTTTGTTGAGCAAAACAACAAAGAATGGTTGTGCTGGTTAATTAAGTTTAGTTAAAACAACGGGCAAGTAAAATTTTTGGTAATTGTTAGTAAAACTATTATTACAATTGTGGTTAGTTATGTGGTTAGAGTGTTTTCATACTTCTATAAGTAAATGTGTTAAAAATTAGGTCATCACATGTAAAATCATCTGATAGTAATAAAATAATGTTGATTTTAGCATTTATACCATATGTATTTAAGAAATTTAATCACTGGCTTACTTAAGGCAATAATCAAATCTCTCATAAATGTAAATCAAATCTCTCCCTGTAACTTTGCTTTAAAAATGTTGTTTTGCTCTCAGCTCAGGGGTGTACTAGTTAATGAGTCTGTAACAGTATGCGGTTCATTCTGTGGAAAGCTATAGCTAATAATAGATAAAGGATGTACCTGTGGTGAAAAATACACGATTACTGGTCTAGAACCACAGTTATCTTTAGTTTGCTCTTTATATGATCACTTACATCATCTTTATCTCCAGCTACGAATCACATATGATTGTATAACTATGCCTGATTAAAACTTCTTTTGTACAAATTAAAACTGATGTCTAGTCCAAAAAATATCATACAAGGAACAAGAAATGTGATTTATGGTTGGTTTTGCAGCATTCTTGATTATGCTGTTACCAGTTGTTCACTAACAAGGTGATGAAAAACATAATCCTGTAGGCTTTAAGATACCAGATGTTTCTGTAACCTGTAATGTGTTTGTCCTTGGGCTAATAGTAAATGATGTTGTCTATGACCATTAAATGGTCTGTTAGCTCTTACTGAAATGGCCAGTGCTGATAAATAGCAAAGGCTTTCCAGTGCACCTTGCCCTGTTTACATTTCTGTTCAAAACTGAGTTGACCATATCAACTTGTAATTACAGACGTTAAAAAGCTTATAATGCAATGTGGAATTTGATTCCACAGAGAGGAAAAGCATTTAAGGTCATATAAAATTATTACTTTTGACCCACTGAAAATCTGATATAGATAGTAAATAGAAGCTGAAATAAGTGTCTCTTTATATACATATAAACACTTATTTCAGCTTTTATTTACTCTCTATTTCAGATTTTCAGTGGGTCAAAAGTTTACACGCACTTTATTAGAATTTGGTGGCATTGCATTTAATTGCTTGAACTTGAATCAACCACATGGGGCAGCCTTCTTCAAGCTCTTCACAAAACTTCGCTGGATTTTTGCTCATTCCTCCTGATAGAACTGGTGTACCTCAGTCGGCCTCCTTGCTCAGACATGCTTTTTCAATTCAGTACAATTCAGAACTAATTTTAACTTTCTGGCTGTTGTCTTGAGGTGTTGCTTCAGTATTCCTAGATAATCCTTCTTCCTCATCTATTTTCAAAAGTACACCAGTCCCTAATCCAGCAAAACACCCACACAACATGATGCTCCATTCCCATGCCTTGCAATTGAAATGGCATTCTTTGGATTAAAGGCCTCATCCTTTCTCATAAATGCCCCATCCTCCATAAATATTGCTGATCATTGTGGCCAAACAGTTCAATTTTTTGTTTTATTTGTTCAAAGAACATTACTCTAAATGCTGGTGATCATCTCCAAATTTCAGTCTGGCTATTTTTTAATGTCATTCAGCTTCTTTCATTTTCTTAATTTAATTTCCTTTCAGACAATGACAATGTACACAGGATTCTCTTAATGGTGGAGGTAACTACCTTGGTACCTGATTCCTCCAACTCCTTCACCACTTCCTTTGTTGGTGTCTTGGGGTTCAGCTGAACCTTTTGGGCCAAAAGGTAATGTTAAATTTGCAGCCATATAAACTACCAAATAAATATTAGCCGTTAAAGCAGATTTTTTTTGAGGTTATCAGATTATTTTGTGCATGTATAATCACTATACTAATTAATGTTTGATTAAAAAACCCGTGTGACTTGAAAGTGAGTCATTTTCAGTAACACCTCAATCAGTGTTTTATTACCCTGTTGTGTCATGCTAGGTACTTACCTGTTTACCATGTTGTAATCCAGAAAAGAGGAGACAATACACAGGGAGCACAACAAGATTACCATGATTAGAAAGCTGTAGTGTTAAACTCACAATGATTTATCCTCCATAAGATGTTGAAAGCCCCAGGTTTTAAGTGTGTGTTAATCATATCTTGTTTCTGATAGTAAACAAACTACAATTCTGCCCATACAACAATGTCAGCTCAGTTGAATGAGTCTCATGTCACTGTGTCATGGAACTATAGTTCATTAGTTAGGTAACTGCTCACTTGGTATTTAACTGAGAGCTAAACATACAGTCTAACAGTGTGGTTTAACCTTAAACATGAATATAAATATAGTTTTATTTCATGTAATAGATATATGAGATTGGACATTTGCTGGACATTGTAGTAGTAGGTGAAATAATGTTAGTAACACGCTCTATGAATCCCATATTCATAAATCATAACATCTGTGCCTAAAGTACATAGTGTCACTATAGATTATAATGCCATATGGTGTGTAATTGGTGTCCTCTGAAGCTGACAACAGATGCAGTACCTGGACACATTAGTTCACATCTTACTTCAAAAAAGTGTAGCATTATTATCTCACTGTTACTGTAATATTACTCTATTATAATATTATAATATCATAATATTCTAAAAGTTTATGTGTTTATAATCATAATAATTATTACAATTGCTTTATGATTATACAAAGTCATAAGACGTGTTACCATTTATCATGAATTTTTTCAAAGACAAAAGAGAAAATATGAGGCAATATTCATTTAAAGCCAGACAGTTTGATAACTAACCATGTAGAGGACAAGATAAGCATGTCAGATCAGCAATTAGAATGTTTTCCTCCCCAAAATCAGCAACTTATATACAACAGGGTGTCCCAAAAGTCTCCATATATAGTGATTAATTAATACTTGAAAATAACATTGAAAAAAAAAGTATGTATTGAGATCATTCTCATGGCTTGTGACATGTCTACTGCTCTCCTAGCCACACCCACCAGCTGGCTGTAACAGAAAGAGCAGTAGACCTGTCTCCTTCTCTTCCTGCTACAGCCGGCTGGTGGGTGTGGCTAGGAGGAGCAGGAGACACGTCACATGGCTGGAATGGGAAGCTGTAGAAAGGTTGCTATGGACTTTAAGGTAACCTGGCAAGCATATCACACATCACACTGTTGACAAACAGTGGCAGCTGTGGTGCATGTGGTTGGGTTGGTGGTTCGATTCCCGGCCCGGATGACTCCACATGCCGAAGTGTCCTTGGGCAAGACACTGAACGCAATTGCTCCCAATGGCAAGATAGCACCTTGCATGGCAGCTCTGCTACCATTTGTGTGTGAGTGTGTGTGTGAATGGGTGAATGAGATACAGTTTAAAGCGCTTTGGATAAAAGCGCTATATAAGTGCACCATTTACCATCTGACAAACTTATTAACAAATTCAAAAAGAATGGAAGTGTTATGTACCAATCGAGAAGTGGACTTCAACAATCGATGTGGTGCTGGCATGCATAGTCGCCGATGTATGGAGACTTTTGGGACACCCTGTAGATCCCTTACCTACATGTTTCTTCAAACAAATACCACCAAAAACAATCAAAGCTCTTCTAAAAATAATCTATTCTGCCTGTCGCACTGGCAGTTATAAAACCCCTGGTTAAAAAACCCTGATCTCGTCCCCTGTCAGCTGTCAATTTATAGACCAAGATCAAACCTCCCCTTTATTTCAAAGATCCTAGCATAGAAGTTATGCTCATAACTGCAGAGGAATTACATTTATGAAATGTATCAGTGAGGATTTAGGCCTCATCATTGCACAGACAGCACTGGTTAAAGTTGTAAATGACCTACTAATGTAAATGACCTCTGATGATATATATGTAAATGATATATATATAACACAAAGCTACAGAACCTATTTTGCGGTTTGATCCAATTAAGAAAACAAGCTTGTCAGACAGATTCACAGATAAAGCCTTTGACATTTTTACTAAGTAGTCTTTAGATGGGCATGTTGTAGACGTCTCCACCTGGCTGAATTGAGGCTGTCTGCTGCACAGTTCAGTGGTTTTCTTGTTAGGGTGCCCTAGAATTTGGTGGTTTCCTTGTTAAAGTGTCTTTCAGGGAAAAAGGTTTACTGAATCTGGTAGACATTTGTAAAAAAAAGTATCAAGTTTTTTTCCCTTTAGCACTTTCCTATGCCACAAAGTTAAATAAAATACAGGATTGCTTGTCAAATTGTTCATAATAGCATAGTACTGTGTAACTAATGCAAGACCTAATGACAGTAATAAAACTAAATAATACCTATGCTTTTCAGAGCTGATGTGTTCTATGTGATTTATGGTAGTGATTAATTCCATGTTTGTTACAAAATCAGACACAGATGTTAGAAGGGCATCAAATTCTGACCTCCATTTTTCTAGTCACCATATAGAAACACTTCCCTTGCTGACAAATGATGCCTGATATGTTTTTAGCATACACACATTAAATTCAGATTGTCTGAAATGACATGTGAATAGCACAAACAGTGTATAAATTTGTAAATAGCACAAACAGTGATCCAAAACATAAAATAAGACTTGGTGGAAATAATCACAGCTATGCAATTCAGTTATTCACTGACCTGGCAGAATCCTTAGCCTTGATAGGATTGGCATGGCTTTGATATGCCTGAAGCTGCAGTATCAAACAATATCTGTATGTTAGCCTATAGGCGCATTCTTTATTATTCTGGTGTCTCACCGCTCTGTGCACCAAATTCAAAAAGGAATACGTTCAAATTGAAGGACAACCTTAATGACAACCTTATAAGATAACCGTATTGAATTAAGAAATCTGCTCACTGACCTGCAAAAGCAGAAAGTTTATCATCTGAAAGCTGAGGCTTTCAGTGTAATCCATAAGATGGCACCAAGGATAAGCACAATCACAATTCACAACAGATAGTGGTTTGCAGCATTGCAACATGGGACAGTCTTCATAACAAAATTTGTTCCCATCTTGTACTGCCATATATTATAGTCAATAGGGGCCAAACAAAGAGTAGCAGTCACTGGAACATAGTAAATACTGGGTTTATATGTATCCAGTCAGTTTCGACTTTTATTCTTATTCGTCCAGGCATCATAGTCCTTGATTTTGTCTCTGATAACAGCATTGGTGTTCTCTGCAGGTGATAACAGATATGGCTGCATTTTCTGTACACATTATACACACACTACAAACAATGGGAACAGTGGACTGACCTCAGATTAGGAATAAAGAAAGAGCTGTTACTTATAGCCGTATTATCAAATGATTCACTTTGCATATCATAGCTTGATAAGAAGGTGAGATCAGAGTCAGCCATGATACAGAACCCCTGTAGCAGAGAGGGCCAAACAGTGGCCACATAGCAGTGCTGGGATTTGAACTCACACCATTCTGACTGGCAAGCCAGAACCTTAACCACTGAGCCACCACTGAGCCACCACTGGCCAATTAAGCATGCTTTGTTATAAGTACATGAAAGCACATGACGGTATCTTATTGCTGCCATCACACTGAGGTAATAACAACCAACCAACCAACCAACCAAACTAACAAAAAAGTGGCCCTAATATGGAGTTTGCTTGAGTACCTATTTATTATTTAATCTATTATGACTGGTCCACTCTTCATGATTTTTGGTTTCACTCTTAACTGTTTTTTCTTTTCTACCAACACTAGCACATTTGAATGAATGCTGTAGGTAAGTTATGTACAAACAATTGCAACAACCATAAAAAGAAAACACAACAGACACAATAGACAAAGGCATCCATTTTAAATGATGAAAAAGTGACCATGTCCAGCATTAATGTTCCACAGACTCAGGCAGTGATCGCAAAGCCACCTCAAATTCAGCTGGGAGCACAGAATAGCCAACAGACTTGATTTCATGATTAAATCTGTCATCCCAAATTCCTGACATGAGGTTTATTTTGTGACAGTGGCCCTAGGTTATTTATTACCCTGTTTGTAGATTTGGGTAGTCCACTGAGAATAATGACTAACATCTGCTTTGTTAAATTTAATTGAAGAAACAAATTTGCCATCCATCTTTTGAAATTTTCCAGGCTCTCATTGAGACACTTCAGTGAGCACAAATCATTAGGCTTTAAACAGAATAAAGCTGAGAATTAAACTGCTTCATATGAGGTTTTCTGAGAATTTAGCATAACTATACAATTGCAGTAACCTTTCTCATTGTCCAGCCTGGTGTTATTGTGATTCATTCATCTTCAGTAACTTTTTTTTTTATCCTGGTTGGGGTTACAGTGTATCTGAAGCCTATCCTGGGATCCCTAGGGGTGGGGCCCGGACACACCCTGGATGGAATGCTAGTCAATTGGATGGGATGCTAATCAATTGGTCACTTCATCTTAGCCAATCCACCTACCAGCGATTTTCTGTGAGGTAGGAGGAAACTAGAGAATCTGGAGAAAACCCACACATACACTAGGAGGACATGCATAGAAAACTAAACTCAGAATCAAACCAGGGATTCTGGAGCTGTGAGGCTGTGACTGAGATTATATTATTCAAACAATAGACTCTGGGTCTGTTGAGTGATTTTCCTGACAGCAATTAGCCTGTGACTGCACTTGGATAGGCTCCAAAGGCCTGGTTAAAACTCAGAGTCTGCATGCAAACAACAAGCCCCTCTAAAACTACCCTGACCATCCCACAACCCCTACAATCCTTCTCTATTTATGGGATGGGTCTGATTTAAAGGCTCCAAGCATGAACTTTTTTATATAGCTAATTACACAAGCATGGAATGCAAACACAGCAGTGGGTGAACTGAACCACAGTTCGATTCACATGGAATTTATTTGTTTATCCAATAGGGATCCAAGGTTCTCTCCACAGTACTAGACCTGGGGGGATATTTAGCTAGGGATGGGCATACAAAATGGTTTCCATAGCGAGACATTCGAGGACTGAAGTGTGTGCTTGGTTTGTTTTTTATCGTCTTGTGTCACCTACTGCATTGTAAATGTGGGCCTACTGACAACATATGATCTGTGTTATAAAAAGTATGTGAAGTACATGGAGATGTGTGAAAGGTCAGTATGCAGATATTGTCTTCAGACAGTGCAATCAACACAGGAGTGTGTTTTTGTAGTTACTGCAGGGGGAAATCGAGGTCAGTTTAAGGCTGGCAGCTGTGGTGTGACTAAGGCATCAAATTACAGTTAAATACAACGCAATGTCACATAACAAAATTACAGTTTAGCATTAGTCAGTGAAAAATTGTGCGATATTTGGTGGTATGTTTTGGACTACAGAATGTGCATTGGCTATAAGACAGGTTATGAAGTGTAACTGACTGGGATTAATAAATTCGCACTGGCAGAGTGGTATCAAGTGCAGCATAAAGACAATAATATAATACAACAATGCCAATAACGTAAACAACAACAACAACAACAACATTATTATTATTATTATTATTATTATTATTATTATTATTATTATTATTATTATTATTATTATTATTATTAATAATAATAATAATAATAATAATAAACAACAACAACAACAACAACAACAACAACAACAACAATAATAATAATAATAATATAACAACAACAAAAACTTGAGATTCAGGGTTGCTTTACAACTGCAGTGAAAAAGTAGAGCAAGCTACATGAGATGACAAACTAGAAGGGTGAGGCCATAAACTCATGACAAAATACACCCTATTTTTCTCACACGCATACACACACACACACACACACACACAGTACACACAATTTTATGACGCACTGATACTTTATTGATCCTGATATGTAAATGCTGGTGTTCCCTCTATTATCTATAGTGTTTTGCAAGGCATCTGGAAAATAAAACAAACATCAGCTCTCGTGACTGATAAAGCACATAATATACTTGGAAATTATGTAAGGATTAAAAACAAGACGGGGCGTGCTGTTATAGGAAAATAATCATCAACAAGGTGGTGTGATGCTTTCCTATAACAGCATGCCCCAAAGGCCTGAGAAACAGGTTATTTCTTGTTATCAGTTATGTAATAGCAGTTGTAAACTGTCATTCCCTCACACAAAAAGACAAGCATCAGCTTTGACTGTTAAGACTCCTTCCAGAAACACTAAATAAATATTTCCTTACAGAAAACGTCACCATATCAACAATGACACACGTGTTTTTAATCCATATAGTGCCGTGTATGAGATTAGTATGAGACATACACAAAAAAAGGAGAAATAAAAAAAAGGAGAAATACTTTTTCACAGCACTGTATTTACCAGTTTTCTTTTGTTTGTTTGTTTGATTTTTTTTTAACATTTATTAATGCCACATTGAAAGAAAGGGAGGGTAGTTTAGTGGTTAGCATGTTTATCTCACACCTCTGGGGTTTGGGATTCGAATCCCACCTCCGCCCTGTCTGCGTGGAGTTTGCATGTGTTCGAGGGTTTCCACCAGGTATTCCGGGTTCCTTCCCCAGTTCAAAAACATGCATTGTAGGCTGACTGGCATTTCCAAATTGTCTGTAGTGTGCGATTGTGCCCTGCGATGAGTTGGTCCAGGGTGTCCCCCTCCTTGTGCCTGGAGTCCCCTGGAATAGACTCCAGGCTCCCCGCGACCCTGTGTAGGACAAGCACTATGGAAAATGAATGCATGGATTGATTTGAGTATCACTATTGTTCAGTTATGTGTATTATATACCAGTTTCTTTTTTACATTCATTAATGCCACATCGAAAGAAAATGTGTCTTGACTCAAAGGCCTATATATATATACTTTAATACCCTTCTGATGAGGAATCATTTCAGGTATAAATCTAGAGGTCATAATAGAAAGGTAATTTGATAACAGACAACATGACAACAATTTTCTGCAAATGGAAACTAGAACACTTTTCTAGCACCCGTTCTATCTGCACAAAATGGTAAGTGACATACAATCCTGCTGTTATCTACATCATGAGTGTTATTGTTGTTGTTTCTTTTTTCTTTCTTTTTTTTTTTAGATAAATCAGCGGTCAGTGAATTCCTGCTTATGTTTGAGCTGTTTGCCTAAAAAGGATTCATAAAACTATAGAAGGGAAGATACACTCACTGACCACAGAGTTATAAAAAGGAACAATAAATAGTAATGGTAGAGAGGAATAATATCCATGAGTCAGCCAGCAGCTGGAACTCCCTTTCTCTCTCTCTCTCTCTCTCTCTCTCTCCCTCTCTCTCTGTAACGTGAGATATGGAGGCAGAGAGAGAGAGAGAGAGAGAGAGAGAGAGAGAGAGAGAGAAGGAGAGGTGAAGCAAGCAAGGGAAAAAGAAAAACAATCATGGGCCATACACTGTAAGGGTGCAGTGGGCAGCCTGCCAAGAGTAACAACTCACGCATCCAGTCAGGGAGGACGAGCGAGTGAGAAGGAGATAAAGGAAGCAGAGAGGCAAAGCGAGGGTGTGCATATCTTTAGTGATGATTTGAAAAACAGGGCAAAAGCGTGCAGCTAAAACATAGCCGAGGTCGTCTGCCTCCTCTGAGCCACCACAAGTCTAACCTTCTCAGCATTTGTTCTACTCTTCCACCCTGATACACAGCCCTCCTACACAATCTAAAGCCACACACACACACACACACACACACTCACAAACAAAGTGCACAGCTGCATGTAGCCATTCTTCCACAGTGCCAAGTGGTTAAAGTGTTGGTTTTTGCCATAACACCACATCACACACACACACACACACACACACACACACACACACACAGTGTACAGCTGTAGCTGAGGCAGCAGGGTACCAAGTGATAATGTAGTGGTTTTGAGTTGTCATCTAAACTTGGTCGATCTCAAACTAAATCTCTCTTTCTCAGATGCTCAACATTCATCCTGAGAACAAACCTTTGAGCAGACTTTTATTTGTCTCTTGCTTCCTCACTATAATAAACTCATCATAGAGCAACTTAACAAAACTGTTTGACATTAAACTTACTGGGCATATGCGTATAAATATTGCATATTAAAGACTCCGTTCTCTATTCTGTTCTGGGAACAGAATGCGTGTCTCCATACCATCTGGAAAGAGGTACAAGGCCATAAAGTCACACATAAACAGACTGAAGTGCAGCTTCTTTCCCAAAGCTGTAGTTGCCATCAAACCCCCCTCCCCCCTCCCGCCCTCACATCTGTTAAGGACTAAGGACCGTTTTACACTAAGCTAACCCTTTGCTACATGCGCTACAGTGCACTTTGTCACTTGCCACTTAATACAATGTGCAATATATCTGTAATGGTTTAATACTATATGCAATATATACATGTCAGAACACATTTCAATAATCAAGGCATCATGTTTATGTGCCATGATGTGTGTATATATATATATATATATATATATATATATATATATATATATATATATATATATATATATATATATTATATATATTTATATATTTATAGCATAAGTATTGTTGTATTTTATACAATGGCAATAATGTACCTTACCTTAACTTACAGCTCTAAGATGTAGCAAGATGATGCTTATATTGTTTAATGTTTGTTTCACTGAATCATCTATTTATTTGGGTTTTTAAAAAATATTTTAAATTATTACTACATAAAATATTACACAAAATATGCGCAAAATATGCACACACACACACACACACACACACACACACACACACACACACACACACACACACACACACACACACACACACATACCCGTGTGGGGGCCAGCCAAATGTGTGCTGTATCTTGTGTGTGTGCCTATCAGATATTCCTATACTTGTGGGGGCATTTGGTACCCAATAAGAAATAAAAACATACCTACACACACGCGCACACACACACACACACACACGCATAGGCACACACACACATGCACACAAAAACACACACACACACACACACACACAAAGGATAGGATATCCTGTTTTCCAATGAGGCAAGGATGCCTGTGTGTCTAAAAATAAGTTTTATACTAGATCATTTATAAAATTATGCATGCAGAGAATCACTCACAAACACAAACAAAGAGAGCAGTCTGTCAGTACTTGGATGGTGATATCATGGTGACATGGTGAAACTCATGTGAAACTACAAAACACAAACAATACCCTAATAGCTGGGCGACTCCTATAGAGCTACCTGTTATAGAAGACCAAAGATAATTATACTACTGACTGCTCGTCTGTGTCTCAGTGAATGATTGGCTCAAGTTCAAGTTCAAGTGGCTTTATTTTCATGTCAACCATATACAGCTGGTACACTACACAGTGAAAGAACGTTCCTCCAGGACCATGGCGCTATATAAAACAAGACACTAACCACATGAGACACAGAATTAAATAAGATCTACACATTTTTTACATAACGTGCATGTGCAGATGTGTGCTAACAGCACAGGACAGTACAGTATTACTAAAAAAGGACAATAGGTACAGTAAGTGACAGTGTAGTGACGAACAGTACACAGTTTTATTGTGGAAGTGTCTGATATAACAGGTAGTGCAAATAGATAGGTGCCAAAGAGTAAAAATATAATTTAAAAATGGTATAAATGTAGACATGATATGCTATGACTGAGTATTCAGCAGATTAGCTTATACCAAATATGGACATTGATTGCAGTAGCAGCCAGGTAAAGTGTATAATAGTGACAAGAAATTAAATACTATATATTTATAAGTACAGTAGCACCAAAAAGGCAGAAGAGTCAATGCAGGAATGTGCAAATATTGCAATGGGAGTGCGATGGTGTTCAGTTCAGTGTGTGTGTGTGTGTGTGTGTGTGTGTGTGTGTGTGTGTAAGTCCAGTCTCTGTGTATTGAGGAGTTTAATGGCTTGGGTGAAGAAGCGGTTACACAGTCTGGCCGTGAGGGCCCAAAAGCGTCAGTACCTTTTTCCAGATGGCAGGAGGGTGAAGATTGTGTGTGAAGGGTGTGTGGGGTCGTCCACAATGCTGGTGGCTTTGCGGATGCAGCGTCTGGTGTAAATGTCTATGATGGAGGGAAGAGAGGCACCAATGATCTTCTCAGCTGTCACGCTGCAGGGTCTTGCGGTCCGATAAAGTGCAATTTCCGATCCAGACAGTGATGAAGCTACTCACGATGCTCTCAATAGTTTCTCAATAGAATGTGGTGAGGATGAGGGGTGGGAGATGGACTTTTTTCAGCCTTCTCAGAAAGTAGAGACGCTATTGGGCTTTCTTGGCTACGGAACTGGTGTTGAGGGACCAGGTGAGGTTCTCTGCCAGGTGAAGACAAAGGAATTTGATGTTCTTGACGATCTCCACGGAGGAGCGGTCGATGTTCAGCGGAGAGTGGTCGCTTTGTGCTCTACTGAAGTCAACAACCATCTCTTTTATTTTCTCCACATTCAGAAACAGTTTGTTGGCTGTGCACCAGTATGTTAGCCATTTCACCTCCTCTCTGCGTGCTGACTGATTGTTCTTGCTGATGAGACCCACCACATGTCATCGGCAAACTTGATGTGATTGAAGCTGTGTGTTGCTGCACAGTCGTGAGTCAGCAGAGTGAACAGCAGTGGACTGAGCACACAGCCCTGGGGGCCCCCATGCTCACAGTGGTGGTGCTGGAGATGCTGTTCCTGATCCGGACTTATTGAGGTCTCCCAGTCAGGAAGTCCTTGATACAGTTGTAAATAAAAGTGTTCAGGCATAGTACAGCTTTCCAATCAGGTGGCTCAATCCTAAAGAAACCTTACTGTTAGTGCTGACTGCAGATGTGTTACGTGTGTTGGGAAAATCAGAAACATATCCAAATCATTAGATGTGATGAAATTAATTGTTTGATTGGTTGAGAAGAAAGACTTTAGCACAACCTGTTAGATCATGGAAGATAGCTGTAATGAAGTCTGCTGTAAGAAATTTCACCAAAATTGCTAAACAGATTAAGAGCACTCTCTAACGCAAGTATGGCTTGCACAACCTGTAATGTATCACTCAGTGATACCTACACAATGAGTGAGACCTACTCAAGAGAACTGGAAGACTAAGTGAGACTAAATGTTCATAGCATCATGTTAGATCATGTTAAATCACTTTCTTAAAGTTATCCATCCATGGTCCATACAGCTTATCCTATTCGGGGTTGTGGGTGAGCCTATCGCAGGGACCTCAGGGCACAGCATGGGAAACACCATGGACAAGGTGCCAACCGATCGCTGGGCACAATCACACACATTCACACACTACAGACAATTTGGAAATGCCATTCAACCTACAATGCATGTCTTTGGACTGGGGGAGGAAACCGATGTGATAACCACTAAGCCACCATGCTCCCCTCTTAAAGTTATATATTTCTAATATTTGAGGTAATAGACTATATTAAAAAACAAGCGAACAGTGCATATTTTCTAGATTTTCTATTTCAGATCCTAGGTTATTGGTGTTAATTGACAGAATAGATATAATAATAATAATAATAATAATAATAATAATAATAATAATAATAATAATAATAGGACACAAAAGACTGCAAAAAAGTACTGATCCTAACAAGGCATTACCATGTTCAGAAAGATATTCTGTCAGGTCACAAGCTAACCATGTGACAGGAAATAAGACCACAAGGAGGACCCCTGAAGATCCCCATGCTTGAGGGTCAAGGTCAGTGAGTCTCACAAAAATATCAGACAAGTTGACATTTTAATGACATAACAAGTATAGTTCAAGTTAACAAGTTAACATGCCAAATTATATGGCTCTAGGAAATGTTTGAAAGCCCATCATTGAAAGCCAAACAACTATAAGGTTGAAGGTCAGATGCTAATATACAGTAGTTGTCCTTGATAATGCCTGTCAAATATGAAACCAGTAGGATATTATATCTAAGGTTTATCTTTGAAATAATTTAATGAGGGCTGATCATTTAATTAGAATATATTTTTGCCCTGATTGAAAATATCATCATAAAGAAAGAAAGAATTAGCCAACAGCAAATTTGATGACAAGGTCTTTAGTCACCACTAGTATTTATTTTAACTTCTTTGGTAATAAATAAACAAAAATAATAGTTTAACAATATTAGCTAGGCTGGCCAACTACCAAAACCCAGCCCTGCAATAAAGATAACTTAAAACCTACTAAGTGACATTAGTAGCTATCAAAGCACATTAACAAGCTAGCTAAATTCACTAGCTAGTTAGCTAATGTTAAATATTATATTAAATTCACAAGAAATGGTTAGTCTATTATATTGTACAATTACAAATGGTAATGAAATCTTCAATCAAACTAACAAACACTAGCAAGCTAACTAGTGTTATGTAACTTAGTACAATGAGTCTTTATTGGTCACATATACAGTAGAGCACAGTGAAATTGTTTTCTTTGTCAGAGATGACACAGTGCCTCTGGAGCAGAGAGGGTTAAGGGACCAACATCACCTGGGTGCTGGGGCTTGAACCCCCAACCTTCCAACGAGTAACCCAGAGCCTTAACCGCTAAGCCACCACTGCCCCAGATAACCATATAGCATACATTTTCATCTTTACTGGGGTGCATATGGCATTTGCCTAATTAAAATTAGCTTTTTAGGCTTATACAATTCTTAGATGTTTAATATCATTCTATTTGTAAAAAAAAAAAAAGGTAGGGTCCTCTTTTTCCCGGACATGTCCTCTTTTTTGGACCTTAAAAAAGAGTTCGGCCGGGATATCTAAATTTGAGTAAAATGTCTGGGATTCAGCTTAAGTTCCATTATGATGTATTTATTGTCTGATACAGCATCATGTGTGCACATATTTGCACTGATTTAACCCCTCTCTGTTATTCCCACCTTCTTGCACTCAATTGGACGATTATCAAAGGCTTGCAGCAACTATTAACCAAATTCCTGCCTCTCAAATGTTAGCCTTCTCTCAGCAAAGTGCTGTTGTGTACGGCATCAAACAGTTGCTTGACAATAACAGTAAATGACAGCTGTCCTGAGTCAAAACAATGCCCATGGCCATAAGAGGTCATTTTTAATTTCATGTTATCACATTGCTTCATATTACATGGCCATATATGTATGTATATATATATATATATATACTCTGTGTTCAGTGTATTAAGCTTGCATTCAGTGTAATTCTTTTTTGAACCCACCAAAAAAAAAAACCAAAAAAAAAAAACAGTGTCCTCTTTTTGGAAAACCAGAATATGCTCTCACCCTAGATTTGTGGCTTTCTCTAAAAAAAATTAATATATCAGTAACCTTTTAAAAGTAACAGGAAAAATAATGCTATTGTTGATGGTCTAGTTTATTTGAAAATGATTATTAATGAGTTGTGAGTGTTATATACCTGCATTTAAGGCCAGTGTTTCTTTTTACATTTATTAATGTCACAAACAAAGAAAATTTATCTTGGCATAAGGCGAGTGAAGATCAGATCAGATTATTTGCTAGAAAATACACTGCTGGGGCTGATTTCTATGAAGTCCAGACAGTAGATTTATGTAGCCTATCAGTCACAGTTGTATCAGGTGATTACACAGTGAAACACCCTTTGGGGTTCATCTCTATTTCGTCTGATACACTCACCATCCACTTTAATAGGAACACCTGCACACCTGCTTTTTTTATGCAGGTATCCAATCAGCCAATCACATGGCAGCAGCACAATGCATAAAATCATGCAGATAAAGGTCAAGAATATCAATTAATGCACACATCAAACATCAGAATGTGGTAAAAGTGTGACCACTGTGACTTTAACCTTGGCATGGTTGTTGATGCCAGATGGGCTGGTTTGAGTATTTCAGAAACTTCTGATCTCCTGGGATTTTCACACACAATAGTCTCTAGAGTTTACACAGAATTGTTTGAAAAACAAAAAACATCCTGTGTGTCAAGGGTTTGCAGGCTGAAACATATTGTTGGTGTGAGAGATCAGAGGAGAATGACCCGACTGGTTTGAGCTGACAGGAAGTCTATAGTAACTCAAACAAGCACTCTTTACAACCATGGTGAGCAGAAGAGCATCTCAGAACGCACAATACATTCAACCTTGATGTGGATGGGCTACAATAGCAGAAGACCAAATCATGTACCACAGAAAATGTGGATTATATACTCTACCTGAAATGCCTTTGGAAGAGAAATTAAAAATAGCGGGACTCAGCACACACTGTGCAAACATAACTCAAATACACAAAAGAACAAGTGACCGAACTGTTTAGAGTTTAGTGTGTTATCATTTGAACCTGAACTAGAAACTGAAAATGGCTGCATTACTGTATGTACAGCAGGCAGAGCATCATCAATCATCAGAAAGCAAACACACACACACACACACACACACACACACATCACCTCCACGTTTAATCATATTAGTAATCTTCATTCTCTATTTGTCACTGTCTCTCATACTCACACTTTCTGAAATTACATTGACTCTAGAGTGTAAATTGTAAGACCAAGCTTATGCCAGAAATGTGCAATGCTCTATTATGAACATCCATTAACCCTGGCTTAAATGCTGTTCGTATTTGAGTCACTACCAGCATGTGAATGCTAGAGTCATGAGGAGTTCAGAAGTCTTAGTGGTGGTCAGCAGGAAAGCATGTGCAGACACATGCGGCATATAAGCTTTAATCTCCCACATGACTGACAGGTACTCCATTTTAGCCTGTGGTGTCTGTGGCCTTAATGTCAATTTGAATCCTTTCCACACACACACACACACACACACAGATTTGTCTTACTGTCCTTGGGCAGCATTCGGAGTTGGCACCCTACGTTCAGCAATTACGTCAATATTTACGCTGGGAAATTTGTGTGTTCAGAGTTTGGTTGGACTTAAGTCAATTTTCTGAGCTCTCCATTGAGATTATGCAAATCCCATGCCTGTAGTTCAGGCCACGATGATTGCCAGATTTTTCTTGAATAGAAGTGCTTGAGATGGGTTTTTAATAGTGTCTAAACCATTGCCTTTAAACGCAAGCACTTGTCTATAACCCTGACAAACTCCTTGAAAAAATCAGGGATAGAAAATGTGGGCTGAAGATAGAAAGAACATTTTTCTTTGCTGCCAAATGTAATACAATGTAACATAAAGGCAAGAAGATGGCAAGCATTGAAATACTCATCTAATAGGACTATAATGGCAATATTGCTGCATTAATAGACTTAGAGAAATTGTAATTATCAGATTAATCATATTTGGAGGCTTAATGATAGCCCAAGATCCAGGACATCGTATTATTTTGCATTTTATTTTTTATTTATACGATGGTCTGTCTAAATACTCGATTCTCATTGGCTGGAAGGTGTGCGTTCATACCGTTGAAAGCACAGGTAGGTTCAGTCGCTTTAATCACCTAAATTTATGTGCTGTCTGTAAACAATTAGTAACAAACAGTTGCATACAGTAGTTAAACTCACAGCTTCATTATTAGTAGAGATGCTGCACAGACGCAGGTAATCCACACACTATCTCTCTCTCAAACTATTATCATTCATTCAAATAAATAGAATCTTATCACACTACTTTATATTATTTAGATGAGCACTTCTTATCAATGTGTAATAACAGTAGTGCTATAAAAGATGGGCCTCCTCTGCTTGTGTAGGATTTCTGAGTGAATTATTATATATGTGTTACAAATGTTCTTAGGAAATTGAACAAACATCAATCACACTTCAATCAAAAGAACCTTAAACCTTTCATTCATCTCCAGTAAATGGTTTATTCATGTTAGGGATACAGTGGACCTCACACTCATTAACCCTTAGAGGTCATTTAGATTTGCCAATACACTTTCTGGCATGATTTTTTATTTGTATTTTTTGGGGGGGACCTCACATGGACACTTAGAGAATATGAGAAACTCTGCAACGACAGTAACCTGAGCTCAGGATTGAACCACGCACAATGGAGCTGTAGGACAGCTATACTACCTCCACCAACCTTCTGCCCATAAACAAATCAGGTTTAAAAAAAACAATGTAAAATATGAAATATGTTTTTCTTTTTTTCTTTTAGGAAATATCAATTATTTAAACTTCATAGGGACAGATTTGGAATATGCCATAGTCCCATCACATAAATTCTGTATGACCTTGTTTTCATAATGTGTAGATATGTACATGTACCTCATAAGTATTTCTTTCTATTAGCTTGTATACTACTGTAACTGAATAATTCTGCCCATACACCAAACCTTAACTCTTTTACGTAAAAAAAAAAAAAATCAATCAGTTGTGGTTAAAATAGGTGCACTTTAAGGTGTAGTGACCAGCCAAAGGGATATATTTCTACAGTATAATATTGACAGATATTACCAGCACGCTCATCGTACGTACAATTTTGTACCAAATAAACATTGGCAGCAATGAGCATCACTTTATGGCTCCCATTGGATTAGGGCCATTTATACCAGTATGACATAACACACAATAAGCGGTTGAAGGTTTCACCTCTGCACCACTGCTTTTTCTACAGAGAGGAAGTCCAGAACATATGGAGTCTAGAGGCAGTAGTTAAGAGTCATTGTTCTTGCATTGTCAGTGACAGCTTCACTCAACAGAGCAATAAGAGAGGGACATCTCTATGAACCCATTACTCTTCCAGGACACAGAATCACCCCTCTGTCAAAATCCCATAAACACCTTTCTTCATCCACACACAAAGAGAATTGCTACTAATTTATATTAAAAACAGCAAAATAGTAACGCCAACATTAAGGTGTCTTATATAACTGTGACATAGTATATTATGTCTTTTATATTTATGAACACTCAAACAGTGTAAGTAATTGCTGTAGTATAAGTATAAAGTATATAGACATATACACATATATACATCCATAATGTGTAAGATGTAGGATGTACATGCTGTTATATAAAAAAAAATTGCAAGAAAGGGCCTTTAAATAAAGTATTACACTTACACTTACACTTAAAGCTGAGTTCATGCAATAAAATCAAAGCCATAAAAACTGATAAGAGGTTAAAATCAAAATTGTCTTTATAGCTTTGATGTCATCATGCCAGGAACTGCATGTAGCCCCACCTGTTTTGCTATGAAATCTGGTAATGCTACCCTATATCTTTATATCACTGTAATCAAGTGTGTGCTTTATTACACTATCAGTTGCTGTTATCTTCAGCTGAAGTGTATCACAGCCGTGCCTGATGGTAGCTTGCTGCTGGCAAACCTCTTTCCTAGAATAAAGAAAAATTTGTACACGCTCAGAGCATGTTGGAGTTTTATCAGTGTTTTCATGAATGTTTATTCTATACTAGTCTGATTATATACTCTTGGGATTGTAGGTGCAGACTCAGCACTTTATAATCAGGAGCAGAGGGAAATCTGAGGTGATGTTCAACTTTGCTGATAGCAATGCAGAAGTGGATTCTGAAAACCCAGAGCATGTGCTTTATCTTAGTGGTGGAAGAGTGGGTATGTCTGTTTGTCCATTAAATGTGTGGCATGTGTGTGTATATGTGTGTAGTGGGGGATAGCTAAAGGATAGGAATATCTGATGGGACTTGTGACCTAGTAGAGACAGTTGTGTCTGGTCCCCATGAGGACAAATGCTTTGTGCGTGCATGTGCGTGTGCATACATTAGAAAAATTATCAAAAATGTTAGTATGCTGGACATAAAACATTACTCATTATATATTTTCATCAGCTTATTAACTTATGGATTATTCATCATCTCATATCACAAACTACAGAACCTAACAGGATAAGTGTGTGTAAATCTGGCCATGGGACTTTAAAAGTTAAAACTTAACCTCTTGTTTGGTTTAAAACTGTACTGGAACTTTAAAACTGCCCTCCTTTGTGAATAACCCCCCCGCCTGTTTTTCTTTCTCAGTTGCTGAGTGGCAGGCGTGACCCAGTATGACCCCTGAGAGCTATGTTCTTGTGCTCTGCTGTGCTGTTAATGCTGATGTCAGCATCTCACTGGAGGATTTAGCAAGCTCCCCCTCTAACAGAGTGCTGCCATTTAAAGGCACAGTGCAGTTTTTAGCGACTCTCCTTTTTTTTTAAATCCAGCTCACTTCTGTAATTCAGTTAAGAGGATTGTACAAATAGCAGTGGAAAAGAGGAAACATTGAAAATTATGTTGTTTACTACAGAAACTTCTTATTAACTAATATATATATATATATATATATGACATTACACACACATTATTACAAATAATGATATAATGATCTTAAACATCAACTTTTCAGATGTATGTCAAGTATTCAGATGATTTTGGGTGAGTGTAGTAAGAGAGGGGTATTGCTGTAGTAATCCACAATTAAACAGCACAACCCAAATTCCTTTATTACACCAATAACAATCGATTATTTATTAAAGAGCATCATATGTTGGATGCAGCATATGGATGGATGGATATATATTTTTTTAATGCAGCTTGTTAATCAGAAACCACAAAGTGCAAAACCATCTGCCCTGAAAACTCTACCATGTCTGAAAATGTAAAAGTACAGCTTTACCAATGACTGTTACAAAATGCTGACACTGGAGACTCCTTCAAAAGGTTTTCATAGAAAACTTCACCATATTGACAACTACACACATTTTTCTAGGTGTTAGAATGATATTAGAATATTGTCAGCACTGCTACACTATATGGCCAAATGTTTTTTGACACCTGCTCATCACATCCATATGCCAAAAAACTGTAAGCGCAATTTGTATACTGTAAACTGTATAGAATGTATTAGTATGCTGTAGAATTACAATTTCCCTTCACTGGAACTCAAAGCCCCGAACATGGTCAAGTGTGAGAATGCCCCTGTGCACAAAGCAAGCTCAATGAAAGCATGGTTTACCTGGGTTGGTGTGGAAGAACTCGAGTAGCCTACACAGAGCCTTGACCTCAATCCCCCTAAACACTTTTGGGATGAATTGGAACATGGACTGCCCCAGGCCTCCACACCCGCCTTTTCAAATGCTCTTGTGGTTGAGTTAGCAAATCCCCACAGCCATGCTACAAAATCTACTGGAAAGCCTTCCCAGAAGTGTGGAGGCTTTTATATTAGTAAAGGGTGGGTAAATCTAGAATGGGATGTTGAACAAGCACATATGAGTGTGATAATCAGGTGTTTACATAATGTTGGCTATATAGTGTATTATAGACATTATATTCCTCCACAGCAGTGGTGGAATCCACAAAGGAGAAATCAAAGAAAATTTATATACACTGCATCTGGAAAGTATTCACAACACTTCAGTTTTCCTACATTTTGTTATGTTACAGCTTTATTCCAATATGGATTAAATTCATTATTTTCCTCAAAATTCTATAAACAATACCCCATAATGACAACATGAAAGAAGTTTGTTTGAAATCTTTGCAAATTTATTAAAAATAAAAAACAAAAAAAGCACATTTACATAAATATTCATAGCCTTTGCTCAATACTTTGTTGAAGCAACTTTAGCACCAATTACCGCCTCAAGTCTTTTTGAGAATGATGCTACAAGCTTGGCACAGCTATTTTGGGGCAGTTTCTCCCATTCTTCTTTGCAGGACCTCTCAAGCTCCATCAGGTTGGATGGGGAGCATTGGTGCACAGCCATTTCCAGATGTCTCTAGAGATGTTCAATCGGGTTCAAGTCTGGGCTCTGGCTGGGCCACTCAAGGACATTCACAGAGTTGTCCTGTAGCCACTCCTTTGTTATCTTGGCTGTGTGCTTAGGGTCATTGTCCTGTTTCAAGATGAACCATCGGCCCAGTCTGAGGTCCAGAGCGCTCTGGAGCAGGTTTTCATCAAGGATTTCTCTGTACATTGCTGCATTCATCTTTCCCTCGATCCTGACTAGTCTCCCAGTTCCTGCCACTGAAAAACATCCCCACAGCATGATGCTGCCACCACCATGCTTTCACTGAAGGGATGACATTGGCTAGGTGATGACTGGTGCCTGGTTTCCTCCAGACATGACGCTTGCCATTCAGGCCAAAGAGTTCAATCTTTGTTCAGTCTTTGGTCTGAGAGTCCTTCAGATGCCTTTTGGCAAACTCCAGGCACCTGTCATGTGCCATTTACTGAGGAGTGGCTTCCATCTGGCCACTCTACCATTCAGGCCTGATTGATGGAGTTCTGCAGAGATGGTTGTTCTTCTGGACGGTTCTCCTCTCTCCACAGAGACATGCTGGAGCTCTGTCAGAGTAACAATCGGGTTTTTGGTCACGTCCCCGACTAAGGCCCTTCTTCCCCGATCGCTCAATTTGGCCGGGCGGCCAGCTCTAGGAAGAGTTCTGCTGTTTCCAGACTTCTTCCATTTACGGATGATGGAGGCCATTGGGACCTTCAATGCTACAGAAATGTTTCTGTACCCTTCCCCAGATCTGTGCCTCAATACAATCATGTCTCAGAGGTCTCCAGACAATTTCTTGGACTCCATGGCTTGGTTTGTGCTCTGACATGCATTGTTAACTGTGGGACCTTATATAGACAGGTGTGTGCCTTTCCAAGTCATGCCCAATCAACTGAATTTACCACAGGTGGACTCCAATCAAGTTGTAAAACCATCTCAAGGATGATCAGTGGAAACAGGATGCACCTGAACTCAATTTTGAGTGTAATGGCAAAGGCTGTGAATACTTATGTAAATGTGCTTTTTTTTGTTTTTTATTTTTAATAAATTTGCAAAGATTTCAAACAAACTTCTTTCATGTTTTCATTATGGGGTATATGTTAGTAAAATTTTTAGGAAAATAATGAATTTAATCCATTTTGGAATAAGGCTGTAACATAACAAAATGTGGGAAAAGTGAAGCGCTGTGAATACTTTCTGGATGCACTGTAAATAATTTACAACCGCCTTTTCCCGGTTGTAGGACTTGTCAGCAGGATGTTCTGACTTCCCCCTGTGTAATTGTGTATGGTAATATCTTATGAAACTGACCCACAATTTCTCTGTATTATCTCTCAGGCTCACAGACACAGTAGACATTGTGCAATGTCTTGTGCCTTGTCTTGAAAGACATGTGGTTGCAAAAATATTTTGTTCCTGTGCATTAATGAGTCAGCATCTTGTTTTAATTTGAAAAAAAGATGACCATACATTGATATGTGAGAAAATAAGTGAATAAGGGGTTGTGTGAATGCATGAGTAAATATATCTATACACGGTGTACAGACATGAAGTTGACGTATTTAAAAAAAAAAAAAACAACTCATGACGTTCTTGTGGTTTAAACTTCTCTATTAAGTCTGCATGCGATGTGCATTTTGTCTAACACCTTTTAACCACCAATAGCAGCAGGAGCTTTGTGATGGAATATAATGTGTGTGGGTGTTCGTTTGAGTCTGTAAGAGAAAGCACCACATGTCAGTTTGTGGTCACGACTGTGGTTGACAATTGCAGCGAGTATCAGACAGGGTGGGACATACATGTAGGATATGATTAAAAACGTCTCTGTAAACAACAAACACACATGCATACTCAATTTGGGGGAATAAATACTGAGGTTCTTGATAGAAACTCATGTGATGTTTTGCAGCAACTAATGAGAACTGCTGAGTTGTTTTTACCCTTCCCAAGCACCACTGGGGGGGGGCACTGTTCCACTTGTTCCCTACACCTGATAATACTTTATAAGCTGCTGGATGTGCAGCATAAAATGATTTGTTTGAAAAGCTGTGTTGCAGACATCACCATCTCCATCCCAAACCATGCTATTCTCTAATGCCTCTCCAGAAGCCACATTAGATTATTGTCTCATCTTTTGTGCTCTTTTGTTGAGGACAGTGTTAAATCCTGATATTAGTGACACACCACTTTTTCTTTGTAGCACTCTGTAGTGCAACAATTCAACAATTAATTTACCTCTCAGCATTATTCCTCCAAATGATGATGAGTTTTTCTGTATATAATTCATATGGTGTAATGTATGCTGCTGTTATTTGTAATAACAGGTCTGCTCACTTGGTCTGCTCAGCTTCACAGACCTGACCTGCTACTCATGCTGTTCACTATACGCACAAATACTTTTCCACCATAACTTACTCAAATGGTAAATGGTAAATGTGCACTTATATAGCTTTTATCCAAAGCGCTTTACACTGAGTCTCATTCACCCATTCACACACACTCACACACACACCAATGGTAACAGAGCTGCCATGCAAGGTGCTAGCTTGCCATCAGGAGCAACTTGGGGTTCTTGCCCAAGGACACTTCGGCATGTGGAGTCACCCAGGCCGGGAATCGAACCGGCAACCCTACGATTAGTGGACAACCCACTCTACCACCTGCGCCACCCCGCCCTGCCCCCACACTACTCAACTAACTCATATTGATTCAATGCAATATTTTAGTGGAGTTAATTAAAAGGTAGAATAAGTTGCCTTCCTCTTGCAGATGCAGAAGAATTAATGCATGCTCTAGTACTAGTTGTGGTGGCTCAGTGGTTAAGGCCTTGAGTTACAGACCAAAAGGTCATGTATTCAAATATCAGCAATGCCAATCTGCCATAGTTGAGTCCTAAAGCAAAACACTTCAGCCCAGTTGTATCCTGCATTGAGGAAAAGTACTGGATTATGTGTTATTATATAGTATGCAAAATATTACAGAACTGTAAATATCTTTTACAGTTCTTTAATATAAAATTTACAGTACTTTAATGGCAAGGTTGCCAGTAAATTGCAGTAAAATTTACAGCTTTTTTTTTTTTTTTTACAGTGCATGTGGATACTTTACCATCACACCTGTATGTGCGGGTTGAACATCCCGTTCCAAAACCGTAGACAGTAACATGGAGTTGGTCCCCCCTTTGCTGTTATAATAACCTCCACTCTTCTGGGAAGGCTTTGCACTAGAGTTAGGAGCATGGCTCTAGGGATTTGCCCATGTAGTCACAAGAGCATTAGTGAGGATAGGCACTAATGTTGGGCGGTGAGTGTTCCATGTCTTTATGGGCCTCGCTTTGTGCACAGGTGCATTGACATGATGAAACAGGCTTGGGCCCCGTAGTTCTAGTGAAGGGAACTCTAAATGCTACAGCATACAAAGACAGCCTATACAATTGTGTGCTTAGATGTTTTCTGGCAACAGTTTGGGGAAGACTCTTATATGGGTGTGATGGTCAGGTGTCAGTGGACTGAATAATCACTCTTTACATCCATGGTGAGCAGAAAAGCATCTCAACACGCAAACGATGTAAGCTAAATGCCAACGCTAGATAATGTTAATGCCACAAGAAACATGGCCTCCAATAGCCATTGGCCTAGCATGGAATTTACAGTAAATAATGTAAAAATATTCACTAAATACGTAATACAGGTACACTTTCCAGGTAAAAAGTGAATCCCAAGTACAGCACAGTGTGGGAATCAGATATTCTATTAGACATCCTGATGTAAAAATTAGTTCGATGGTATTTATTATAGTTTATGTCCAAGTATGTAAACTAACATGCAAATAAGCAAACTAGTATGGAAACTATGCTAAGTGCTAGTTAACTACAACAGCTATCTGACACCATCAAATTTGGCAGTGTAAAATAGTTTTATTTCAAGCAACTGAATGGCCTATATTTTAGCTAGCAATGCTTACATGCTGATATCTGCGCTTAGAGCTCATAAGAACTTTTCTTATTAAAAAGAAAAAATGACAGCGATGACACTTGTAAACCCTCTCATTATTCAAATTATATCTTTATGGTTGTATACTTAAACGAGATGAACATAAGCTGCTCTGGATAATTGTGTCTGCCAAATGCTGTAAATGTAGTGTTGTAAATATATACAACAGTCCAAGTGTACTTGAAAGTGTTGTCATGACAGTCCTTGCTAGTATAACTCCAGTTTCAAATATTTACTGTTTAATTTTAAATACTTGAGTACGTTTAAAATGTTTTTACATACACCTGAGCACATTGTTTTAGTTTCATTTAAGTATAATCTCAGTCCACATCTGCAAAATTTGATCTGACCATATTCTGATCTCAACTATTTAGAAAAAAAAAATAAAATAAAAAAAAGTAGAGTGACTCACACGCCCCCTCTATTTGATTGTTGGCCTTTAAAAATCTGGAGAACATAATAATAATGGCTTATGGCTCAAGCTGGCTTTTGAAACTTAGAGTTAATTCATTGTGCCAAAAACAGAGGAACAAAATAAATAATAATATAATAATAATAACAATAATAATAATAATTTTGAAGCCCTTTCATATATATATTGGGGACATAAAGTCTTTTATGTGCCTGTTTATGTGATACACTGCAAGTCAGTTAACTCTGGGCGAGGGTTTAACACTGTACCGAAGAATATTTACTTAAAACACGATGAAAGGTGGTTAAGTTGCAGTTGATTGTTACAGTGCAGAATGTTTTCAACATTATTATTATTATTATTATTATTATTATTATTATTATTATTATTATTATTTTTATTATTATTATTATTATTATCCATCCATCCATCTTCAACCGCTTATTCCTTCCTCAGGGTCGTGGGGAACCTGGAGCCTATCCCAGGAAGCATCGGGCACAAGGTGGGGTACACCCTGGACAGGGTGCCAGTCCATCGCAGAGCACAATCACATACACACTCATACACCCATTCATACACTATAGACAACTTAGACATGCCAACTCTTGTGAGTTTTATAAATAGTTATAGATAGTTTATATACACTCCCCAGTGCCCCTTCACTCGACTTCATCTGAGTCTGAAGCACCCAGCACAGGTATGGACATGTATGTAAAGGTAATCTGTATAAAAATGTGAATTGTTTAAATGGCATATCAAATGATTTTCATTACAAAGAAAAAAGGACAGTGGACATGTGCCATACATGACCATTCTCACAAATCAGTATGAGCCAAATCTTGTGTATTTTTAGTTTTATAACTTGGCTTTCAAGCAACTGAATGGCCTATATTTTAGCTAGCAATGCTTACATGCTGATATCTGCGCTTAGAGCTCATAAGAACTTTTCTTATTAAAAAGAAAAAATGACAGCGATGACACTTGTAAACCCTCTCATTATTCAAATTATATCTTTATGGTTGTATACTTAAACGAGATGAACATAAGCTGCTCTGGATAATTGTGTCTGCCAAATGCTGTAAATGTAGTGTTGTAAATATATACAACAGTCCAAGTGTACTTGAAAGTGTTGTCATGACAGTCCTTGCTAGTATAACTCCAGTTTCAAATATTTACTGTTTAATTTTAAATACTTGAGTACGTTTAAAATGTTTTTACATACACCTGAGCACATTGTTTTAGTTTCACTTAAGTATAATCTCAGTCCACATCCGCAAAATTTGATCTGACCATATTCTGATCTCAACTATTTAGAAAAAAAGAAAAAAGAAAAAAAAAAGTAGAGTGACTCACACGCCCCCTCTATTTGATGTTGGCCTTTAAAAATCTGGAGGCGTGGACAGGGTGCCAGTCCATCGCAGGGCACAATCACATACACACTCATACACTATGGACAATTTAGACCTACCATGCATGTCTTTGGGGGAGGAAACCGGAGTACCCAGTGGAAACCCCCGCAGCACGGGGAGAACATGCAAACTCCACACACACGGCCCCAGCGGGAATCGAACCCCAGACCCTGGAGGTGTGAGGCAAACGTGCTAACCACTAAGCCACCATGCACCCCATTATAAATTATACGCTGCCTTGTGCCCGATGATCCCTGGGCTAGGGTTCCCCATGACCCTGAAAAGGAGTAAACATTTGAAGATGGTTGGATGGATGGATTCACATGTCTTTTCTTTACATTTTATATCACTGCAGGATACCAGTATATATGCAGGATACCAGTCATGATGTGCATACATACTTTCAACATGAAGCTTCCTGGCAAACTTTCCAAAAAATACACAAAAAAACAAAAACAAAACAGAAACAAATAGTGCACCTGGTATTCATATCTGTATTTCTATTCGTTAGAACACATTATCTGTTCAGTCTGAATGATGTATTTGTATGCGGTACATCCCTAATGTAAAGTAAAGGAAAAGGACCGCTTCAACACAGTTGTGTTCTGAAGTCTCCTTCACTACAACATATGTGCATGTTTCAGATAAATACCTTTAAAATCCATTCAAAAAATCCATTCAACAATCCATTCAAACAAAATGTATAAAATTATAAATTTTAGCGTCCCACAACCTTCACTTTTACTTTGCTCCTTTTATTTATTTTAGCTGTTTGTTATGTTTAATTTTTATTTATTTAAAAAAAATTTTTAAAAGTGCCTTTACAAAGTACAGTGGACCTTTTTTGGCAAGCTTTCTATCTTCTATCTGATGTGACTGAGTAAACATTCTACCCATCTACGGAAACTGTTGTTTATAGTTGATAAGTATTTTTTTGTTGTTTTTAGGGATGTTGTTATGGTGGGAATTTTACTGAAGCTTACGACAAGATTTATACTCAAACACTGTATGAATGTAAAAACCTAGTGCTTGCATGACTTTTATTATGTCCTGCTTGATGTCCATCCCAATGTACAAACATAATCTCAATGTGAACCTTCCTCAAAAGCTTTTGAAAAAATGTCTAATGAATAGTGCAACTCAATCCTGTTATGTCTCTATGTCTTAAGCTTCATGAATAAAGGCACTTTATTACCTTATATACCTTATATACCGTATGTTGCACCAAGGTCCTGGAGGCAAAATATTTAATCTTTTGTACGTTGCTTCAGATGTGATTACACTGTACAAATCTGACTGCTGATCCAGCTTTGTTTATCCATTCTTATCTGTTACTTACTGTTTGTATTTTTATTTGTTTTATCCTTTTTAACTGCCATCTTTGAATTGTCTTTTCATTAATCTGAAATCTAATATTATGCTGTTGAATTTATGTTAGTAATTTGGGTCACCAACCCTCTTCCTTGAGATTCCTTCCTGCAGGTTTCACTTTCAACAAAAATCTAACACACCTGTTTTAGGTGATCAAGAGCTTTTTAAGGCAATAGCCATTTCTCAATATGCATTCTTAAGCAAACTTGCATCCTTGTGAACTCGTTCTACATCATCATTTACTGCCAAAATTCAATTCCAATACTCAAGAGTGCAAGTACCGGTGACGCATGAAATTACCCGGATGTGTTCTGATTTGTTCTTGTTCAGACATGTTACAGAAGTCATTGTAGCAAAAACAATGGTGGATGATGGAAGCCTGACCCATACCTGTAGTTTTAACATCTTTTTAATGACAATAATCTAAATAAATCAACATATGCAAAAAAGAGTGATTTTGATAGAGATTTTGACTGTGAAATATATGAGGTTGTTGAAACATAAAATTTATGTGTTCTACGTCCTCCTGTTCTTCCAAGTTATTTCTTCCAGGGAAGCCTGACAAGACCGGTCTTTACAAGAACCCAAGTCAATTCTTTGCATTCTTAGAATTGAGAAACAGCTAATGATTAGATGGTCAGGTGTGCACAATTGGATGGTTAATTGGAGCCAAAGTCTTCAGGAATGTAGATCTCCAGGAACAGGGTTGGTGACCACTGGTATTTGGCCTGTTGTTACAGCCACATTTTCCACAAATTCCTTATTTTGAACTTGTAATTGGGTTTACACATGGATGCTCCAGCTAAAATGCAATGTTTATTAACAAGACTACTTCATATGGCAGGAAATCTGGGCAGATGACTTTAGGACCAAATTAAAGAAAATTATGAAATATCTCAGAATTTTGTTTTTCTGCCAATTTTATAATACTTTAAAATCTCAATTTAAATAATATCATAAATATATTTTAACAAAATGACATGGAAGTGTTTTTTTAGGCCATTTTCTAATCTTCCCATGATCATGTTGAGAATGAAGTTTAACAAATGCAGCAGTGAATGTAGTCAGTCTGCTTAAATCTGTCTAAAGTCTTGCAAGCTGAGTGCGATTTCCTTACAGAATGAATGTCATGATATGATCAATTTGTTTGGATAGTTACATGATTAGGCTTATATCCATAGTAAAATCGATATAAGCCTAATCAAATTAGATCGTAATCAGATACAGACTCTCAGATTGTTTATGGTGCACCTGCACTGTCACATTATCACACCAGATAAGATTGATTATACAGTCTGTACAGATGACAGTGGACAAAGATTTAGAAAAATATTTAAATTACCCAATAAAAATACATTATTAACAAGAGGTTTAGCCAACAGAACTAACCTGACTGAATTAGTATTTCAAAAGTGGAATACTTTTGAAATATTAACTACGTTAGAGCAAACAGAGATGTTTAAATTCAATGAGTGACTTTTAATTCATGTACTGAGACAGAGAATGACGTGGATGATGATGCTAATCAAGACATCATCCATCCATCCATCCATCTTCAACCGCTTATTCCTGCTTCAGGGTCGCGGGGAACCTGAAGCCTATCCCAGGAAGCATCGGGCACAAGGCAGGGTACACCCTGGACAGGGTGCAAGTCCATCGCAGGGCACAATCACATACATACCCACACACCCACTCATACACTACGGACAATTTACCAAGCTGCCAATCAACCTACTATGCATGTCTTTGGACTGGGGGAGGAAACACGGGGAGAACATGCAAACTCCGCACCCACATGGCCCCGGCGGGAATCGAACCCCAGACCCTGGAGGCGTACGTGCTAACCACTAAGCCACCGTGCACCCAATCAAATTAGGTTATAAATGTAAAGGTATGTGCTCCGTCATTCAGGAGAATTTGATTTTTATTTTATTTATTTTTTTGCCATTTCTACATAAAGATTTTCCTTTTCACTTTTGGGGGTGATCAGACATTTGAATGTTGTAAGTGTAACTGTAAGTGTCAGTTCAAAAAAGCCTGTAACTTTCTACATGTTCCATATATAGTATAAATGCCCAAATTTGACCATCTGAAGGGATTTCCCAGGCAGCCACACATTGTTTAAGCATCAAGTACTTCACCATTGAAGTACTTTGCAATAACAGTACTTCCCACAATATATTGAGAACTTTCCTTTGTTAAACGTTTTAGGAAATGACTGAGGACTGGAAGATTCAAAGAACTATGTTATAAAATAGATTTAGTTGCATTATCTGCATCATAGAAAATGGGGTAAGATAAGAGTGACACCAAGTATTTTGGCAACCGTGTAAATTTTATCTTCATTTACTCTGTTCAAAGTGTAGGGGGATGGGTGATGCACAGAGACACGGAGGCGGAAGTAGAGCAAAAAAACTCTTGGTTGGGTAGAGTGTAGGTCCGGGCGGCATGTGTGTAGGTCTGCGGGGCCGGGCTGGCACCGTGACACTCGCGGGGGCGTGTCGGGGGAATCCCGGAAGAAGCCTCGGGGTTCTCGGGCAGTCCCTCAGCGCTGAGCGTCGTCTCGGCCGGTGCGGTCCTCTTCCATGTCGGTGCCTTCCGCCGAAGTGTATACTGGGAGAGAGAGAGAGAGAGAGGGAGAGAGAGAGAGATTAGTCAGCTTTTTAACAGGGAGTACGGGTAAATACCTGTACGGGGATCTCTCTCGAAGGCCAACCGTTTCGGTATGTCGGTACTCAACTTTCCCGGGGCGGAAGGGCGTCCTTTTATTTCCGCCATCCGGGTCGTGAGTGGTTGAATTCTTCCGTCCGATCCTCCAATCCCCGGACGGTATGGCATCGGAGGGTCCTCCCCGGCATGGCGTCCTCTCCGGTTGACACAAGGCCCACCGCGGGGCTGCCTGCTTCGTGCCGGTACGGCAGTTGGAAAAGGAGCGATTCTCTTTATGCTCGCGCCGAGTGTCAGTCCGTCGCGACAGTTCCCCCCCCCGCTCTGAGCCTACTGCCGCCGGGTGATGGGCGCATAGCGCGTCCCTTCGTGAGAGCCCGTCTGCGTTCCCGTGTAGGGTCCCCGTCCCGGTGTTGGACCCGGAAGCAGAAGTCCGGGACGAAAAACCACCCGGTTACCCTGGCATTGGTGTCCTTGGCCTTGGCCATCCATTGGAGGGGAGCGCGTCCATCACCAGAATGAAGGGTCGGCCCGCCAGGTAGTACCTCAGCTCCTCAATGGCCCATTTTATTGCCAGGGCCTCTCTTTCCACCGCGGCGTACCTTCTCTCTGCCGGGGACAGCTTCCAGCTGATGTAGAGTACCGGGTGCTCTTCTCCCTCGAAGGTTTGTGAGAGAACTGCGCCAAGCCCGGTTTCTGATGCGACGGTGTGCACCGAGAAGGGGAGGGTAAAGTCCGGGTTGCGCAGCACCGGCTCGCTGGTGAGGGCCTCCTTCAGAGTCCGGAAGGCCCGCTCGGCATCAGCTGTCCACCTCACCTGGTCCGGCTGGCCCTTTTTTGTCAGGTCTGAAAGAGGGAGGCTGCCCCCAAGTTAGGGACAAACCTCCGATAATACCCCCCCAACCCCAAGAAGGCATGCACCTGTTTTTTTGACGTGGGGTGCCTTTCACCACTTTACTTTTTTTGCCTGGGGCTTTAGCATCCCGCCCACGCGCGGTATCCCAGGTACTGCGCCTTGGGTAGCCCAAGGTGGCATTTCTTGGGGTTGGCAGTCAAGCCAGCGTCCCGGAGTCCCTTTAGAACCTCCCCCAGATGGAACAGGTGGTCCGACCAGGTGGAGGAATGGATGACTACATCATCCAAGTAGGCCACTGCGAAGCTACGATGGGGCCGTAGGACGATGTCCATCAGTCGTTGGAAGGTGGCTGGGGCCCCATGTAGCCCAAAGGGGAGGACCCGATACTGCTAGTGGCCCGTGGAGGTGCTAAGGGCCGTCTTGGGTCGAGCTTCGGCCGCTAGGGCCACTTGCCAGTACCCCTTGGTGAGGTCCAGGGTGGAAATGAATCGGGCACACTCCCAGGCGCCTCCACAAGGTCGTCCACTCGGGGAGGGGGAGCTATCAAAGTCCGAGACCTGGTTGAGTCGGCGAAAGTCGTTGCAGAGTCGAATACTCCCGTCGGGTTTTGGCACTACCACGATGGGGCTGGACCAGGGGCTGTTGGACTCTTCGATGACTCCGTCTCGTAGCATTCGTTCCACCTCTTCCTCAATGGCCTTACGCTGGGCCTCTGGGACACGGTAGGGCCTCTGTCTCACCACTACCCCTGGCGGTGTCTGTATGTGGTGGCGCACCACTTGGGTCCTTCCTGGGGAGGAGGAGAACACGTCCGCAAACTGGTCCACGAACTCGAGGAGCTCCTGTCTCTGGGCGGGGGTGAGGTCCTCCCCGAGGTCAACCAAAGCACGCTTGTTCTGATCTGTGTCTAGGGCTGCGTATGCTGAAACGATGAGATCCTCAGGTCACTAAACTGCAACCCCTCCCCACCACGACTACAGCTCGATATCCTGTCCATGAATATCACAAACAGGATTGGTGACAAAGCGCAGCCCTGGCGGAGACCAACCCCCACCTGGAACAAGTCTAACTTTTTGCCGAGCATCTGGACACAACTCTTGCCTTGGGCATACAGCAATTGGATAGCCCTAAGAAGGGAACGCTTCACCCCATACTCTCTCAGCACCTCCAACAGTAGACCTCTAAGGACCCGGTCATACGCCTTCTCGAGATCCACAAAACACATGTAGACCGAATGGGCATACTCCCAGGCCCCCTCCAAGATCCATGCGAGAGTAAACAGCTGGTCTGTTGTTCCACAACCAGGACGGAATCCGCATTGTTCCTTCTCAATCTGAGGTCTGACTATTTGTCAAAGCCTCCGTTCCAGCACCTTGGAGTAGATTTTACCAGGGAGGCTGAGAAGTGTGATACCCCTATAATTGGCGCACACTCTCTGGTCCCCCTTTTTAAACATGGGAACCACCACCCCGGTCTGCCACTCCTTGGGCACTGTCCCCGACTTCCATGCAATGTTAAAGAGGCGTGTCATCCAAGACATCCCCTCCACACCCAGAGCTTTCAGCATTTCTGGCCGGATCTCATCAATCCCTGGGGCTTTGCCACTGTGTAGCTTTGCTTATTTGTAAGTCACTTTGGATAAAAGCGTCTGCTAAATGAATAAATGTAAATGTAAATGTGTAGTTGATCGACTACCTCAGTAATCTCCACCACGGAAATTGACGATGATCCCCCATGAGCCTCCCCCTCTGCCGCTACCATAGAGGGTGTGTTAGTCGGATTCAGGAGTTCCTCAAAGTGTTCCTTCCACCATGCAATTACTTCCTCAGTTGAGGTCAACAGCGTCCCATCCTTACTGTACACAGCTTGGATGGGTCCCTGTTTCCCCTTCCTGAGGTGGTGGATGGTTTTCCAGAAACACCTTGGTGCTGACCGAAAGTCCTTCTCCATGTCTTCTCCGAACTTCTCCCACACCCATTTGCTTCTTTCATGGCAGAAGCTGCAGCACTTCTTGCCTGTCGTTACCTTGCAACTGCTTCCAGAGTCCCCCGGGATAACACATCCTGGAAGGGATCCTTCTTCAGTCGGACGGCTTTCCTGACCACCGGTATCTATCTATTCTATCTCAAGTTGAGATTTGAGAATGACTGTATCATGTCTTTGTTTTATGACAGAATACATTGCTTGCTTCTGTAGATATAAAATTACGGTAAAACCATGCATTGTGGGACAAGGGAAAATTCATTTTGCAGCTGCTTGCAATTGGTTTATTTTTTAAGTCACATTGAGCATTTTAGTAGCTTTACAATGTGTGTATAAGGGGTTATCATACAAAATGCACCCACCTTGGCATTTCAGTTTAAAGAGGGTGATTAATTTCCTCATATGATTATAAATAGTGAAACAAAATGAAAGTGATATAAAAGTTACAGGTCTCATTTTTGTCTGGACTCCTAACAAAAAGGAGCGTGGTATTAACTAATATATGAAATTAAAGTGTTAAAATTCAATTCAATTTTATTTGTATAGTGCTTTTTACAACAGACATTGTCTCAAAGCAGCTTTACAGAAATAGAAACACGGTATACAGATATTAAATGTGTGAATTTATCCCTACTGAGCAAGCCACTGAGTGGCGACGGTGGCAAGGAAAACTCCCTAAGATGTTTAAAGGAAGTAACCTTAAGAGGAACCCGACTCAGAAGGGAACCCATCCTCATCTGGGTAACAACAGACAGTGTGAAATAGTACAGTATGGATGTACATGAAGTCTGTATGGCCTTCGAAGCAGCCGTAGTCCCAGTAGTCTGGAATTGAAGAAGATTTGAGATTTGAGGTCCATCCAGAGGCTGAAATGATCTGGATCTCTAGTATCTCCATAAATCCGTGTGTGGCTCGGCAAAAGGAGAGAGGGGGAAAAAAGATTATTATGACTGCGAAGTAGTAAAAATAGAATCTAGTCAGGGTAGGCTTGAGTAAACAAATACGTTTTAAGCCTAGACTTAAACACTGAGACTGTGTCTGAGTCCCAAACACTAAGAGGAAGACTGTTCCATAACAGTGGGGCTTTATAACCGAATTCTCTTCCCCCTGCTGTAGTCTTCACTATTCGGGGTACCGTCAAATAGCCTGCATCTTTTGATCTAAGTAGGCATGGTGGATCATATAAAACCAGAAGGTTGCTTAGATATTGTGGCACGAGACCATTTAGTGCTTTATAGGTTAATAAAAGTACTTTATAGTTAATGCGAGATTTTACTGGGAGTCAATGCAGTGTGAATAAGATCGGGGTGATATGGTCGAATTTTCTAGTTCTAGTTAGGACTCTAGCAGCAGCATTCTGGACTAACTGGAGCTTATTTATATTCCTACTGGAACATCCAGACAGTAAGGCATTACAGTAATCTAATCTAGAGGTGACGAATACATGAACCAGTATTTCCGCATCCTGTAGTGATAAAATGTTTCTTATCTTAGAAATATTTCTGAGATGAAAGAAAGCTATCCTAGTAGTGTTATCTACATCAAATGATAGACTGGAGTCAATAATCACTCCAAGGTCTTTAACTGCTGTACATGATGAAACGGAAAGACCATCCAGAGTAACCATGTGATCAGAATGATTACTTCTAGCTACAAGTGGGCCTAATAAAAGAATTTCTGTTTTATCAGAATTAAGTAAAACGAAGTTGGTTAACATCCAACGTCTAATGTCCTTTACACAATCCTCGACTTTACTAAGCTTCTGTCTGTCCTCTGGCTTCGCTGAAACATACAACTGTGTATCATCAGCATAACAGTGGAAGCTAATTCCATGCTTACGAATAATTTGTCCTGGGGTAGCATACATAAAGTAAAAAGCAGTGGACCTAAAACAGAACCTTGTGGAACTCCAAAAGTAACCTCAGAACGCATGGAGAAATCACCATTTACATCTACGAATTGATAACGATCGGTCAGATAAGACCTGAGCCAGGAGAGGACTGTTCCCTTAATGCCAACAACAATTTCTAATCTATCAAGGAGAATAGTGTGATCTATAGTATCAAAAGCTGCACTAAGGTCGAGTAACACAAGCAGCGAGACACAACACTGATCAGAGGTCAGTAGAAGGTCATTTACTACTTTAACTAATGCTTTCTCTGTGCTATGATGAGGTCTAAATCCTGACTGATACATTTCATGAATGTTGTTCCTATCCAAGTATGAGCATAACTGCTTTGCTACAACCTTTTCTGAAATCTTAGAGATGAAGGGGAGATTTGATATTGGTCTATAGCTGGACAATTGGGACGGGTCAAGGTCAGGTTTTTTAATCAGGGGTTTAATAACTGCTTATTTAAGTGATTTAGGGACATAGCCAGTGGTTATTGAAGAACTGATTATATTTAAAAGTGGTTCAATTACTCCTGGACAAATCTGTTTAAACAAACATGTAGGTACGGGATCTAGTATGGAAGTTGATGAATTGGCTGAAGAGATTAATGTAGCTAGTTCGGTCTCTCTAAGCGGAGCAAAAAACTCTAAACATTGATCTGATATTGCTACATTGTCATGTAATGGGTTTGTTACAGTACTGTCCGGTTTTAATTTAATGGCATGTATATCATGTCTAATATTTTCACCCATATTAATGAAAAATTTCATGAAATCTTCACTGTTATGTAATGATTGAGTGTTTCTCTCTGTAGTGTTTTTATTCCTAGTTAATTTTGCTACAGTGTTGAAAAGGAATCTAGAATTGTTTTTGTTATCACCTATTAAGGTGGAGAAATAGAAAAGAAATATATTTTTTTATTTATAATCAGCCAGGGACTTATTTTCTGCACCTATTTTCTTCTTTCTTCCTTCCTTGGTTTTGTACAGTCATGTGATATATGTGTATACATGGTGCATATACAGTATGTTCATTGTTCTTGTCAAACTCTTGTCTACTCTGTACAGTTGGAAAATAAAGAGAAGCTGATAGCTGTGAGTGGAAGCTGCTCAGTGCACAGAGAGCCCTCATGTACACTTTTAGCAGGACTCAGTAGAATGATAAAACCCTGGTGTTTATTAATCACTTCAATGCCATCATGCCCGGTTACAGTGCACAATGGGTTTGTTTATATCCTGGATTGTGTTGCGCTTAACAAACTCCAGATGTGCATGAATCAGATGGACATATGGGTGGATAATCATTTGAAGTGTAATCATGAGGAAACATTTGCCTACATATCATTGTAGTGTATGAAGTGGAGTGCAAATTCAAGTGACTATGAAATATTCATATTCAAGTCCAAAGTACCTCAGTGATTAAAAACCATATAATTACACAGCCCTTTGGAATGCATGCTTCTGATAAGTCAGAAGGTGATTAATTTTAAACAATATTATGACAGTCTGACAGTAGTGCTAGCTAAAAGTTTTGTATTAATGTGCTTGTTAGAATACATTGGTCAGTCATGACCAATTCCCACCCACCAGCCAGCTCTTCCCATCATATGACAGCTACCAACTAGGGAAGGTGAATGCTGACACATGAAGCCAGCAAACCATGTTTTTTTTTATTTTGTGGACTGCTGCGCATGTTGTGTCACAGGGCATTGTAATGCACTCAGAGGAGAAAACTATCTGCACTCTTCTGCATACATGATTGCCTAGTGTTGTTATGATTGATAGGTGAGAGAGTGTATGTGATCCCTCCCACGCAAAGAGCAAGGCTAATTCACGATCTGCAGATGATAGGGTAAACATTTTTCCACGCTACTCAAGGGCCCTATCGTGAAGCCTAAGAAGGCATCTCCAGAGTCAGTGCTTTGTAAAAGTAAGAGGCTGGGAAGAGTCTTCAGAAAAGAAGGCTTTGTGGTTTCTTGGTAATATGGTAATCTGCTTTTTTGTTTAATTACCTCCACATGAGAGAAAAAAGAGGCTGGTGTGGGTGGGAAGAACAGTTTAAGGTGGTCAGTTTATAGATTTTATAACTCAAGTGATAATTAATGGACATTCCACAACATTAAAAGTATAAATTAAATGAAATTAAATTTGATACCACTTTTGACGATTAACATTGTCACAAGGCAGCTTTACAGAAATCCAGATATAGGTTTAGATGTAGATCCCGAACAAGCAAGCTGGTTATAAGGAAAAGCTCCGTTAGATGAAGAAGGGTGGCAGAAGACATCTATACGATCTAAGCGAAGTTATCCAGTGAATAATGAATGATACATGAGCATAGACAGTTTTCTGCAGTTGAGGCTATCCAAGTAAGAACACCCACAGCAATTTTTATTGTATCTGTGTGGTATCATCCACAGCAATCTCAACTGTGGTAGCCAACTCAGTCACTGAGCACCATGACTAAAGATTGGCAGATCTGTAGCCTTTCAATGCCAGAGGGCAGAAAGAGTCAGGGTCACTTGCATCAGGTAGCAGGATGTGTATTTTATTATTATTATTTTTAATTGTTGTAAAATGCTGTAGTGTAAACTGAATAAAACACTTCTGGATGCACTGTTATTGGAAAATATTCAACAAAGGAGTGGTACCAGTCACATCAGCCACATCATTTTTTTTCCTATACCCAGTCAAATTTTCTTCCATACCTAATTAGCAGTTAATTAATGATCATTTCAGGAGGAATATATTTTGCACATAAAGTGATAATGTTTAGTGCTGTTTGTTTTCTTTTAAACTGTTAAAATCATTTGTAACTGGCAGAAGAAAATGTTGGCTTAGTGTTCCTCATGCATTTTCTCCATTATTCTTCCTTCTGGAAAGGTATCATTTTATTTTGTGCCAGAGACATGGAAATGAAACACTGGACTGTTCAGGGAGCGAGAGTGGGTTGTTTTTCTGGCTTTGCCTCCAGCTTCACTAATCACACTGTATTAGTCTGTCGAGGCAGGTCAGACCTGAATGCACTATAAATGTATTGTTTTAAAATTGCATGAAAGCCCATTGCATGAAAATATTTTTTATTTTTTATTTTTTATTTTTTATATTAAAGTCCAAGCACAAGGAAAACAGAGCTGTGCTTCCACGCTGAACAAATAAGAGGACATGAGAAGGGAGGAGAGTGCTGAGGGGAGTGTGGCAATTCATTTGTAAGGTTTCCGTTTTGGATGACTTGGAAACTATAGGGCAGGCAAAATGAAGGGATGTCAATTTGCCCTCATTTCCCGTTTGAGTGTTTACAGAGCCCAGTGTTCAGCGTTATTATTGTCGTGTTATGAGTTTCTCTAATTGCTAAATTGGTCTACATAAACAGGCTTATTGAAATCATCCAAAGAGAAAGAGAGAGGGTGAAAATAGAGCAGAGACTGAGAGGTAAGTAGGATTGTTTGTCTTGGCACAAGCAACAGAAATATGATCCAAGGGCTGGGATGGGTTTAAACAATAACATAAACCCGACAGGGTCATTTCAGGATACACAGACAATATGTCTGCTTTAGGTCCGGTCTCGGTCTCTCTCTCTCTCACTCTCTCTCTCTCTCAACTTGCTTTTCATCATGTCAGATTTGGGCATGGTACAGTGTCCCTTTTCAGAGAAAGAAAGACATAGAAACTTAGAGGAAACCCTCAAAAACCATGTTAACAGTTAAATCAAAGCAATACTAGTACAGACATTTTTTCTCCATCCACTGTAACTGTAAAATCTTTTAATGTGGAAGGCATGCAACATTTAATAGCTCTTTGTGCTTTACCTCTTCATTTTCCATAAACATCAGTGTGTGCATGTTTGTTTTCTTAATCAATTTAACCTCATTTACCATGCAGAACATTTCAAGCTGCTTTATATTCCTAAGTTTGCACATGTTGGCTGTTTTGTTAAACTCAGACCACAGTAGCTCAGATACAATGACTAAGTTGGCCATTGCAAAACACTGATTTTGTGTTCCTTTTGAATACTCATTTTTGCATGTCTTGGATGCATGTCTGGGGTCATCATCATACAACCAGTTTTGAGGTAAAGTATCCTGGTACTAATGATGCATACATTTTTACAAAAGCTCCTCAACCACAATCTGCAAAACAACCCAATTAAATATTTGCACTAGGATTGAGGACTTTTCCTTGTATGCAGACCAATACAGGTGAAGTGCATGACCAAGAAGTTTGATTTTGGTTACATTTGATCACATAATTACAACAACTCTTTGTGAAGGTGAGGGAATCCTTTCATTTTAGAAAAATAAAATAAGAATAAAAATAATAGCTAAGCGTTTCTACAATATTTTTTGTGGAAATTTGGTATAATTTTATGTAGTTTTTAATGAATAATTCCATTGTCACCAATCTATTTTATGTTGCCAATAATTCAGGACCTCACTGAATGCTAGCCTGCTTGACTTGACTGCCAACAACAATGCAATGTCTACTATTAGCAATTGTGTATTGCAAGAGTGGTTTTAGCTAAGCTGTTATTATCACATAAGTGAAAATTCTCTATTGGACATAAAAAATTGGTTGTTATATAGACAAAGTGGCAGTATGAAACCGCAAAAGTATGTGTTACTATGACTGCGGTTGGGGTCAAAATTGTAACATGAATATTTCTGGGTTTGGAATTAAACAGATAAAAGCTGGAATAATCTGAATATATTGTGTTTACAATTTGAAAGAATTAGAAAAAAATAATTAGTAAAATAAGCTGTAATGTCTTTTACTACTGTCCACCTTAGTATTAATATTACATGCGCATTGTATGTTAATTAATACATAAATTAATGTGCTGTAGTCTGTTCTACATAAACCATTTAACTGGAACAGGTATTGTTTCGTGTGCACATTAACACACTTCAGTAACACAAACCTTTGAGATTTTAAGCAAGTGGTGCATATAACACATGGAGTCAAAATCCTATCCTGAGTCTCCATTGTGTTACAGAAGATGCAGACAAGATGCAAGTGAAAGGCCACTAGGCCACTATTCATCAAACAAGTTAAACAGTCTGCTGCTGTCTGTGCTCTGACATTTTGCACACTAGCCGCAGAAAGTAGATGGAATGAATCTGCATTGAAATCAGATTTTTGTAGAAGACTAATCAAATCATTGCAATCTGAATCAGCATTCCATGAAGATCATTTAAGTCAATTTATTAAACTTGATATTTGCGTGGATAAAAGATTGAAGACTAAATATTTCTTCTAGGTACATACCCTGCTCCAAGCCAAACCTTCCTGATAACAAAAATATGAAAGTTGCCCACTAACAATGTAATGAGTTGCATTGCTATACCTGATTATAAGTGAGGACAATCCATTTAGGTGAACCAACCTGTCACATTAATGGTTCCTGTTGTTCACATTCGGATTACTTTCCAGCACTCATTGACAGGAAACGTCTTGTATTTTCAGACCTGTGTACCTGTGTAGTGCTTGTAGTCTGATCTGTATTAGAGAAGGAGACAAATGAAGAACTGCCGTTATCACCAAATCTGGACATTATAAATATTCATAAATAGTTATTTTGGATTAGGTAAATCTCTTTCAGTGTTTCAAGCATTTGTGAATGAAGTACTGAGAGAGTTCCTCAATCTTTTGTAATTGTCTATATTGATGAAATAATGATCTTATTAAACTCAGAAGAACATGTTCAGCAAGTCCACAAAGTATTTCAGACACTTCTTGAGAATTATGCAATCACAAAACTTCTCCTCAGTTACTGGGATACAGCCATAATTGAAAATGAACCAGCTGAAGGTGGAGTAAGTAAAATCATGACCCAAGCCCATGAAGGAGTTACTGAGGTTTCTCAGGTGTGCCCATTTCTATTGATAATTCATCAGAGGCTTCAGCTCAGTAGTTGCTCCAATACCTAAGTTAAAGAGTAGTGCACCCTGTGCACAGACCAGCAAAACCTTGAAAATGAGAAAACAGCAAAGAGACTGAATCCCTGTCAAGATAGATAGGTTCTCTCTTTCACTAGGTTTGAAGTCACTCTCACTTATTGCCCAGGATCAAAGAACACCAAAATGCACTATTCAGACTCAATGATCTAACTCAAGAACCACACAGTGATCAAACCACTTTATTTTCCTCCTGCAATGTGGCTCTCATAAGGTGGGAAATAATGAATGGCATTATGACATAGAGTGCACAACAAACACCACCAGAATGTCAATCAATTAAAATTATAATCCTACAAGCCATGAGGGGGATAATAGTTAATTGGATCCATACATCACTCAGTTCTGGACATCCTAGTATACAAAGCACTATTAAATACATAAGCAACAAATTCTGCAGAGTACAGGGCAATTAGATGTTCTATCTCATGGACTGGGAGGGTTATGGTCCAGAGGAAAGATCATGGGTTGCAGCAAAGGACATTCTGGACCACTTGCTCATTAATGACTTTCACCAAGAACGTCCAGACTGACCTGCTCCTAGACCTAGTTGCATTGGTGTTTTGGGTGCCACCCGTGGTTGAATATGTCACATTAGCTCATTTAGCTCACTTCCTGACTCTGATTACTTCCTGTTAATAGACTTCATAAAGTACATCACATTCACAGTCATGTTGCGAAGTCTTGACAATATTTCCTGTTGTGTTTTCCTGTTCTGAGCCATTGTTTCATGATTACCTTTCATGTATTTGATCTCTGCCATGTTTTTCTGTCCTCTCTTTGGCCTTGTTTAGTTTGTAGATTATCTGTGTTTGACCTTCTGCCTATTTCTTGATATTGTCTTTGGATTCTGCTCCTGGATTTTTATTAAACTTCAAGCACATGGTGCCTAAAACCTCTCCTGAATCATAGAGATTTCTTGGAGCATCAGTAGTTTTAAGCAAAAACTGTTTCTTTATACCAATATATCCAAAAGCAGGTGGGAGGCAATTAAATTAGCAGTTTTATTGGTTCTAATGAGTGTAGAAGAAACCCATAGCCTGATGTCAAATTCTATTGTGCACCTATAGGCAGGTAATATATTAACATATTAATCAAATATTAAGATCAGGGGAAGTATGGGTTTTAGCTATGTATTACAGCAGATTATGATCTCAGAAAATTGTACAGGTTGTGTATCACTCTACACCTTGACATAAAATTATAATTACATGTTATTTTATAACAGAAATATTACACGTTTATAATTACATCCAGTATACTGAGAAATATCCGTTTTGTTTTTCATTTCTATAACATGAATAATTTATGCAGGTAATTTACTTTTTAATTTATTTAAGGTTGGTCCCTGATTTGTTTCAAGATCAGTGTACAGACACATAGGTTCTGTACAGTATCTCTATACATAGATACTGTAGTTATTGGAAAATTATTAAACTAAAGGAGGGTACCTGAAGTTGTTTGGCATATGATCCTATGTGAAGCCTTTAAAAAAAATTTTTTTTTAATGTTTTTTGTTTGCTTGCTTGTTTGTTTGTTTTGATATTTAAACCAAACCTGATTAAACACAAAATACAGATTTTAAATGATAAATGTTATTTATTGAAGTTATCCAATACCATCTGGGCCAGTATGAAAATGTATTTGCCCCCATAGTTACTAATTCCCCAAATCTATGAAATTGAATTCATAATGGGGTTCAGCTGGACTAGATGCAACCAGGCCTGATTACTGCCAGCCCTGTTCAATCAAATTAACACTTAAATAGAACTTTTTCAACAGGATGAAGTTCATTAAAAGTTCTTACCCAGTAACTCACTAGGCCAAAATTGAACGAAATTCCAGAAATTATGAGGAAGATGGTGATTGAAATACATCAGACTGGCAAAGCTATTTCAACGGCTCTGGGACGCCAATAAATCACAGTGAGAGTCATTATCTCCAAATGGTAAAACTCGGCACAGTAGCTAACCCGGAAGTGAACGATTTTCCAAAATTCCTCCAAGAACACAACGACTACTCATCCAGGATTTTACAAAATAGCCAAGGACAACATCAAAGGAACTACAGGCCTCTCTTGCATCTATAAAGTTCACCGTTCATGACTCCACTATCAGAAAGACACTGGGCAAAAATGGCATCCATAGAAGAGTGGCTACTGCAAACCCAGAAGAACAACAAGGTTTATATGAATTTTGCCAAAACACAACTCTTGGTGGTATGATCCTCAAACCTTTTGGGAGAATGTTCTGTGGATTGATGAGTTGAAAGTGGAACTGCTTGGAAGACAAGGGTCTCATTACTTCTGGCATAATCCAAACACTGAATAGACAAAAAGAACATCATACCTACAGTAAAGCATGGTGGTGGAAGTGTGGGGATGCTTTGCTGCTTCAGGTCCTGGGCAACTTGCAATAATTGAGGGAAACAATAATTCTGCTCTCTACTAGAAAATCTTAAAGAAAAATGACCGGTTTTTAGCCCGTAAGTTGAAACTCAAGCATAACTGGATTATGCAGCAAGACAAAGATCCAAAGCATAAATCCACCTGTGAATAGCACAAAAAAAAATTAAGTTTTTGGAGTGGCCTAGTCAAAGTGCTGACTTCTGTGAACCAATTGAGATGCTGTTGCAGAAGCTTTAACGGGCAGTTCATGCCTGAAAACTGTCCAATATGGCTGAACTAAAGCAGTTCTGTAAAGAAGAGTGGGCCAATATTCCACCATAGTCCTGTGAAAGACTGATCTCCAGTTATCAGCAGCATTTGGTTGCAGTTACTGCTGCTAAAGCTGGCGCAACCAGGTTTTAAGTTGAAGGGGGCAGCAAATTTTTCACCTGGGTGATAGATGTTGAATAATTTTATTATTTTTTTTGCTTCAATAAAATAATAAGTAAATAAATAACTGCATTGAGTCTTTACTCAGGTTGCCTTTTTTGCATGTTGTATTTGGTTTGAAGATCTAAACCTATTTAGTAGGGACTCTAAGATGGCGCCACGGATGGCTGCCTTGGTGTGTTGGTGCACTTTGTTTTGTCTTGCTTTGTTTGTTAAAACAGTTTTTTGTGATGATACCAAGAGTTCATTCACCAGAGAGGAGCTCATGAACATCAGGGCTACAGTCCCTATGGATTTATTTCCTACCCTCACCGACACATCCTGAATTTATAGGTCATTCTGGTTAAAGGTGCCCTCACCTTTACACATGTAGTGAAACGCTAGAGGAGGGGGAAACGTGACGATGCACTCATGCGCCTCCGCCAACGCAGACATTGCACACCGCTGCTGGGAATATTTCTCTCCAACGTGCGTTCACTGTGCAACAAACTGGATGAACTTCAGCTACTGGTAGGAAAAAACACAGACTTGTCTTCATCTTTTATCTTGTGCTTTACAGATTCATGGCTGTGTGGACTGACTCTGTGCTGGAGCTGGCAGGATTCCATCGCAATACGGAACTTTCAGGCAAGAAGAAGGGTGAAGGGATTTGTTTTTACACAATACTGGCTGGTGTAATGACGTGACGGTGATTCAACAGTGCTGTTCTCCTGATCTTCATTTTTTATAAACTGCAAACCCTTCTACTCCCCACATGTTTGCTTCATTCATACTGGTTGGTGTTTACATTTCACCGCAAGCAAATGTGCAGGAGGTGTAGCGTATGCTTGCCAACCAGATACTGTGTGTGGAGCGCACATACCTGGACTCATTTGTTATTGTCCTTATTGATTTTTAACAAAGATAATCTCACACATAATCTTCCCAAATACAGACAATCTATTAAATGCCTGAACAACATTCTTGATAACTGTATCACTACAGTAAGCAGTGCATATCATGCTGTCCCACAAGCTGCACTGGGACACTCTGACCACATCATGGTCCTCCTGATTCCTGCATACAGGCAGAAATTAAAGCTCTCCAAACTTATTGTGTGGACATCAAAGCAGTGGACCAAGGAGGCTGTGGAGTATCTTCAGGCATGCTTGGAGTGTACTGACTAGAATGAATTCAGCACTGTTACCAACAGTCTGGATGAGTACACAGAGGCTGTGACATCATACACAAGCTTCTGTGAGGATAGAAGCAGCCCACCACAAGTACAAGTATCTCTATTCTGGAGAGAGACATTAACAGAGTCGTCAAGAGACAGAACCCCCACAAAGCAGCTGGACCAGATTCTGTCTCTCCATCCACCCTGAAGTACTGTGCTGAGCAGCTGTCTCCAGTGTTTACAGACATCATTAACACCTCACTTTAGATATTCCATATGCCAGCCTGCTTCAAGATCTCCACTATCACAGTATCACAGGACTTAATGAATACATACCTGTCGCTCTGACATCTGTGATAATCACAGACCATCACCTGGACCCTCTGCAGTTTGCCTACAGAGTCAACAGGTCTGTAGATGATGCAGTCAACATGGCCCTCCATTTCATCCTCCAGCACCTAGACTCCTCAGGAACCTACACCAGGATCCTGTTTGCGGATTTCACCTCTGCTTTCAACACAATCATCACAGCTGTGCTACAGGACAAGCTCTCCCAGCTGAGTATGCCTGATTCTACCTGCAGGTGGATCATAGACTTCCTGTCTAACAAGAGACATCATGTGAGACTGGGAAAACACGTCTCTGATTCCAAGTCCATCAGTTCTGGTTCCCCCCAAGGCTGTGTTCTTTCTCCTCTACTCTCTCCCTCCACACCAACAGCTGCACTTCCAGTCACCAGTCCTTCAACTACTGAAGCTTGTGGACAACACCACCCTCATTGGGCTCATTCAGTCTGATTACGGGTGGGAGATTGACCATCGGCTGACCTGGTGCAGTCAAAGCAACCTGGAGCTCAATGCTGTGAAAACAGTGGAGATGGTGGTAGCCTTCATTAAAAACCCAACCCCACCTGCCACTATCATCCTGTGTGACACCCCAGTCGATACTGTGGACTCCTTCCACTGCCTGGGAACCAGCATCAATCAGGACCTCAAGTGGGAGCTGACCATCAGCTCTCTTATTAAAAAACCGCACCAGAGGGTGTATTTATTAAGCAGTTCAACCTACCAAAGACAATGATGGTGCACTTCTACACCTTCACCATTGAGTCCATTCTTACCTCCTCCATTACCATCTGGTATGCTGCTGCCACTGCCAGGGACAAGGACAGTCTGCAGCATGTCTTTCACTCTGCTGAGAAGGTGATTGGCTCCAATCTGCCACCCCTTCATGACTTACACTTCCACGACCCTGAAGCGGGCAGTTAAGATTGTGGCTGACCCCTCTTACCCTGGACACAAACTTTTCGAGGCACCCCCCTCAGGCAGGAGGCTGTGGTCCATCAAGACCAAAACCTCATGCCACAAAAACAGTTTCTTTCCATCTTCAATGGGCCTCATTAACAATGCTCAGGACTCACCATGGTCTCTTGTACCATATTGTTGTTTCATATGTGTTACATCAATCTGCTATACTGCACCTTTTTACTGTGAGCATTTGCACTGGCCCACTTTTGCACATCATGCACTAATAACTTTTATATATATATATTCCATCCATCCATCCATCTTCAACCGCTTATTCCTGCTTCAGGGTCACGGGGAACCTGGAGCCTATCCCAGGAAGCAACCATTCATACACTATGGACAATTTACCAAGCTGCCAATCAACCTACCATGCATTTGGACTGGGGGAGGAAACTGGAGTACCCGGAGGAAACCCCCGCAACACGGAGGGAACATGCAAACTCCGCACACACATGGCCCCGGCGGGAATCGAACCCCGGACCCTGGAGGTGTGAGGCGAACGTGCTAACCACTAAGCCACCGTGCGCCCCATATATATATATATTATATATATATATATAATATTATATACGTTAACTATAAAGTTAATATCTTTATTTTTATTTTCCTAAATGTTTATATTTTTACATTTAGGCTCATAGCTTTATAGTTTTTTTTCATGCTTCTCATTTTCATAACTTTCTCTTTTGTTTATCTTATAAATATTATTTTCTTTCTTGTATTTTACTGTTATTGTTAAGCACCAGTACACCAAAATTCCTTGTACATGTAAACCAACGGTACTTGGCAATAAAGACAATTCTGATTCTGATATACACAAAAACAGAAGAAACCAGGGTGGGTGCAAATACTTTTTCACAGCACTGTATATTGAAAAAAGCCATACAAATCAACATGATCTCACACTTGTAAATTAGCAACAATTTACACAAGACAAGTCATAAGAAAGATAAGGTTACAGTTAGGTTTAGGATTGATGTTAATACCTAGTATGACTTCATTTATTAATTAAGTCATTCATCCTCAGTAACCGCTTAATCTTGGTCAGGATGGAGGGGGATCTGGAACCTAGCCCTGAAACATTGGGTCCAGTGCTGGAATACACCCTGAATAGAAGTCCAGTACATCACAGGGCACCATGCACACACTCATTCATATCTACCTGCAAGTTTTTGGAATGTGGGAGGAAACCCAAGGACCAGCAGAAATCCATGTAGACACAGCAAAACTCAGTCAGCTGAGCTCTTGATCAATCCAGGACTCACCATGCTGCCCTATTCTACCACATCACCCCTGCTTATTTGAATCTGTACATACAGTATTTCTAGAGATCAGATTTATAAGACATTTTTTTACACAGGGTATAAGCACAAAGATTCACAAACATTTAACTGCATTTGATCAGCTAAGGGGCAGATAATGTCATCCAGTGTTTAAGGATTATGAATTTCCAGGAACTGATTAAACTTAATCTTGCACCTAAATATGCTGTCAGAAGAGAATCCCTGAAAATCCTCTTTAGGCCTTTTTAAACCTCAAACAATCGAGCAAACTGGCCCTCTGATTTCCAACCAGGTATTTATTGTAGAAACACGGGGTTATATGGTAAATACTCCCCCCCTCCTCGCTCTCTCTCTCACTGTACCTGGAATGATCTAATTGACTTTAAATCTTTTATTGCGTCATGCAGCTTGTTTGCCTCCATATGTGTTATTCTTGAGTTTATTGGGTGCGCTGTTCCTCTTTTCTTCTGTGATGTCAGGTTACCTATAGCTGAGAGACTTTGCAAGTTCAACTGACCAGGATATAAGGCAAAGCCTTTAAATGTCACATGGTTATGGTAATCTGACCTTCAGAAGATATGAGTATGGACTGCAATTTGAAGTGTTTCACATGTACTTCATATATGGAAGAGAAAATGATCATCTCAGATACAGTATATCTAACAGCATCATAATGTATATTTATGCTGTGTAGTCTACATGCGTTTGTGGATTAACAGATGTGTGCACTTGTGAATAACATCTGATTTTGAAATTGTGTTTGAGTTACTATAAAAACATGAACTCATGATTGTAAAGTCAAGTTAAGATCAGAGTGAAGAGGAGGTTAGAGTTAGGTAGTATAGTGTATTAAGATGGCTAAAACTGTACAGATTGTGTGTGCATGGGAGAGTGAGGAATCTCCCTACACCGTGACAGGATATAGTTTATAATTACATCCAATATAATGAGAAATATCCTTTTGTTTTTGTTTATTACTTTTGTTGTTGTAAATATCTACACTGTCTAAACAAGTGGTTCTCCGAAACATTTATAGCCAGGGGTCCCTTTAACTGTGGAACAAAAATGGAGATGGATCCCCTCAGAACAGATATATTTCTATATATTACTATTCAAATATTATTTATTGGGATCACAGAGGTTTTAAATCCTGAACGTACATTAACAGAACACATCTGCATGAATATTCAATCCATTCAATTCAAGTGAAACTTGCTAATAACAACAATAAGTACTTAATATCAAATGTGATTTTAATAAAGGTGGGTTTTACCATCGTAAAAAAATTATATATATAAACAGTGCCTTGCGAAGCGCTGTGCAAGCGATCATTTTGAAATGGAAGGAGTATCAGACCACTGCAAATCTATCAAGACCTGGCCGTCCCTCTAAACTTACAGCTCAGACAAGGAGAAGACTGATCAGAGATGCAGCCAAGAGGCCCATGATCACTCTGGATGAACTGCAGAGAACTACAGCTGAGGTGGGAGGGTCTGTCCATAGGACAACAATCAGTCGTACACTGCACAAATCTGGCCTTTATGGAAGAGTGGCAAGAAGAAAGCCATTTCTCAACGTTTGGTGTGACGTTTGGTGTGTCTCCCAGGTGGCTTGTGGCAAACTTTAGATGAGACTTTTTATGGATATCTTTGAGAAATGGCTTTCTTCTTGCCACTCTGCCAATTTCAAAATGATCGCTTGCACAGTGCTCCTTGGGATGTTTAAAGCTTGGGAAATCTTTTTGTATCCAAATCCGGCTTTAAACTTCTCCACAACAGTATTACGGACCTGCCTGGTGTGTTCCTTGGTCTTCATGATGCTCTCTGCGCTTTCAACAGAACCCTGAGACTATCACAGAGCAGGTGCATTTATACAGAGACTTGATTACACACAGGTGGATTCTATTTATCACCATCAGTCATTTAGGACAACATTGGATCATTCAGAGATCCTCGCTGAACTTCTGGAGTGAGTTTTCTGCACTGAAAGTAAAAGGGCCAAATAATTTTGCACTCACCACTTTTCAGTTTTTTATTCGCTAAAAAAGTTTAAAATATCCAATAGATTTCGTTCCACTTCACAATTGTGTCACACTTGTTGGTGATTCTTCACAAAAAATTAAAATTTTATATCTTTATGTTTGAAGCCTAAAATGTGGCAAAAGGTTGAAAAGTTCAAGGGGGCCAAATACTTTCGCAAGGCACTGTATATATATATATATATATATATATATATATATATATATATATATATATATATATATATATATCACAGATACCCAGGCTATGCATTACAGACCCTAATATTCCCTGGACCACACTTTGAGAACTATCTGCATGAACTACTCCTTTCTGCGATTTATCATTTTTTGTAGAAATATAAAAGCACTAAAACAGGATTGAAGTAATTATTTCCTTTGTTTTTCTTTTCTTTTACAATATTTCTGCTGAATCCAGTATTACTGGCCATCCAACACACACACACACACACACACACACACACACACACACACACACACACACACACGGGGGTTAAAACAGCCGACTAAATTGTTCAATTGAAATAATGAGCATCTAATATAAAGAGTCAGTATGAGCATTTGGATAATTGACAGAGGTTGAAACCACATGGTGACTCAGTATGTGGGAGGGAACATGTGTATAAACACTCATGCAAATACACACACACTCACATAGTGTTAATATTGTGTTACAGAATCTGTGCTAGGAATCATGCAGGACTGTTCTGTGTTTGCACACACACGTACACACACACACATGCACACATGCCGTGCACACACACACACACACACACACACACAGATGGACAGCATATGACACTGTGAGGTGGAAAGTATGGCTCAGACCTTTACAAATAAATTCAGGGATTGTCAGAAACAATGCATTTTAGTGGTTAAAGCATGCTATGACCTATGCAATACAAAAATTGTACAGTATAAAGTAGGTGTGCATAGTGACTCCCTCAGTAACATACTGTTTCAGTGGTAACTATAGTTTATCCATCACATCTTTATGTCTGTACTGTAGCTCCATATTCCTAAAGCAGAATGATGAGTTTTCTTAAAACCAGATAAACTGTAAAACTGTGAATGCTGCAGTCTAACTAATGGTGTGCTAGTAATAGTTTAGTCTAAATCTCCCATTTAACATAGACTACATTTATACAGTCAGTGTTCAGGATTCATAAATAAACTGTGTTGCAATGCTACATTACAACAGCAAGGTCTGAAACAGATGCTATAAATATCGACAGTTAAACAGTGTCAGTGGGATCACCTTGAATAACCCATGACAATATTCCATCTCAATTTCTTTTATTCTGCATTCCTAATTATTCTGTTTATTCTGATATCTGCGACTGTCACTAGAAGTATGTAAATGGTCTGCACTTAAAAAGTGCTTTCATCCAAAGCACTTTACACTGTGTCTCATTGACCCATTCATACACACACTCACACAACAGTGGTAGCAGTGCTGCCATGCAAGGCACTAACTTGCCATCGGGAGCAACTTGGGGTTCAGTGTCTTATTCTTTTATTAATGTAATGTAATGTAATGTAAACTGTATGCAATGCTTTATTAAACAACTACGCTGTAAAAGTGAACTGCATACCGTGACACATGACCATGACATAATTTGCTGAGGTTAGTGAGCAACGATATTTTAATTAACCCCAATGTAAGCAATTTGTCTCAATATTTCAGTCATGTCTGTATGCATTTAACTGCACTTTTACCAGGATGGCAAGGTAAGAGCTTTGAGGTTAATTTAACAAAAACTCAGGCATAATTGAGTGTGGCAAATAATTTGTGATTACATTACACAAACAATTTAACCAGAAGTCTCAAACCTGACAAAAACAAAATATGTTGGAAGGACAATGTACAAGAAACTGCTTTGGATCTACAACACTACATTATGCACACACATACATTAGCAACTAATTAAAGTAGTGGAAAATATTCAGTTTACAGGATGATGATAATCTCTATAAAAGGCATTGGTAGCTCAACAGTTTACATTTATTTATCTAGAATACATCTGAAATTACAAAAGATTACCAATGAGGCAGAATACAAGTGTCCACCAATGGACCAGAAACAAATGCAAGATCATTGTAGGAAAGACAATAGGGTACAGAGAACCTCATATATAAAAATAAAATGGTCACTTCTGTTTAAGTAGAGATCCAAACAGATATCAGATGATTTGTCAGGTTCATTCAAGTATACTATCAAGTTTACTAAAAACATATTAATGCATATTTGGAGAGATATATAATTTATTTTTTGTCTAAGCATATTTAAAGATAAATAAACAAATGCATTTTTGATATGCTAGCATTTGTATGTACAGTCCCCTCTGAAAGTATGGGAATGGCAAGGCCAATTAATTTTTTATTATTATTATTGGTCAGCACTGAAGACATTTGGGTTTGATATCAAAAGATGAGTATGAGACAATAAATCAGACGTTCAGCTTTCATTTCCTGATATATACACCTAGATAGAACTTAGAACATGGCACATTTTATTTGAACCCAGAGATTTTTTTAAGGGATGTGACTGACAGGATTTCCTTGTTGCCCAGGTGTGCTCTGTTAGATTGATTGTTTAAACATGTCCACTCTTGGTTTGAGCCCTGGGTTTCACCTGTGAAGACTGCATTTGCTATCAAAAAGGATAAAACAACATGAAGACCAGAGAGCTGTCTATAGGAGAAAAGCAAGCCATTTTGAAGCTGAGAAAAGAAGGAAAATTGCCAGCATTGCCAGCATATCCTATAAAAGAAATAAACCCCTTATGTACTAACAATCAGACATTGAACAGGCCTGCCAAGGAAAACAACAGCAGCTGATGACAGAATAATTGTGAGATCTATGAAGTTAAACCCTAAAACAACAGTTTGTGACATCACCAGCAACCTCCACAGGGAAGGGGTGAGGGTATATCAAATCCATGTTCAAAGAAAACTTTGAGATTAGAAATATAGATGTCATACCACAAGATTCAAAACACTCATCAGCAGTAAGAACTGGAAGGCCAAATTGGAATTCACAAAGAAATACAGAGGTGAGCCACAAAAGTTCTGGAACCAAGATTAACTTCTCACAAAGAGATGGAAAGGTCAAAGTGTGGAGAAAGAAAGGATCTGCTCATGATCCAGTACATACAAGTTCATCGGTCAAGCATGGTGGAAGTAGTATCATAGCTCTCATAGCTATCATAGGTTATCGCTCCATGCCCAAGCCAGACTGTGGATATTGTGTCATCCCCAGTATGGAAGAGACCGTCCCATGTCCGTACCCCGGAGAACACGCCAAGGGTCCTCTTTATGATCCTGTGAGAAATGACATTCAAGGGAATTTTGGAACAATTGAGGACCTCTGGTCTGGGTATCCAGGACCCCCTTTGAGAACACCCCCCCATTGGCGTATTCTCTGTGGTACGGTAGAGACTGTTCCATGGCCATACCCCAAAGAACATGCCAAGCGTCCTCTTTATGGTCCTGTGAGACATTCAAAAGATCTTTGGAACAGTTGGGGACCTCTTGTCTGGGTATCCAGGACCCCCTCCCGGACCTAGTACAAACTTTGGGAGCCGCGCATTGTTGGAAGGGGGGGCGCGGCTGTAGCGGGGGGTTGGGGTTTAGGATTGTGATGGATATCCCGGAGGCTACTCCTCCCAGCACCCACTGCACTACATCACCATCATCATGACCAACTGTACCTTAACTCATTCTTGTTAACAAGCACTTATGGGTATTTATAGAAATAGTTTGCACTACACTGGATGTCTTGTGTTTGTCTTTCTCTACCGTCCTTTCTGTCATAGGGTTTATTGTCTTTGTTTAATATTTTTTCTTTGCCTTAGTGTTTTGCCATGTGTTCATAGATTCTTTTGTGTTTGTTTTCATTGTTATTAAACTCATTATCTTCACTTGCATCTGTCTCCACTCCCAGACCGTGACACATTCTGGACTAACTGGAGTTTGTTTTTGCACCTACTGGAACATCGACGCAATAAGGATTTACCATAATACAACTTAGAGGTAACAAAAGCATTAACTACTTTTCCTGCATTGTGTAGTGCCATTATATATCTTATCTTAGCAATATTTCTGGGATGAAAGAAGGCTATCCTAGTAATATTATCTACATGAGCTTCAAATGTAACTTGAGTTAATAATGATGCATATGTTGAAACAGAAAGGCCATCAAGAGATACTATGTAATCCGAAAGCTTACTTCTAGCTGGATGTGGTCCCTAGTACAAGTATTTCTTAGCAGAATTAAGTAGGAGGAAATTAATAAGCAGCTAGTGTCCAATGTTACTTACACATTCCTAAATTTTATTAAGCTGGAGTATGTCATGTGGCTTTGCTGAAACGTAAAACGGTTTGTTATCGACATAACAGCATAACAGTGTTTACAAATAATGTTACCTAGAGGTTTTTCTACAAATAAATTTTCTATAAATAAAATAGCAGTGGACCTAAAACAGAACCTTGTGGAACACCAAACTGTACCTCAGTAAGTGTAGAGAAATCTCCATCACCAAAATGATAATGATCTGTCAAAATTGGTGAGGCCCATTTCAACATTTTCTAGTCTATCAAGGAGAACAGTATGATCAATGGTAAAAGGCCAAGCAACAGAAACAAGGAGACACAACCCTGTTCAAAGGCCAGTAGTACTGTAGGTCATTTACCACTTTAACCAGTGCTGTCTCTGTGCTATGATGAGGTCTAAATCCTGACTGATAGATTTCATGGATGTTATCCTTATGTAGGTATGAGCATAACTGCTGTGCTGTGCTTTTTCGCCTTTTCTAGATCTTGGCGATAAAAGAGATGTTTGATATTGGCCTATAGTTGGACAACAGGGGTCAAGTTCAGATTTTTAAATCAGGGAGCAGTATTGCAAAGTGTTACCCACATGCCTACTGTATGAGCCTCTGGCTTGCTCATTAGGGATACAGTTAAATCTATATCCATATTTCTGTAAAGCTGCTTTGTGACAATGTTAATTTTTAGGTTTTTATTTATATATAATTCAGTATACCAATATGATCAGAATATGTTTTTATCAAGCATAAATCTGAAAATATTTGGAGAAGCGCTTTTAATCCCCAGATACTCAAATATCCATTTAGCTTGACTATGCGGATTTTTAGGCAACACCTGAAAAATAATTTGATCTAGTAATCCAGTGAACAAATGACAGGAAAAAGTTAACACGAAATATTTAGTTTTAGTATTATTAATACAGCCTTACAGGCATTTTGACTCCTGTAATCTTATGTATTTCTATCTTATTCATAAGGGTATTAGCATTTTTTTAAATGTAATTACACTATATACATATAGATGCAGGTGTATCTAAAAAAAAAAAGGAATATTCTGGAAAAAGATAGATTTTTATGGTATTTAATAAAAAAATTCATATATTTCATATATTCTAGATTTGTTACATATAAAGTGAAATATTTCAAGCCTTTTTTTTTGTTTTAATCTTGATAATTCCAGCATAAAGCTCATGAAAAAAATATATAAATATCTTATATTCTAAAAATATAAGAATAAAGAATTTATAATACAGAAATGTTGCTCTTCTGAAAAGTATGTTAATTTATGCACTCAATATTTGGTCAGGGATGCTTTTTCATGAATTACTGCATAAATGTGGTGTGGCATCGAGGTAATCAGCCTATGCCACTGCTGACGTGTTATGAAAACCCAGGTTGCTTTGATAGCAGCCTTCATCTCATCTGAATTGATCTGGTGCCTCTCATTTTCCTCTTGACAATTCAAGTCAGGTGAGTAGGCTCACCAATCAAGCACAATAATACCATGGTCAGCAAACCAGTTACTAATAGTTTTGGCTCTGTGAACAGGTGCCAAGTCCTGCTGGAAAAGGAAATCAGCATCTCCATAAAGCTTGTCAGCAGATGGAAACATGAAGTGCTCTAAAATCTCCTGGTAGACACTGCATGGACTCTCAACTTGAGAAAACACAGTTGACCAACATCAGCAGATGACATGGCACCTCAAATCATCACTGACTGTGGAAACTTCACACTGGACTTCAAGCAACTTGGATTCTGCACCTCTCCACTCTTCCTCCAGACTCTGCGACCTTGATTTCCAAATGAAATGCAAAATTGACTTTCATCTTCCCCATGATTGTGGTTGTGTGTACTGAACCAGACTGAGAGATTAAAGGCTCAGGAAACAGGTGCAGGTGTTTTGAGTTAATTCGCTGATTAGAGCTCTTCTCAGGTCGACATTTCTGTATTATAATTTCTTTATTATAATCTTTTGATATACTGGATTTTTGATTTCCATAATCATCAAGATTAAAACAAAAAAGCTTGAAATATTTCACTTTGTGAAATGAATCAAGAATATATGAAAGTTCCACTTTTTGAATTAACTTACGGAAAAAATTAACTTTTCCACAATATAATTTTTTTTAGATGTACCTGTACAATACACAAGACAAATGAATATTCCATCCATCCATCTTCAACTGCTTATTCCTGCTTCAGGGTCGCGGGGAACCTGGAGCCTATCCCAGGAAGCATCGGGCACAAGGCGGGGTACACCCTGGACAGGGTGCCAGTCCATCGCAGGGCACAATCACATACACACTCACACACCCATTCATACACTACGGACAATTTACCAAGCTGCCAATCAACCTACCATGCATGTCTTTGGACTGGGGGAGGAAACCGGAGTACCCGGAGGAAACCCCCGCAACACGGGGAGAACATGCAAACTCCGCACACACATGGCCCCGGCGGGAATCGAACCCCGGAGGTGTGAGGTGAACGTGCTAACCACTAAGCCACCGTGCGCCCCAAATGAATATTGTTGTTTCAAATAATATTTTTCTATGTAATCAGCTGATTGCCATGACACTTTAATTAAACTAAGCATCTGGTATTTTTTTCACATGCAACAAATATCAGAAAAATAGGTTAAAATAAAAATCCAAACCACCACAACAGACACCTTGAGCAGCAAATCTACTCAAAGGCTGTTTCAGACTATCAAGCTTCAAGGTTTGTTGAGGTGCTCACTTGAGACCTTGTTTTTTAGGTCACTACACAGTTTGTGACCATAACTGGTCAGCTCACTCTAAAAATGCATCAGGGACTGGACAGAGATTCTGGGACAGACCCAGGAGCTGTGGGAGAGATTATATTTCACAGTTGGGTTGGGAATGTCTGGGGATCCCCGAGGAGCTGGAATCTGTGGTCTGGGATAGAATGAATGAATGGATGAATGGATGGACAAAAGACATAGCTTTATACTAATGTAAGCATCTGTTTACAGTATAGTAAGGATCTTCTGAATAGCAGTCTTTAATCTAATAGAAGTCTCTTGCTTCTGGCTATGAGGAACTAGGGAACATAGGGAACATTAAAGGAAAAATAACACGACCAGTTGTTTTTTACTGGTTTTCTTCAGAAACAGGAGATTTCATGTAAAAAACAGTCTGACTATAATCAAGCAAACATGAAAAAATATCATACATATAATCAAACAAATTTTGTGTTTTTGAGGTATTCAAATGGTGTTCGAGTAGTCAGAATAAAAAAAGAGACAGGATCATATATTACATCTAAATAAATAAAAAACAAGTTTAAAGTGGCAGTATTATGTATAATTGTTCTGCACATTTAAATATTTAGCTATATATAGTTTCACTGAAGACAAGCATTAAACCTTTAGAGCTATATGATAGCAATCTTAGAGTGTGGATAGTGTCTACCTTAGGTTCACTTAAAGTGACCCCAGACATAAGCAGTTACAAAAAAAAAAAAGCAAGAATGCATGAATGAACTCTGTTGGTGACCCTTCCCTTATCTCAACCCTGATTGGCAAATCTTGTGATGGACACTTCAAAGGCATCTTCTGGTGTGCCACTGTCTGCTCTGCTACTGAACTATAGCCAAAATGTCTTCAAACGCTCTGCAATAAAAACACCCTGAGGCAACAAATGACCACTCCACACAGCATGTGAACCAGAAGCCTGAGGGTGAGAAGAGCAAAAGATAAGTTTATTCCCTCTAGTCCGCTTGCACCTGACCCTATAAACTTTCCCTCCCCCTTCACGTACTGAGCCAGTCTCCTTTCTGTATCACTTCCCACTTTTTGTCCTCATTTCCCCCCGTTGTTCCACTTCTTGCGACATCTGGAGTCGTTTAGCAGGAGCTGTGTTGTGGATGCAGCTGTTGTACCTCATCTCTGGTCAGTTTTTATAAGAAATGGACCCTATTATCTGGACAGCATTCATGCAGAATTCATGCTGTCCAGATGATGGAGATTGTCATGTGGACAAAGAGGATTTAGAAGGAACCTGTTTGGTGGAGCATTATGTTATTACACCCTTTAGTGTTGGCAGATGCAGTGTCACAACAGTGAAACAACCCCTTGCGTGAAAACAGGGCTTTGATCACTTTAGCAGCCTTCATTGACAGAAGGCCAAGGAAAATGTTTTGAACACAGAGCCTGTGCGTGTCTGGCAAGAAATTTAAAAAGAGAAGCAAAAACACAAAGAAGCGTTAAAGGAGGACTTTTCTTGAAGTGCTAATAGTGAATATAGACTCATGGGGTTTATGAGCATGAATATCAGGTAGTGAGACCAGGTAGTAATAAAAGCCAGTAATAAGCAGTTAGCGTTACACAAATGCTGTCTGGTTCCTTCCAGCTTACATTCCTCTGTAGCCACAACCCTTAAAGTGGATACAAAGCTAAAACACAAAGAGACGGAGAGAAAATTGGATTAGAGATTTAACCCTCTACTGCAAATTTTGTCCATATGAAGCATCATGTATCTGTATTTTTGGAGCATTTAAAGATAACCTATTCACTGATTGACCTTTTTATAGCATAGTATGTGGGCTTTAGCATTACCAGTTAGTACTTGGATGAAGACACATAACATTTAGATCTTCCACAATCTTCTTCTTTTCCACAATGAACATCATTTTAAACCTCACCCTCATAAGAGCTCTGCAAATTTTGGTTATTCATCAATAATTTATATATTTATATATAAATAATTTATTATATATGCTGTATGCAAAAAAAATAAATAAATAACATTTTGGCATTGTTTAAATCTTGTTTTTGTATGTCACTTTTATGCTACATACAGTATGTATTATTCCACTTTTATTATATGAAACATTCAGAATACTATAATAATTTTCCAGTAAAAAAAATTATTTATAAATAATATGTATACAGTACTGTGCAACAGTTTTAGGTACATGCAAAGAAATGCTGTATAGCAAAGATGCCTTCAAAATAATTAAATGAAATGTTTCTACATTAAAAAAAATACAGTACAGAGCAATGTACAGTAGTAAATAAAACAGTCAATGTTTGGGTTGTAAAAAATAAATAAATAAATAAATAAATAAATAAATAAATAAAAATAACAGTCTCCGGTACAATTTATTCATAAGCAAATTAGCTGGTAAGTTTTATTGAGCATCTTGCAGAATCAGTCACAGTTCTTCTGGAGACTTTGTCTGTCATATTGTTTTCAGCAAAACCCAGCAGTCTTACATAATATGCTGCGTTCTTTAATGACATACAAACATTTTTCTATAGCATCAATTGGTTTAGAAAACTAATGTTTGAGAAATTAACATGTTTTTTGTACTGACTCTATAAAGTAGAAGTAATAAAATAAAAATATATAACAAAATTTGTACAAAAAATTAAGGTTCCTACAACTTTTGCACAGTACTATATATTATGTATTTATTTCAGTTCATGGAAATTGTCAGTATATGATGAGGATGGCTGTTCCTGTGTGTGTGTGTGTGTGTGTGTGTGTGTGTGTGTGTGTGTTGTGTGTGTGTTTGTGTTTCCATCCAATGCACATATGCAATCTTTCCTTCTTTCGCCTGCTCCCGTTTAGGGTCGCCAAAACAGATTACCCGTCTGCATTTTAAAAAATGTAAAAAAAAATAAATAATAATAATAAAATAAAAATGAATTAATTCATTGATTAATGTATTTATTTATTTATGCCGAATGCCCTTCCTGATGCAACCGTCTCTATTTTCGGGCCTGCATCTGGCACTGAGAGAGCATTGGCTAATGCAACCCTGCAGTGGCTGAGGCTGGTTCCTTGGCCACAGTGGTGAGAGCAACATATACTAGCCACCAGTCTACCAGAGAACCAGCCAACCAACCAAACCAAACAAATGAAAGAATCCTTATGAATAAATATTGTCCCTCTCTTTCCCGCTCTCTTTCTGTCAAGTTACACATGATGCTCCTGAGATACCAGTGATCCTACCACTGCTTTCTCGACCTGCCTGAACCATCCTGATGCCCTACTTCTGGTTGGAGTTATCATCAATTGGAAGTCACATGCTGCTGCTGAGGAAGGCCATAAAGATGACTTTGGACCTCAATTCAAGTGAACAGTTATGCTATGATGGCTAGGACTACAATTAAAACAAAAAGTTTTGCACTCAATCTCCATCAATGAATAGTGGATAAGTTCAGCAAAACAGACTTCATGTAAAACCTTTAATGAATTTTCCTGCTTACACAGCTGCACTATTTGAGCCTGTAGTATTAGTACACTTATAGAAGGGTTTTATTTATAATTGCACTATCCGGTGTCACCCAGATAAGGAATGTTTCCCTTTTGAGACTGGTTCCTCTCAAGGTTTCTTCTTCATATTGTCTCAGGGAATTTTTCCTTACCACCCGCTTGCTCATTAGGGACAAATTCATACATTTAAAACCCAGATGAAGATGGGTTCCATTTTGAGACTGGTTCCTTTTAAGGTTTCTTCCTCATATTGTCTCAGGGAGTTTTTCCTTGCCACTGTCTCAACTGGCTTGCCCATTGGGGACAAATTCATACATTTAAAATCTTTATTCTGAATTTATATATTTCTGTAACAGTGCTTTGGAACAATGTTGATTGTTAAAAGCACTATAGAAATAAAACTGAATTGAATTGAATTGAAGAACATCTTTGTATTTTTCAGTCATTTGTGATAAGTGATAACATGCTCCATGAGAGCATGGTAATAAATGTAATAGAGGTTTAAGGAAATTTGAGATAAGATCTAAAGAATATTTGAAGGTAGTGAGGGGAACACAAGGCAAATTCTTAACTTGTCAATCAGATTTATGTATTCACAGAGTAACAGATCCAGCTGCTGGCTGGCTGGCTACAGCAAGAGTGCTTCACTCCAAACAAATTGACTGGCCTCTGCACTAAAACCTGGCTCAAGTTTTTTTCTTGTTTTTTTTTTTTTGCCTCAGGACAGACAAGTCCTGCATTTAATGCTTTCCTGTAAAGCTTGAAGCTGGACTATGAGAGTATCTCTCTCTCACACACATAAAACTCAGAATGCTACCACTTATTACATTAACTATACTGGTGCTCTTGATTAGCAGAATGGCCTTGGCTCTCCCCAGAAGAATAAAAAACTCAGGCTATAATTAACCTTTTAGTTTAATGAGTTGATTACCAAAAACACAACTCTCTCAGCCTCTAGGACATAAACCTGATGACATCCAATTAACAAACTGATGTAGCACAGCCCTTCAGGTTCCATAGCAGGATCAGTATGACAAAAATAACATGTATTTCTTCAATAAAAAAATAGCTGCCTCTAATATGGTGCAGACCATAATATACTCAATAATAGCAAAAATCACTTTAACATAACATGGGATTTAAATACCACATACAGTATTAATTTTATTGTCCATTTCAATTACAAGAAATAATTCAAAGAAAGCCGTTCAAATCTGTTTGGATTGTTGATATGATTTATAAGGGCAAAAGCCTTTTCCTCTTGCACTGGTTTAATTCCTGTTTGCAACTTTACACAGTTTTCGGCTTTGTATCTGAGTTAAAAAGGCCTGTTACTGTATATATGATTCTTTTATGCAACATTTTAACAATGAAAATTGCAATATTTGCACACTCACATCGACTGTTTCAAGAATGTGATTTAGAAGGAGTAGCAAAGGACCAATCATGTGGCAGCAGCACAATGCATATAAGGCCTATAAATGGTGGAAAAGTGTGATCTCTGTGACTTGGTTGTTGGTGCCAGTCGGGCTTGTTTGAGTATTTCAGAAACTTCTGATCTCCTGAGAATTTCACACACAAAAGTATCTAGAGATTACACAGAATGGTGTGTAAAACAAACGCATCCTGTGCGCAGAGGGTCTTCAGGCTGAAACACTGTGTTGATGAGAGAGATCAGAAGAGAATGACCAAACTGGTAATGACCAAACATGGTAATTTAAATAAGAACTCTACAACTGTGGTGAGCAGAAATCTCAGAACGCACGACACATCAAACCTTAAGGTGGATGGGCTACAACAACAGAAAACCACACCAGGTTTCACTGCTGTCAGCCAAAAAAAAGAATATGAGGCTATCATGGGCACTGACTCACCCCAACTGGACAGTTAAAGACTGGGAAAAAGTTAATCTTATGGTTTGATGTGTTGTGTGTCCTGAGATTTGTGTGTGAAGACACACCTTTTGTGTGAAGTGTTTGGAGGTGGAAAAAAAATCTCTGTTCACTTCTCAGCTGAAGGGAGTAGGGTTTCGGAGCCACGCGGCTGGGCCAGCCACTGATGAGGCAGCCACCCAGCTCAGGTCCTGGGGATCCCATTTGGATCTGGAGAAGGAACCTCAGATGAGCGCTACTCTATCTCCATCCTCTGGGTCCAACTTTCCACTTCCAGGATTCGGAGCTTGCGCTGCAGGTATGGAGAGTCAACCCACTGATTTGTCTCTTTGTTGCAGATAGACACCTATGGCTCAACCTCTCAAGAATGGGGATAAGGAAAAGGTCTTCTTGCTGGATGCCCCTGTTGAACCTTTCGGTTAACACCATCGCCACAGGTTTCACGAGGTGAAACAGCAAACAGCAGCATTCAGTCAGGTTGAGTACCTCCAAGCATCCACAAGTGGAGCCCAGGACAGCACTAGTGTGAGAGAGGCACAGAAAGCAAGTGTGGTGGCCCGCATCCCCCCACAGAAAGCCAGGGGGACCAGGATTCACAGTTGTAGCCTGCTAGTATGCCCGATCTAAGAATGATCATTGAGCCGCAGAGGGAGGTTCATTCATTTGTTCATTTAGGAGATGCTTTTATCCAAAGTGACTTACAAATGAGAAAATACAAGCAAAGTGATATATGAAGCACAGAACAATACGAGTAGTACTATCATCCAAGATCCATTAATCGAGTTCCAGAAGAAGCAAAGTGCGCAGAGTAGAGGTGTACAGTGAGGGAAAAAAGTATTTGATCCCCTGCTGATTGTGTACGTTTGCCCACTGACAAAGAAATGATCAGTCTATAATTTTAATGGTATATTTATTTGAACAGTGAGAGACAATATAACAAAAAAAAAATCCAGAAAAATGTATGTCAAAAATGTTATAAATTGATTTGCATTTTAATGAGGGAAATATGTATTTGACCCCTCTGCAAAACATGACTTAGTACTTGGTAATGACTTAGTAATTACTTTTAATTTTCAATGCCCTGGCTGAGGGAAGGAGGTTCTCACCCAAGATTTGACGGTACATGTTGTCAGTTGTCCTGTCCCCTTAGCAGAAAAACACCCCCAAAGCATGTTTCCACCTCCATGTTTGATGGTAGGGATGGTGTTCTTGGAGTCATAGGCAGCATTCCTCCTCCTCCAAACACGGCGAGTTGAGTTGATGCCAAAGAGCTCCATTTTGGTCTCATCTGAACACAAAACTTTCACCCAGTTGTCCTCTGAATCATTCAGATGTTCATTGGTAGACTTCAGACGGGCATGTATATGTGCTTTCTTGAGCACAGGGACTTTGCGGGCGCTTCAGGATTTCAGTCATTCACGGCGTAGTGTGTTACCAATTGTTTTCTTGGTGACTATGGTCCCAGCTGCCTTGAGATCATTTTAATGAGGGAAATATGTATTTGACCCCTTTATTTCTCTTGTAGCCCATTCCAGACTTGTGTAGGTCTACAATCCTTGGAGAGCTCTTTGGTCTTGGCCATGGTGGAGAGTTTGGAATCTGATAGATTGATTACTTCTGTGGACAGGTGTCTTTTAAGCAGGTGCTTAAAAGCAGGTTTAAGAGTGTGCTCCTAATCTCAGCTCATTACCTGTATAAAAGACACCTGGGAGCCAGAAATCTTTCTGATTGAGAGGGGGTCAAATACTTATTTCCCTCATTAAAATGCAAATCAATTTATAACATTTTTGACATGTGTTTTTCTGGATTTTTTGTTGTTATTCTGTCTCTCACTGTTCAAATAAATGTCCATTAAAATTATAGTCTGATCATTTCTTTGTCAGTGGCCAAACGTACAAAATCAGCAGGGGATCAAATACTTTTTTCCCTCACTGTAAATGCCAGAGTAATTATTATTTATTTATTTATTTTTATGGGTTGGTTAGGTGTTCACAGAAGAGGTGGGTCTTTAACTGTTTTTTGAAGATGGTGAGAGATTCTGCAGTCCGAATTGAGGCTGGAAGTTCATTCCATGTGTCAGGGGAAATTAGATTGTTAGGGCAGTTAGCCCCCAGTATAACTGTAGGGCCAAGCCAATATTGTCCCAAGTTTTCAGTTCCCTCTGGTCAGTGAGCTGTAACAAGGCAACTAAAATCTGATAAGTTTCCTATCATTACAGATACAGATTTGAGGACTGAATACCCCTAAGAATAATTAGTGTCATGTAGCAATGAGAATTTGGAGGTGTCCCCGGTTTCTAGCATAGGCTCACACTCTAGGGGCATCACTTTATCGCGAGACAGTAGTGACAGACACCTCCCTCATGGACTGGGGTGCTGTCTTAGATGGCTGTCCAGCTCACAGCCTCTGGAGCAGCCCTTGTCTAAAGTGGCATATAAATCGCATAGAAATGTGGGCCGTATTCTATCATTGAAATTCATTCTTCCTAATCTGAGAGGTCACCATGTGTTTTTTGTGACAGACAATACAGTGGTGGTCTCATATACCAAACACCAGGGAGGGTTACGTTTGCACCACCCTTTCAGGCAGGCGCAGTTACTTCTTCTCTGGGTGGAGGGAAAGTTTTTGTCAGTGAGTGCATGTACCCTATGTACATGTCATGCAAACAAAATGTGGGGGCAGACATCCTGTTGAGACAGGGGCTGAGGCCTGAGGATTGGAGGCTTCACCCACAAGTGGTGGAGTCCGTATGGCAGAGGTTCGGCCAAGCAGAAGTGGATGTGTTCGCCTCTCAAGGGACAACACACTGCCCGCTGTGGTTCGCTCTTACTACTCCAGAACCATTGGGGCAGGACGCCATGGTAAAAACCAGGGTTGAAACCAGAGGGTTGCTTTATCAACCTCGGCTGGAACTATGGAAACTGAGGGCCTGGCCCCTGAGGGGAACCAGTTTATAGATTCTGGTCTCTCATCTGAGGTTGTAGCGACTATGTTACATGCTAGAGCACCATCCATGAGAAAATTGTATGTATTCAAGTGCCAACTTTTTGTCTCATGGTGTGAGGAACATCAGTTATACCCAGTAGACTGCACAATAGCTACAGTCCTTTAGTTCGTAGAGGAACATTTCTCAGCAGGGTTGGTTCCTTCTACAATTAGGGTCTACATGGCATTTCAGCCAGCCACGTCCCTACTGATGGAGCCGTTGTGGGACAACATCCTCTAACATCAAGGTTTATGCATGGTGTCAGGCAGCTGAGGCCCACCTGCAGACCATGCGTATCTTCCTGGGACTTTTCTGTGGTCCTGGAAGGTCTCTCAGGTGCCCAATTTGAGCCCTTAGAGACAGCTTCAGAGAATATTCTGATTCTAAAGATAGCTCATCTGCTGGCCCTGACATCTCTCAAGTGAGTAGGAGATCTACAAGCTCCCTCTGTTGTTCCTTCATGCCTTGACTTTGCCCTGAGATTACCAAGGTCTTCCTATATCCTAGGCCGGATTATATTCCTAAAGTACCCACATCTGCTGCCCAGCCAGTAGTGTTGCAGGCTTTCTGCCCTCCTCCGTTCCTCACACCGGAACAAAACAAATTGCACCTATTGTATCCAGTAAGGGCTCTCTGTATTTACATCCACCACTCTGGCCAGTGGTGTAGGTTGGAGCAGTTAGTGGTCTGCTTTGGCAGCGACAGTAGAGGTGATGCTGTGTCAAAACAGCACATCTCCACTTGGATAGTGGAGACAATATCTATCACTTATGAGGCGTGCGATCTCACACCGTCTCTGGGCATAAGGGCTCATTCAACAAGTGTTGTGGTCAGATGAGACCAAAATGAAGCTCTTTGGCATCAACTCAACTCGCCGTGTTTGGAGGAAGAGGAATGCTGCCTATGACCCCAAGAACACCATCCCCACCTTCAATATGGAGGTGGAAACATTATGCTTTGGGGGTGTTTTTCTGCTAAGGGGACAGGACAACTTCACCGCATCAAAGGGACGACAGACGGAGCCATGTACCGTCAAATCTTGGGTGAGAACCTCCTTCCCTCAGCCAGGGCATTGAAAATTTAAAGTAATTACTAAGTCATTACCAAGTACTAAGTCATGTTTTGCAGAGGGGTCAAATACATATTTCCCTCATTAAAATGCAAATCAATTTATAACATTTTTGACATGCATTTTTCTGGATTTTTTTGTTGTTATTCTGTCTCTCACTGTTCAAATAAATCTACCATTAAAATTATAGACTGATCATTTCTTTGTTAGTGGGCAAATGTACAAAATCAGCATGGGATCAAATACTTTTTTCCCCCACTGTACATGCGTAACCCAGATGATTCTTCTCCATCAAAAAACTTTACAAATGTATCATGCATTTTTTCTTGCATTATTTTTAGCTCAGCTACAAGCCCAAGGTTTAATTTTATGGAAGATGTGGTAACTTATTTGTCAATGTATGACATGATCATAAAAGGTTGGATTTATCATAAAACATAAAGCATTTACTTCTTGTGCAGAGCAAACTCCAAAGGTTTGAGGGGTTTTTATCAGTCAAAGTAGATGTAGTCTGTCACGATTCCCCCGCACCACAGCGCTGTTGCGCATGCGCGGACCTCTCCCGGGTTGACGTCAGGTTTTCGTCTCGCCTCGTCAAGGGTCATAGGGCATTGGGTCACATGTGTTTGGAATTCCCGCTAGCGATTTCCGGCTAATGACTGAGACATCTATATATACCGACTTATATAGCGACCTATGTAGATATTGTTTTGCCATGTTTAGTGCTTATAAAGCGTCCTAGTGTCATGCCATTTTCTAGCCTTAGTCTAGCCTTAGTCATAGTCGTAGCCATAGCCAAGTTAGCTTTAGCCTTAGCCATAGTCAAGTGAGCATAGCCTAGCTCAGGAGTCTTGTTTCGAATGTTTTGCTTCGCACTCAGCACTGTAAATAAAAGTCATCATTTCACTGCGAATGCATCCTGCCTACTTCCTTCACGTCACGGCCCGTGACAGATTGGACCGCCGGAACCATGGATGCAGCACGAAAACGGAGAGGACGCCGAACCCGGGAATCCATGCCCAGTATCCCCGCCTTGGATTCTATACGGTTTAAGCAAAAGTTGTATGAAATAATGCCAGATCAATATGATGGATTTCACAGGCCTCCTGATTATTTTGGGGTGGACATTCAATGGTATTTCTCCAGCCTGTGTGACCCGAAGCCAAACCGAGAGCCAGTTCATTCTGTTCATGATGTCCCGATTTTTTGGCCCGGCTCACATGTGGGCGCAACGAATGGCGGCCACGAGACCCTGGGTACTGGAGGATAGCAGGCAGTTCTCGGTTCTGTTTCTCAAGGATGTTCGAAGACCCAGGGCAGAAGTACGACCAGGATAAAGTGCTGGAAGGGCATGGTAAGTTCCCATTCCATGTGTACTATGAGCAGGTGAGAAGGACTGTCACCGCTCAAGTCCCTGCCACGCCTCAGGTCCATATCCCTGCCACACCCCAGGTCCATGTCCCCGACACGCACCAGGTCCATGTCCCCACCACGCCTCAGGTCCATGTCCCTGTCACGCCTCAGGTCCATGTCCCCATCACGCCTCAGGTCCATGTCCCCGCCACGCCTCAGGTTCAAGTCCCCGCCACATCCCAGGTCCATGTCCCCGCCACGCACCATGTCCATGTCCCAGCCACGCCTCAGGTCCATGTCCCCGTCACGCCTCAGGTCCATGTCCCCGTCACGCCTCAGGTCCATGTCCCCGCCACGCCTCAGGTTCAAGTCCCCGCCACGCCCCAGGTCCAAGTCCCCGCCACGCCCCAGGTCCATGTCCCCGCCACGCCTCAGGTCCATGTCCCCTCCACGCCTCAGGTCCATGTCCCCGCCACATCCCAGGTCCATGTCCCCACCACGTCCCAGGTCCATGTCCCCGCCACGCCCCAGGTCCATGTCCCCACCACGCCTCAGGTCCATGTCCCTGCCACGCCTCAGGTCCTTGTCCCCACCACGCCTCAGGTCCATGTCCCCGCCACATCCCAGGTCCATGTCCCCGCCACGCCTCAGGTCCATGTCCCTGCCATGTCTCAAGACCAAGTCACAGTCACGCCTCCAGGACAAGCCCCAGTCTCCAATTGCAAAGCCCAACTCAAGTCTCACGTTTCAAGTCCAAGTCAAGTCCAGACCACGTCTCTCGTCCAAGCTCCTACCCAAGCCATTCCTCAAGCTCCAGGCTTCAAACTCCAAGATATCCGCATTGAATGATGAGAAGTGGAGATTGGAGGCTCGTATTTCACAGCTGGAGGAGGAACTTGAGGAGAAACAGGGCAACATTGAACTCGTTAATGACCAATTGAAGAGGGCAAAAGCCCAAGTGGACATGCTGAGCGGGTGAGTGCAGCAAGACTCAGAGGAGTGAGAATGCTCGGCAGCAGCTGCAGAGAGAATGAGGATCTGACTGCCAAAATGCGGGAGCTGGAAAGGTCGGTCAAGTCGAAGTCTCAAGTATACAATGTCCACATCCAGGCCCAGTCTCTAGTCCATGAAGTCCAAGCCATGTCTCAAGCTCAAGCCATGTCTCTCGCTCAAGCCATGTCTCAAGTTCAAGCTCAAGCGGTGTCTCTTGCTCATGCCATGTCTCTCGTCCACGCCATGTCTCTCGCTCAAGCCATGTCTCTCTCTCAAGCCATGTCTCAAGTTCATGCTCAAGCCATGTCTCTTGCTCAAGCCATGTCTCAAGTTCAAGCTCAAGCCATGTTTCTCATCCAAGCCATGTTTCTCGTCCAAGCCATGTTTCTTGTCCAAGTAATGTCCCAGGTCTCAGCAGGCAAAGCGCAAGTCCTGTCTCGAGATCCTGACCTCTCGTCCAAGCCGGCTGTTCCGGTAAATTCTGCTCAGCAGCCCGGTTCAGCTGAGGACACCGCTCAGCAGCCCTGTTCAGCTGAGGATGCCGCTCAGCCTCCACGCCCAGCTGAGGACGCCGCTCAGCCTCCACGTCCAGCTGAGGACGGCGCTCAGCCTCCACGTCCAGCTGAGGATGCCACTCAGACTTATATAGCGACCTATGTAGATATTGTTTTGCCATGTTTAGCGCTTATAGAGCGTCCTAGTGTAATGCCATGTTCTAGCCTTAGTCTAGCCTTAGTCATAGTCATAGCCATAGCCAAGTTAGCTTTAGCCTTAGCCATAGTCAAGTGAGCATAGCCTTGCTCAGGAGTATTGTTTCGAATGTTTTGCTTCGCACTCAGCACTGTAAATAAAAGTCACAGTTTCACTGCAATTGCATCCTGCCTATTTCCTTCCCGTCACGGCCCGTGACATAGTCAACACTTCCAAACTCATTTTCTTAATGAGACAAAAAAAAAGCATTTTTAAGGTCATTAACGCAAGGGTTCACATACTTTTTCCACAAGCACTACAAGGTTTTTTTGGTTGTTCTCAATAAAGACATGAAAGATCAGATTTTTTTTGTGTTATTCTTTTAGTCACATTATATTTGTAAATACCCCTGACTTAGATGAATATCAGATCACATTTTATGACAAATATATTCAGAAAACCTTGAAATTCCAAAGGGTTCACATACTTTTTCTTGCCACTGTATATCCTACCTGGCAGCTTGAACCAACCAGGCCATTTTCCTCTGACCTCTCTTATAAATAAGGTGTTTCCACCCATAGGACTTTTGCTCACTCGATGTTTTTTGTTTTTCACACCATTTCATATAAACTCTACTGTAACATTGCATTTGGACTTATTTTAATAATAACCTCCAGTGCGTGTGTGTGTGTGTGTGTGTATGTGTGTGTGTGTGTGTGTTTGTGCGTGCGTGTGTGTGTGTGTGGACATATTATCTCAATACAAATACAATGCTGGGTGTAATAGCTTTTCAAATATACTATTTTATAATATTAAGCTTACATACATCCTGTGTAAAAGAAATGGAATTAACTGGTTTGATTTTGGTTATAACCTGGTTAGGAGCATTATATCAGAGCTGGAATGGAATGCAAGACTGGAAATGTTAAAATATGGCTTGCTGTTCAAAGTCATTTTCAAACCCAGATTTAGAGCAAACAATTCACCTACAAAGGTGAGAGGAGACCAGAGCACTGGGTGGAAACCCACACAGGTGAATGAATATGAATATATAAAGTATTTACATTGATGTTTATGTTATATGACAGAAAATCCTTATCAGTATCTCAGTTAAGTAACACAAGATGATATTTTAGATGTTAGCTGAGGAAAAACTTACACAGGATGCACATTAATGTTGAGTTATAGCTTATTGAAGATGTATGTCTCTGGCTTGTAAGACAGAGTGTCTGACAAAAACAAAAAAACAAAAAGGAAATTAGAAATTGTCCATTAATTTAATGTTAAAGCTTCTCTGTCAAGCTAATTGCATGCTCTGTGGCTTCATATTGTCATCCAGCTACACCAATAAGTCCAAAATAAAGTGTTTGTCTTTTCTTTTCTGGAGTTCAAAGGCACACTCTCAGACAGACTAATCTATCCTCCTTTAAGACGCCACTCTTTTCCAGTCTCATCATCTTCAGTCTCATAACGTCTGATTCATCCCAGCCTATGACTCAGCAGGGAACGTTATTAAAAGTTGGATATTAGACTCCATCAAGTTTCCATAGAACAGCTCCTTGATTTTACATCAATCTATATACTAGAATTATAAGTAAAAACAAACAGGTGTAATCAGTTGGATTTGTAAGTTTGGAGAAACCCAGCATGCTAATGATCCCCCCCCCCACCCCCAATATGATTCTGTGGAGCCTTTAAGCAGAGAGGTTTTTTTTTGTTCATATAATGTTCAATGAAGTACAGATAGAGCTATTAACAATCCTCAACAAAACCTTTTTTACCTATTACCATTCATTGCCTGGGACTTACTAAAATACTGCTACTGACTGACAAATACTAATTACACTTCTTAAAATTTTGTGAAATATTATTTATAATTTAAATATTATAAATACTATTAATATCTAATAATAAGAATAATAATAAGTAAATGCAATCCTGGACTATTGTGTGAGTTTCTTGCTTTAGTAACCATAACTCTTTGTATTGAATTTTTGTGTAAAGCCTGTTGAACACACATTTCCGCCTGTTTAGGACTTCGGGGGGGTCGATGTTCTTTGATGTCCAAAGAGATGTCCGTTGTCCAGCGCCACTGCCAGGAAACTGCAAGTCCCTTCTGTCTTTCTTTCTCTGCTTAGATCAGGGGCCTCTTTTTGATGTTGTCTACAGGGATACTGGTTATAATTTCCCCTTTCATCTGCTTTTCTGTGATTCATATCCTCTTAGAACGGGTTGACAGACGCTTCAGCAGTTAAAAGCACAAAAACAATTAATGACGCTTATAAAAATAAGCAGCACCCACAGGAGGACAATGAACCATGGAAAAAATAAACACATAAAGAGAGCAAATGGGCATTTTGAAAATTAAACCCAAGGATGGTCTTTTTTCTTTTCTTGTATTTTTTTCCTATATTGTTGCAACATAATTTAATCGTATGATTTATGCAGTCTGCGGATGGCCACAGTGACAAATAAGCAGCTTTTTAGCAGTGCAAAAGTGTGACATCATAAGATTAATTGTCTATATTATCTAGGAGACAGACCTGCAACTTTTACAGTATGAACAAAATTATCATAATTGGCCGAAATCTATTACCTACTACTTGTTAGTCAAATGGCACAAAATCTACAACTTCACATCAAATTGCTGTAGTTCTTAAGTCAGATAGGAATTTCAGTGTTCCAGACTTTAAAAACAATATGCCACTGGCTATCTACATCTGTATTTTTTTAGTGTTCCAAATATTGGTATCTGATTTTACCTTGAAGTGTGCATGGTCTAAACTATAATGTTTATTTCTTTTCTTCGTCTTCTTTAAAAAAAAATTTATATGAATACTACCGCTATACCCCTCTAAACAAGGGAGGACGGGGGCATAAGAAGTAGAAATGTAAACACTGTCAGTATAGTCTGTGAATTTTGGCTCTTACAATTCCTCAACCTCATAAGAGTTCATAATTGGTCTCAAATTTCGATGTGTGCAAGTGTATATGTACTGTGCACACAGTAATTATTTTTGGTTTGTATCTGACCACAGTAGTTTCTAAGAAATTTAATTTAGTTTAGTTGCTATTTTCCCAACAAACAAACTAGTAGCCTTATGTAAATCACCGTGACTTTGACAAAGCAGTAACTGACGACCGTCACTGGTTCATGCTAATGAATGTGGGCTATGTCTCGACCAGCTCCATAGCTCTCTAGGTGGTGAATCAGTATATCGTGTATATTAGATCGGGCATTGGTAAGGACCATGGCTCACTACGCATTGGAACACTGATAATCATGTTGCTGGAAATTTAGTTATGTACTCACATTGTAAAACGCCACTAAAAAGTGGGATTTTTTATTGAGCAAACATTCCAGTACAATTAAATTTTGCGAGTGAGACAGCACTTAAAATGGCTGACTCCCTGATCAGTGCTCTAACTATTGAACCAGAGAGTTGATTGAGACACACTCGCTGTCTTTTTATCTGACCACTCTTTTGAGCCTGCATGAAAAGTACAAACCCGTTTTGTTTTTGTTGGGACCAGATGCCCTATTAAACTTTTTGCTAGAAAACAAAATGTATACCTACAGTACTGTGCATATCTGTATTTACATCCCTACTACTGGCTCTTAAACTCCCAGGATCAGTAAGTGATTTGCATTCTTCATTATTCATGGTAGTTACAGATCATTTCAAAGTTATGGGTGGGGTTAAGAATTTGACAAAAAAAAAACATACACTTACAGCCTATTTTGCTTTATGCCAGGATTTCTTCTCAATACATAGCTATATTAATACATTGCCATACACTCTAAAATATAGTACTATACTATACATTTTTTTGTCACTGGGGTGGTACATGCATGGTACCTTTAATATTTATCTATGTATCTCCTGAAAATGTGGATATAGTGCACCTTTAAAATTTATTTAGGGTACATACTGTATATGTAAATTAAAACATAAATAAGAGTAAAGGTATACTACATATGCTTTTCTAGATAAAATATACATACTAAAGATACAGAAGGTATGATGGTACCACCCCAGAAACAAGGATTAACCCAAATTACCCAGATTAACCAGATTATCTCACATCAGAACTAAACTGAGCACTAAACTGCACAAGTACTATTACTTTGTACTTGTGCTTTTCTTCTGTATTCAAAGACATATAAACCTCAAGTATGTCCAGACATTCTCCCATGCACCTTTGCACAGAAAACAGGTGTTCAATGTTCACCTTCACTCCTACACAGCCCAAGCTTTTAACAACTGCTCTTATCTAACATATGAAGCTTCATGCTTCAATGGACCACTGCATAACAGCCAAAGAAAATTCAGAGGTTGCAGTGTTTACTCAAGTGTTTGCCAAGAGGCAAAGTGGGATTAATGTTTTACAGGTCCTTATTTAAATAAACAACAGTTTCTTAAGTAGGCAAACACTTTCAGTATCCAATGTTCCATAAACTATTCAATATGAGTCAGACAGAATCAGACACACAAAAGCACCCTAGAGATACAGCTACTCAACAATCAACAGCTGCCAAAACATTCATAACTATGCATCATGATAAAAATCCATAATGTCATTTATCATAGGAGTGATTCTATGATTGGAAGCTCCCCCATCTAGCCTTTGTAAATCTTAAACATTAAACTTCAATATTTCTCAACAATCTAAGAAATCTAAGATTTCTTCAATTTTCTTCTTTCAATCTAAGAAAACATGGATTTAACCATTCATAATGTGTAAACTCATATCAGGTCATTCTCATTTTTCACAGGGTTTACATTTTGCACTTAAATGAGTCAAAGTACAATTAGAAAACAGAGGATATTTGGTTAACTACCATTCATGGTAATGGAATGAGGACATTGGGGACATTCTGATGATTTACTTAAAAAAATTAAATACATTTCTTTCAGTCTATAATTTGGGTAACATGGTTGTGCTTTTCAAAATTATATTGTTAGTCAATTTCACAATATCAATGAAAAGAAAGAACCAAAATTAGCTAACTTTAGTTTTTCTTCTTCCCATGATCTTTAAGAAATTCATGTTGAACATGTGACTTGTGAAATATTTCAAATAGTTCCTAGGGCTAAATGTGTAAAGATAACAGAGTTAAGTGAATGTTGAGGAACAAAACTGAAATGTAAATTTTTCATAACCTAAAATTTAAGGAAAATGAGGTAAAGTACTTACCTTAGTAAGTACTTAAGAAGTTATAGTGGGGTGAGACAAGCAAAAACACTTTGCTGTAGGCTGATAGGTTATGTTAAGCTGAAACATGCAAATATGGTGTTGTGAAGAACTATACCTATGCTCAAAATGTCTTTTACTTTTATTTTACATACATACTATTTGTAAATGTAATATGAATGTGTTACATATGGCAACCTATGCAGTCAATAATAGATAATACAAAAACACATGCTCTACCCTATTTTCTAAACCAATCTGCGTTTTCTTTGCTGTCAGTTTGACTGTTTAGCAGACACTTATATTCACACAGACATATATTATGTCTGGAAGTGCCTTACAGTGCCTTGCGAAAGTATTCGGCCCCCTTGAACTTTTCAACCTTTTGCCACATTTCAGGCTTCAAACATAAAGATATAAAGTTTTTATTTTTGTGAAGAATCACCAACAAGTGGGACACAATTGTGAAGTGGAACGACATCTATTGTATTTTTGAAACTTTTTAACTAATAAAAAAATGAAAAGTGGGGCGTGCAAAATTATTCGGCCCCCTTGCGTTAATACTTTGTAGAGCCACCTTTTGCTGCGATTACAGCTGCAAGTCGCTTGGGGTATGTCTCTATCAGTTTTGCACATCGAGAGACTGAAATTCTTGCCCATTCTTCCTTGCAAAACAGCTCGAGCTCAGTGAGGTTGGATGGAGAGCGTTTGTGAACAGCAGTTTTCAGCTCTTTCCACAGATTCTCGATTGGATTCAGGTCTGGACTTTGACTTGGCCATTCTAACACCTGGATACATTTATTTGTGAACCATTCCTTTGTAGATTTTGCTGTATGTTTGGGATCATTGTCTTGTTGGAAGATAAATCTCTGTCCCAGTTTCAGATCTTTTGCAGACTCCAACAGGTTTTCATCCAGAATGGTCCTGTATTTGGCTGCATCCATCTTCCCCTCAATTTTAACCATCTTCCCTGTCCCTGCTGAAGAAAATCAGGCCCAAACCATGATGCTGCCACCAGCATGTTTGACAGTGGGGATGGTGTGTTGAGGGTGATGAGCTGTGTTGCTTTTACGCCAAACATATCATTTTGCATTGTGGGCAAAAAGTTCGATTTTGGTTTCATCTGACCAGAGCACCTTCTTCCACATGTTTGGTGTGTCTCCGGAGACTTTTTATGGATATCTTTGAGAAATGGCTTTCTTTTTGCCACTCTTCCATAAAGGCCAGATTTGTGCAGTGTACGACTGATTGTTGTCCTATGGACAGACTCTCCCACCTCAGCTGTAGATCTCTGCAGTTCATCCAGAGTGATCATGGGCCTCTTGGCTGCATCTCTGATCAGTCTTCTCCTTGTCTGAGCTGAAAGTTTAGAGGGACGGCCAGGTCTTGGTAGATTTGCAGTGGTCTGATACTCCTTCCATTTCAAAATGATCGCTTGCACAGTGCTCCTTGGGAAGCTTAAAGCTTGGGAAATCTTTTTGTTTCCAAATCTGGCTTTAAACTTCTCCACAACAGTATTACGGACCTGCCTGGTGTGTTCCTTGGTCTTCATGATGCTCTCTGCGCTTTCAACAGAACCCTGAGACTATCACAGAACAGGTGCATTTATACAGAGACTTGATTACACACAGGTGGATTCTATTTATCACCATCAGTCATTTAGGACAACATTGGATCATTCAGAGATCCTCACTGAACTTCTGGAGTGAGTTTCCTGCACTGAAAGTAAAGGAGCCGAATAATTTTGCACGCACCACTTTTCAGTTTTTTATTTGCTAAAAAAGTTTACAATATCCAATAGATTTCGTTCCACTTCACAATTGTGTCCCACTTGTTGGTGATTCTTCACAAAAAATGTAAATTTTATATCTTTATGTTTGAAGCCTGAAATGTGGCAAAAGGTTGAAAAGTTCAAGGGGGCCGAATACTTTCGCAAGGCACTGTAAATCCCCAAAATACCCATCCACAGCCTGAGGGAACACTTATTGTACAATAAACTTAAGGAGGGGTTAGCATGAGATCACACTTTTTAGGCAGTGAAGTAAGATTCAATGCAGTATTGTGACTCCAAAGATCATATATTACATATCAGTCAAATTACAAGATTACAAGAAGTCCTCTGAGGTCTCTGGAGCATGTATTACACTTTTAAAGGGCACAAGACTCATAGACCTTGATCAAAAGTTTCAATAAATTATCACTAATTGATTCAGTCATTATTAAATTAATTTGGTTAAAGTGATGGTGAATTTGGTCATCTGTTTGCACAGCTATAGAATTTGCTATCAATCTATATGTTGAATGGTCACTTTATTAAGTACAATAATGACTAAACCTACTACAAAATCATAACTTTTTACACTCAATTTTCAGTTGTAACTGATACATTTTTAAATTTAAAATTTATTTGACTGATTATAACGTGATGCACAGTTCTGTGTTTCCTGTGGTTTTATCACTGACCTGACAACACAAGTGCTGCCTGGTTATCTTTGCATTTCATGTGACCTCACATGTATAATTGCAGCCATTGGAGGACTGAATAGGGTACTGACTGCATCAATGTTATGTCTGTGTGCTTCATTAAGAAGATTTTCATTTATATTGATAAATTTTCATTTATACTGATAATCAACTGCCCTAATCCACTTGAAGCCAAAGGTTTACATACACCTAGGCTAAAAATGAAATTCATAATGACACACATTTGATGTGTATATTAGCATATCTACTTAATTTCCATGAGGTCATTTCAAGAATCAGAATAATCGTTATTTCAGCTTTTAATTCCTTATCAGATTTTCAGTGGTTCAAAAATTTACCTACTCTTTGTTAATATTTGGTGGCATTGCCTTTTAATTGCTTGAATTTGAATCAAATGCTTGGTGTAGCTTTCTACAAGCTTCTCACAATACTTTGACAGAATATTGCTCCTTCCTCCTGACAGAACTGGTGTAACTCATTAAGGTTTCTGAGCTTTCTTGCTCGGACAGGCTTTTTCAGTTCAGTCCATAAATTTTATGTGATTCAGGTCAGCATTTTATGATAGGAAGTCGAATACTTTCACTTTGTTGTCTTTAGGCCATTTTGTTTCAACTTTGGAGGTATCCTTAAGGTCACTGTTCTCCTCCTTCCTCATGATGATATCTATTTTCTGAACTGCACCAATCCCTTTTCCAACAAAACACCCCACAACACCATGCTTCCACGCCCATGATTCATGGTTGGATTGATGGGTTATTTAAATTAAAAGCCTCACCTTTTTGCCTCCATACATAGTGATGATCATTATTATCAGACAGTTCCATTTTTGTTGCATGTGACCAGAGAATACTTCTACAAAAAGCTAGTGATCATCTGCAAACTTCAGTCTGTATTTTTTTTTTTTATGCCAGCTTTAGAATAGGGGCTTCTTCCTTGTGTGACAGCTTTTCAGGTTATGGTGGTATAGGACTCTCTTAATGGTGGATGTACATATTTAGTACTTGATGCCTCCAACTTTTTCATCAATTCTTTTGTTGCTGTCTTGAGGCTCAGTTTAACTTTTTGGACAAAAGTCAGTTTATCTCTGGGAGTTATGCTGTGTTCGCCATGGTGCTAATCATCATCTACTCAGCTACTCATAGTATCAGCAGTAAACAAAGTATCACTTATTACAATGAAATGAGTTTTGCTGGACACAGTTGTTTGTTAAATCTATAACACTGGTTAGACAGATCGCTATTTGAAGAGGAAAATATACATCACAGTTGGCAAGCTTGTGGCCAATGAAAGAAAAAACGTTTTTTCCCCACTTCCTATGTCGAAAGTGCAGAGGTCGAAAATTATGTTATTCTTAGGTAAACAGAATGCCACATATATTTGTGCCTCTCTCCTGAATTATGCGGTATCTGTGTGGTCCCAAGATTTTTATATTTACAGTTGATTTCACAGATGCTTGTGGTACCTTAGGTTGTTTGAAAATTGCTCCTAAGGAGGAACCCGACTGGTGGAGCTCCGCAATTGTTCTTGCGTTAGTTGCTTGGATTTTTCAATGGTATCAAGGCCAAAAAGGTAGTACCCAGTTGGCCAATCAGAAGCTTCTAAAAGTCATTTATCAATTTCTCTGTAAAGAGAAAGTTAGCCTGGTGTTTGAAAATTTTGAACATTGGAATTCTGATATAGTGACATTAAGTTAAAAATTTATCTGTCGCTAACTGATTTTAAAATGACCTCAGATATGAACAAAATAGATGCCCTAATTGTGTTGCCAAAAGAAGTGTATGGTAACATGAAACATGTGGAGCTATTACAAACTGACACTGAATGTTTTTAGCCGCGTTGTATGTACCATTTGGCAACTGTACACTCAACTATATACTAATCTTCAACAAGCAACAGTGCAGTGGATCATCCCTGTCATGCGGTTTTATAGCTACATTATATAGCTAAAAGTATGGTGTCCATCACAACTTTATGTGGGCCTTTCTCAAACTGTTGATACAAAGTTGGAAACACACAGTTGTATAGGATGTATTTGTATGCTATAGCATTACAATTTGGGGCGGTTGTGGCGCAGTTGGTAGAGCGGGTTGTCCACTAATCGTAGGGTTGGCGGTTCGATTCCTGGCCCGGGTGACTCCACATGCCGAAGTGTCCTTGGGCAAGACACTGAACCCCAAGTTGCTCCTGATGGCAAGTTAGCACCTTGCATGGCAGCTCTGCTACCATTGGTGTGTGAGTGTGTGTGTGAATGGGTGAATGAGACACAGTGTAAAGTGCTTTGGATAAAAGCGCTATATAAGTGCACATTTACCATATAAGTGCACATTTTTACAATTTCCATTCACTAGAACCAAGGAGCCCAAACCTGTTCTAGCATGACAATGCCCCTGTGCACAAAGCAAGGTCCATGAATGCATGGTTTGCCAAGGTTGGAGTGGATGGACTTGAGTGGCCTGCACAGAGCCATGACACTCACTAATACTCTTTTGGCTGAATGGACAAATCCCACCAGTCATGCTCCAAAATCTAATAAAAACGCCCTCCCACAAGAGTGGAGATTATTACAATAGCTAAGGTGGAACTAAATCTGGAATGGGATTTTCAACAAGCACATGGGATGGTCATGTGTCCACAGACATTTGGCCATATAATGCATGTTAGCTAGTTAGTTACATTATGGGACAACTGAGAAGTTTATCTCAGCAGGAAATATTGCTAACATTAGCAGAAATTAGTTAGATGACATCAATTAACCTTCCCTATAATGACACATGGTTTCCCTCTTCCTGATGAAACACCCTGGGATCCTTTAGTCACCAGTACGTGAAGGCTTCTGTGCTCTTAAATGCTTGGAGGCTATATGTGCAAAATGAGGAGAGGGGTTGTGTATGTGTTTATATATATATATATATATATATATATATATATATATATATATATATATATATATATATATATATATATATATATATATATATATATATATACAGTGGGAAAAAGTATTTGATCCCCTGCTGATTTTGTACGTTTGCCCACTAACAGAGAAATGATCAGTCTATAATTTTAATGATAGGTTTATTTGAACAGGGAGACAGAATAACAACAAAAAAAAAATCCAGAAAAACGCATGTCAAAAATGATAGGAATTGATTTGCATTTTAATGAGGGAAATATGTATTTGACCCCTCTGCAAAACATGACTTAGTACTTGGTAATGACTTAGTAATTACTTTTAATTTTCAATGCCCTGGCTGAGGGAAGGAGGTTCTCACCCAAGATTTGACGGTACATGGCCCCATCCATCATCCCTTTGATGCAGTGAAGTTGTCCTGTCCTTTTATCAGAAAAACACCCACAAAGCATAATGTTTCCACCTCCATGTTTGACGGTGGGGATGGTGTTCTTAGGGTCATTGTCAGCATTCCTCCTCCTCCAAACACGGAAAGTTGAGTTGATGCCAAAGAGCTCCATTTTGGTCTCCTCTGACCACAACACTTTCACCCAGTTGTTTATTGTAAAGATGAGGTAAAAAATCAAAGGGGGAAAGAGGGGGAGGAGTGAGGGAGGGAAAAGGAGGGGAGAAAAAAAAGAACAAAGGAAAACAAAAACCAACAAAAAAAAAGAAAAAGGGAGGGTGTGGCCACCCTGCGGAGCACAGCAAAAGCCAAACCAGATAACGGCAGAGGGGACGGGGCCAGAAACACACAAAACAGCGGGGGGGGGGGCCCCTTCCGGCGCCAGCACCGCATTAAAAAAAAAAACAAAACGTTTTTTTTGATTTCTCTTTTGTTGTTGTTATTTTGTCTCTCACTGTTCAAATAAACCTACGATTCAAATTATAGACTGATCATTTCTTTGTCAGTGGGCAAACGTACAAAATCAGCAGGGGATCAAATACTTTTTTCCCCCACTGTATATATATATTATATCAAGCAAACATAACATTGGTATCTTTATCCAAGTCTATTTTATTGGATTTGTTGTGAGTAATCTTGGCCCTCTACCACCTCCAGTTTTGTTTTTAATTGTGCAGAACATTCACCAGAAAATCAGTCTCTGTCACGTATCCGGAAACCCGGGACTTCAAGTCCCATCAGCCACTGCACTACACCACCTGACCACATGCACCTGACTCACGTTTTTGTTAATTAGCACCAATGTGTATATATAGTCTTTGTCTGCACTCTTTCGGGGTCTTTCGTTGTTATAGACTCACGTCACTTCTGTCTCCGTGTTTGTTTCTTGCCACAGTGTTATGCCCAGTTGTCCTAGTGTTTTTGTTTCGTTATTTGTGTGTTTAAAATAAATATTTAAATCTGCGATTGCTTCGGCCTCCATTCGCCAAACGTGACAGAACGAAAGACCGTGACTACGAGGCAGTAGATTTTTTATTTATTTTTTTTTCCGGATTCAGCAATTTGCTCCCACCCTCCCTCCCCGATGGGTCTCATGGATTCCCCTCTGTTCGCGGACCTCAAGGATTCCCCGCTGTTCAGCTACCTCAGAGTCGCGCAGCCGGTGAGACCTGTGCAGGAGGTCTCTCCGCCGCCCCGCTATGTGCGTGAGGACGCTCCAGCTCCGGGCGGACTCATGGAATTCACCTCTGTTCGGGACCTCAAGGATTCCCCGCTGTTCAGCTATCTCAGAGTCGCGCAGCCGGTGAGTTCTGTGAAGGAGGTCTCTCCGCCCCGCTATGTGTGTGAGCTCCAGCCCGGCGACTCGTTACCTATTCGCCTATTCCCCGCTGTTCAGCTACTCAGAGTCGCAGCCTAGTCCTGTGAAGGAATCCCTCTGCCGCCCCGCTATGTGTGTGAGGACGCTCCAGCTCCGGGCGGACTCATGATTCACCTTGTTCGCTGACCTCAAGGACTCCCCGCTGTTCAGCTACCTTAAGGTGCCTCAGCCTTCCTGTGCAGCTGAGGTCGTCGCTCAGCCGTCCTGTTCAGCTGAGGTCGCGCTCAGCCGTCCTGTTCAGCTGGCGTCGCGCACAGCCTTCCTGTTCAGCTGAGTGTCGCCGCACGCGCCTTCCTGTTCAGCTGTGGTCGTCGTACAGCCTTCCTGTTCAGCTGTGGACGCCGCTCAGCATCCCTGCCCGGCTGTGGACGCCGCTCGGCATCCCTGCTTGGCTGTGGACGTCGCTCGGCATCCCTGCTCGGCTGTGGACGTCGCTCGCGGCCTTCCTGCTCGGCTGTGGACGTCGCTCGGCCTTCCTGCTCGGCTGTGGACGTCGCTCGGCCTTCCTGCTCGGCTGGTGGGCGTCGCTCGGCCTTCCTGCTCGGCTGTGGACGTCGCTCGGCCTTCCTGCTCGGCTGTGACGTCGCTCGGCCTTCCTGCTCGGCGGTGGACGTCGCTTCGCTTCCTGCTCGGCTGTGGACTGCCGGCCTTCCTGCTCGGCTGTGGACGTCGCTCGGCCTTCCTGCTCGGCTGTGGACGTCGCTCGGCCTTCCTGCTCGGCTGAGGTCGTCGCCGGCCTTCCTGCTCGGCTTGCGGTCGTCTCTCTGCCATCCTGCTGCGCTGAGGACGTCACTTTGCCTCCACGTTCCGCCGAAGACGTCGCTCCCTTTCCTCGCTGCACTCAGTGGGTCGCTCCCCTTCCTGCTCCACGGAGGTCTCCGTTCCCCCTCATGCTTCGCGAGCGTCGTTCCTCCCTTTGGGCCTCGCGGAGAACCTCGCTCCTCTCCCTGGCCTCGCGGAGAACCTCGCTCCCCCCGTGAGCCTCGCGGAGAACCTCGCTCCCCCCGTGAGCCTCGCGGAGAACCTCGCTCCCCCCGTGAGCCTCGTCAGGTACTTCGCTCCCCCCTTGAATCTCGCGGTGAGGCATGCTCCGCTCTCCTGTCCCGTGGGGGACGTCGCCCCTCTTTCATGCTTTGCCAAGGACTTCCACCCGCTTCCTTGCGCCATGGTGGAAGCTGCTCGGCCTCCTGGTTCTGCTGGGGACTTTTGGCCCGGAGGGCCGGGACCCCCGGAGGGGGGCCCTTTGATTTTGGGCTCTCCAGGTGTAGCGCCCCTTGGAGGGGGGATCTGTCACGTATCCGGAAACCCGGGACTTCAAGTCCCATCAGCCACTGCACTACACCACCTGACCACATGCACCTGACTCACGTTTTTGTTAATTAGCACCAATGTGTATATATAGTCTTTGTCTGCACTCTTTCGGGGTCTTTCGTTGTTATAGGCTCACGTCACTTCTGTCTCCGTGTTTGTTTCTTGCCACAGTGTTATGCCCAGTTGTCCTAGTGTTTTTGTTTCGTTATTTGTGTGTTTAAAATAAATATTTAAAAAATCTGCGATTGCTTCGGCCTCCATTCGCCAAACGTGACAGTCTCCACCATGACACAACAAAACAAATTTTGTATTCAAGTCTGTTTGTTTGTTTTTGTATGTTTTGTGTTTTTATCTGTGTATTTTTTTTTCTTGCAATATCAGGAGGAGGAGTTTTCCAGCTGGGAAGGGCACTAGTATGATACTCAAATAGTTTTTTTGTTTCAAGGTAATTAGTGTAGCAATAAATACTGTAATTAATATTGGCAGTACCCTTTCACACATAGGGCATATATTTTATTTTCAAATGTAATAGACCTTTCACAAAATTAATTTCTTTTCACATGCAGGGCATGTAGTTAGATTTTTTCCAGATGTGTTTTTCTTACATGAATAATCATATCTTCACATGATGTCATGTCTGTTTACTTGTTTACATGTGCAGTTTGTTATTATATTTATTCACATAATCACATATAAAAATCTTTCTCTGTTTACTGTGTTTATGTTCTTGTCTTTCTAAGTTCTGTCTATCCGAGGCCTTGTGGGGCTTATTATCATGACAAAGGATGAAACCATCAACTGTGGTTGATGTAGGTGTTAAGATATTGACATCAGGATATCAATAAAGAGATAGAAGTGAGACCATTTTTCATTTTAGGAGTAAGATAATCTAGGTAATTGAAAGTTATATTGGGTTGAGAAGGTTAAGGATTTATTGACTCATAGGACATGAAAGGAGTAGCAAGACATGGTAAGCACATTTGAGAAGCATCAGTATTCCTGTATATTCACCTCTAATTTTCACAATTTGGCTTTTCAATTGAGGTAGAAAACTAACAATATAAAATAATCACACTGGAATTTGTTGAAATAACTGTGGGGTTAGGGGTTTCATGTTACTATCTGCAGTGTTTATTCATAAATTGCTGAGACATATTTTAGATGTATACCACCATCTGGTGCTTACAGTTCTTATCATCTGCTGTACATTCACATTTCAGTAATGGGAATCCGTTCAGTAAGTCATTCAGTGAGTAAAAATGCCATCGCTGTTTGGGGTACAAGAGTTGATATTTGTGGAGAATCAAATCAAATCGATTTAGCCAGACATTGTAGTCTTGAATGTTGTGTGGCATCGAAGACAGACGATATCACAGAACCAGCTGGACTATGTCATTAATCAGATGATATACAGTCCCCTCTGAAAGTATAAGGCCAAGATATTCCCAAGATATTCATCTTTTGATCTTGTATTTAATATCAAAAGTTGAATATAATACAATAGATCAGAACTTCAACTTTCATTTCCTGATATCTAGATAGAAAGATAGTGTTAAACAACTTAGAACATGACACCTTTTGTTTGAAACCCACAACCCCCCCCCCAGCAAATTTTCAATCAAAAATATTGGAACATATGACTGACAGGTGTTTCCCATTGTCCATGTGAGCCCTGTTAGATTAATAGCTCTAAATGTCTACTCCTGGTTTTAGCTGTGGGTTTCACCTGTGGAGTTAATAAGGATAAAAAGGATAAAACAGCACGAAGACCAAAAAGCTGTCTAAGGCCATTTTAAAGTTGAGGAAAGAAACAAGCACTATATCCAATACAACAATTGTGAAACCAATGATGTAGTAACAACCAGACATGGAACAAGCTGGCCAAGGAAAACAACAGCAGTTGATGACAGAAACATTGTGAGAGCTTTGAAGAAAAACCCATAAACAACAGCCAGTTACATTACCAACAACCTCCACAGGGCAGGAGTGTAGGTATCACAATCCAACATTTGAAGAAGACATCGAGCGCAGAAACATAGAGGCCATAACACAAGATGCAAATCACTCATCAGCAGTGAAGAATCAGGAAGCCAGAATGGAATTTGAAAATAAATACAGAGATGAGCCACAAAAGTTCTGAAACCAAGATTAACCTCTACCAAAATGTTGGAAAGGCCAAAGTGTGGAGAAAGAAAGGATCTTCTCATCATTCAAAACATATGAGCTCATTGGCCCATCATGGTGGAGGTAGTTTCATGGTTTGGGCTTGCATGGCTGCTTTTGGGATTACCTCACAAATTGTTATTGATGGTAGAATGAATCATGATGATAACAGAGGAATGAATACAGAAGTCTATAGTAGTCTTCTGTCTGGCAATTTACAGAGAAATGAACTTCATCATTCAGCAAGACAAAAACCCAAAACACACTGCCAAAACAACATAGGTCTCATATTTATCTTTTGATCTCAAACCTAAATGTCTTCAGTGTATAGCAAAAACAAAAGAATTGGTCTTGAAGTTGCAATTCTTTCAGAGGGGACTGTAAATATACATTGGGTTCTCGGAAAATTCAGTTGATTGCAGATGCTCCTCCATGGCTTCCTTTCCATTTGGATTGGCCTGTCTGTTTTTCTCAAAATCAAAAGAGTGCAATCCCACAGGCTGATTAAAGGGGGTATTACACCAATCAGCCATAACAATAAACCCACTGACAGGTAAAGTGAACATCACCTCCATTATCAACAATATATAAAGGAAGGTAACATTAGCTGGCTAGATTCAGTAGCTTGCTAGGTTTATTAGCTAGCTCAAATCACACAATTCATATATGTTTTCGCTACATAGTTATCTATATAGCAAAGAGTGCCCTTACACATTATCCTGAGAGTTACATATAGGCCGTAGCTGCATTTAGATTTATTTAACACAACAAGCAATCTCTACTGAATATGATAGTTTCCATAGTATAAAACATTGAAAGATCTAGCTAGCTAGTTTAGCTTATTCAGCTAGCTAATGGGTTACCTGTAGGTCTTACATGGATGGTGAGCTGTGAAATGCTGATATCTCCATGGGTTTTGGCTTGCATAATTTGCAGAACATTATCACGTTGCTTATTTCAAGCATTTAAAACTGATGATACCTGATAAATTGGGCCAGAGACATCTGTCATCTCATCTATCTCACTGTGTCATTGCTGTTGTTGTTTGACACCTGATGTATAAACATTAGGCAGGAAAATGCTTTATTTTGATTTGGTCTTGAATTTGATTGGCTGTTTTTATGCTGCAATGTGATTAAAAAAAAATGCAGCAAATTCTAATATTTTCTTTTAACAAAAACCTCAAGTTAAAGATCTATGATTTAATTTATATATATATATATATATATATATATATATATATATATATATATATATATATATATATATATATATATAATATATACTTTAACAGTGAGCTAGGCACTCAAGTACTGTGAAAAGATTAAACATTGTTACTTTCCATTGCTGCCTAGAGTGCATGTTTGAACAAGGCCAGAAGCTTATGATTCACCTGGAGAGATGTTAGTCACAAGAGCAGAAAAATACAACATTTTTATTAAATATTACATTTCTGCCCTTGATGAAAGCTCAGGCATTACTAAGTAAGCCGTTTTTCATGGAAAGAAGAAGCATGTCTAATAAAAGCCTAGGTCAGTTTATGCTTTAAATATATTTATACAAGGTTGTATTAACCTCAATGAGGCTCAGTGAAACAACAGGGAATCCATATAGATGGAAATCTCATGGTGTTAGAAAATAAAGTAGAGATTGTTTGATGTAAGGAAATGAAAGCATTGCTAACGCTGCAAAGTGTACAGAAACACCCATCTAACACTATGTTCCAAGTCTAAAAACTGAACACAAAATATCTGGTAATGAAGTTTCTAGTGGAAGGAGAATATTTTCTATGAGCAGAACTGTAGTGTAGTTTGGTTCCTGGGAGAAGATTCTTTGGTGCCCTTGTGGTTTGCGGTTCAGGTCAAAGGAGAGGATGCGTTCACAGGTGCACATCCTCTCAGTCTTTGAGCTCTGTGGTTTGAGCAAAGCAAATACACACAGCTGTGTCTCCTCTGCCAGTAAAGCGAAAAGATCTGAGACAGCTGCAAGTATGTGCTGGTGAAGAACTTCTTTTTCACTTGTTTTATCCTATGTGTGATGATTAATGTCCCCATTGCAGAGGCGTAATTTGGCCATGATTGTATATTCTCACACAGATGGCATATACTTACCCAAATTTTCAGTTTCAAACCACCTTTTAATGCCACAGACACCATGATCTAGGCTTCTAAATGCCTCCATTTTATGGTTTAATATCACATAAATTATACACTTAAAAGAGGATTTATGGGAAGTTAGACGATTTTTTTTGTGGAATGAGTTTTAAGGCAAACAGTCCAAGCTGCATGACCTTTGAACTCCAAAGCTGCTCAGCGCACTGGGTCAGGAGTTTGACCTGGTTCTCGAATCTCTACGCCTGCCCCTTTTACAAAAATAAAACAATAAGCAGTCAGTCATGCACAGTACATAGTTGATTGCTCTCATTTTCCCTTTTTGGTTACTGCCATGGTATAGCCTTGTGTTCTTTGGGTATAACCTTGTGTTCCTTGCTGTCCAGGGTGTACGCCGCCTTGTGCCCTGATGCTCCCTGGGATAGGCTCCAGGTTCCCCGTGACCCTGAAAAGGATAAGCGATATAGAAAATGGATGGAGGGATGGATAGAAATACAAACTGCTCAATACGCACCCATGATTTCTTTTTAGGTACATGAAAAAGAAGAAGAAGAAAACATCCAGTCCATGAAGAGAGTTGCAGGCTATTCTCCTCAGCCATGTTGTAATTAGGGCTTTGAGATAACAAGCATTTAAGAGTGCAATGCTTAATATTCAAGAATTCAACATGCACTTTACCAAAGAGCCACAATGTTGTGTGAACACTTGGGATTGATTAACGGTATAATATCAAAGTGTGTGTGTGTGTGTGTGTGTGGGTGTGTTATTTTTGTCTATAAAAGAAGCTGCACTACAAGGCAAAATGAGTTTGTGCCTGACAGCAAGACTTGGTCAGTGTGAGTGCTGTTGAGGGACAGGGGGTGTGAAAAAAACAATGAGCCACTTCATCGTCCAATCATGTGCATGCCAAGCAGGTCACATGAGAAACCGCCAGGCCAGTCTAGGCATCAAGTGGTGAATATTGTGGGACTATATGCTTGTTATCCATCATTCATTCTCCAATATGGAGGGAGCACAATAGGTGACTATAGTGAGCACTTTGGGGAATGAACAGACATGTCCCTGAGCCCACATGTCTCACTGTCGTATGATAAACCACAAGTCACATGCTTCATTGTTGAATAAGAAAAAAAAAAAGAGAGATTAACACAGGGGCCAGGATGTCAGTGTGTGTGTGTGTGTGTGTGTGTGTGTGTGTGTTTTGGGTGTGTGTGCGTGTGTGTGTGTGTGTGTGTGTGTGTGTGTGTGGTAGTGTGTTTCTATCCAATGCACATGACCGCAGTTGAAATGTTACATTTACATTTATTCATTTGCACTTTTATGCAAAACAGCTTACAAGAGAGACAGAAAACAAAGATAAAAAAAATAGAGCCAAGCAATAAGTCCTGCAAAGTAAGTGCTGCAAATTTGCACCAGCTGACCAGAAACAAGATGTAAACACTAGTGTGGACAAGAAGTGGGCTGCATATGCCTGAGTCCTTGTCCATTTTGTCTCAAAATTATTTGTGTCCCTTTTTTGTTACCCTATAGACAGCTTTGCAAAACCTGCATAAAATCTATGGTTATGACTAGAGGGCTGGCACAGTTTGGCTTGCATCTATATTAAAGGTTTAATACAGTGGCATTATCTGTATCTGTTTTGTATTAGTATTCAAAATATCTGTATCTGTATTCAATTCTAAACCCAAAGAAGACATGACCTTGACGTGTTTGTTTGTTTTTCTCTGGAAACACTATGTTTGTAGGGTGGTGGGGTTGAGGGAGGGGGGTGTTGGGAGTGGTTGCTGACCCAGATGCAGCACTGTCAGCATGGTATGTTCCTCAACCTACATTGCTCAAGTTCACAGAGATTTTTTATATAAATTCATATAGTATTTTTTTTTTACCTGCCTGCAATATTTTCTAATGAAATGTGCCTATTGTAAATATATAAGTAAACTAGTAGACTAATTGTGAGGCTGTTACTAAGGATGCTGTAAATGCATTGTGCAGCTTTGTTTGTCCCACAAGTTTCATACACTATATGGCTAAAAGTATGTGTATACCTGCTCAATCATACCCAAATGTGCTTTTTCAACATCCCATTTCAGATTTAATATTGTTATAAAAGTCTCCACTCTTCTGGGAAGGCTTTTCACTAGCTTTTGGAGCATAACTTTGAGAATATGTGCCCATTTAGCTGCAAGTGAAGCATAGGGATATCAAGATGTTGGATTGCTAGAGGTCCAGGAACACAGTCCACATTCCAATTTGTCCCAAAAGTGATCAATGGGCCTGCTTATTCCAGGTCTCTCAACTTCTTCCACATGAACCTTGGCAAACCATGTCTTTATAAACCTCACTTTGTGACATTCTAGACGATTCTTTGCATCCAACTATCTGACAACAGTATGGGGAAGGCCAGCATAAGGGTGTAATGGTTGGGTGTCCACATACTTTTGAAAAAACAACAACCATGAAATCCTGTATGGACAGATTATCTAGGTGTATGAAAAACTGAAGAAACTTCACGAAATTAAAGCCTAAAACCAGGCTTAGGGAGTAACAGAATACATGCAATGGCATTACGTAATCAGGACACATCAAAAAGCAAAGTAATCAGATTACAGGAACATTTAGTAAAAAATGGGAATACTATAAGGATTACATTTTTTCATTTAAAACCAAAGAAATTAATCTTTTGACATAACACACTATAGACAGCTGCTTGATTATAGTTCTGGTTCTCTCTTGGCAGTCTGGCTCACATGAGCAACTATGCATGCATGACCTCACATGACCTCCTGGTGCATGCACAAATAAATTTTGCCGAAGTTAATTTGGTACAAATGAACACAAATTGCTCTCTTAAATGCTTTTTGTGTAGGGTGACCATACGTCCTCTTTTTCTCGGACATGTCCTCTTTTTCAGATCTTAAAAAAGTGTTTATCCGAGATTTCTAAATTTGAGTAAAATGTCTGGGATTTGGCTTTAGTTTCATTATGATGTGATTATGGTCTAATACGGCATCATTTGCGCATATCTGCATTGCTTTAACTCTTCTCTGTAATTCATGCCTTCTCACATACCAACTGGTCGATTATGAAAGGCTTGCAGAAACTATTGGCCAAATTCCTGCCTCTCAAACATTAGCCTACTCTCAGTAAACATGCAAAGGTGAAGTGCTGTTGTGTACAGCAATAAATGACAACTGTCTAAACAATGCCCATGGCCACATGAGTTCATTTTTAATTTCATGTTAGCACATTGCTTCATATTACATGGTCATTCATACATGTAAATGATGGTAGAAGGTACACTCTAAGCATCTGATATTTCATTGTATTTATTGGACATTCAAAAGAATGTAGGAAAACGTGGTAGGAAAAATGTAGGAAAATGTAAAACGTGGGAAAGCAATACTATTTCTATATATTTATGTTATGCTAATAGTGTGTCTTTTTCAGTGTATTAATGCTTGCATTCATTGTAACACTGTTTTGAACCCACCTGCATCAGGGACAGTGAGCCTTTATTCATATATTTATTTATTTTATTTAAACAGATCCAAACAATGAACATGTTTTAAGCTCTAAAATAAGCTGTAAATAAATGTATTTTAGATCATATTGCTTTCTCTTGACTTTATTTACATATATGACCTTGAAGTCATCCAAGAAAAATCAGATTTCATTACTTTCATATTATGATACTTGGATTACGTTACTGATTAAATCTTTTATGAAGTAATTTGTAACTGTAACGATTTTATATATTTTTAAAGTAAGCCTCCCAACCCTAGCTAAAACTAATATTAGGTCTAGGTGTGGTTTCCTTGTCAGCTAACTGTCATCACCACACAGTGTCTGTGCACATAGATTGAGTTTTGGTATTTATTTAGGTATTTTAATTTTGTATATACATTTTTATTCTCTACATCTTTTCAGAAGTAGCCAAGAAATATAAGTTATATCAAATAAGTATTATTTGATATATCTTTTTAAATACATGGATACTAAGGAGTGCTACAATCACTAGTTCAAAACTGATTTGAGTTGGAAAAGAGGCAGCATGTTCAGATTACCAATTAATAAGCATTTTACGTCCTCTGGCTATGCCATAGCAACTTTAGCGGCTTTAGTTTCCTGCATTTTATTCAGTCATGTATCTCAAGGTTATCTTTCATGCTGTTTGCCAGGTTCATCACCTCAGGGAAATACATGTCAGGTAGTATCATTTCAGAGGTAACAGGATCATGCAAAAGGGGATGTAGAGAGAGGAAGTGCATTGTTGCTACTGCCAGCAGTGGTCACAGTGTTAGGAGGCAGTACACACACACACATACACACACACACACACACACACACACACACACTCATACACAGTGGTGTAGAGTCACTTAGTTGGCCTTAAGTCATTAAGGAGATGGTTTAAGGAATCCTAATCCTTATGTCTATTGAGTTTAAAGCACAATGTTGGCCCAGGCCCTGTTGATAGGATCAGAGATGGGGAGAGAGAGAGAGGGAGAGAGAGAGAGATGGAAGTGTGATTATAAAAGACTGAGTAAAAAGGGAAGCAGAACAGTAGACCAGTGTATGTTGTGTGTGAGTGTGTGTATAAAAAGTGAAGGATAAATGTGTGTGCCTGTGTGTCATCGTTCCAAAAACGTCTAACCCTGGAGGTTTGCATTGTAAGCCAACTTAAATTGTACAACTAACCGATTCCCCTGTAAACAGAGGCAGCCTCAGATACATGCCTGTTTGTCATTTTAATTTGAATCTTGTGTTAGCCTTCACCATTTGTTTTCTTGCAAGGCTAAGGGCCCGGGCCCGGGAGAACTATATATTTATCTAGTCATTTTCAGGGAACTATAAATAAATCTTCACAATATATTGTTGGCAGAGAAAGCTGATCTAATTTAAAAAGTTTAACTGATGATGTGGTTGCTTCTATTTGTTTTTGGTTTGTATTTCAACCCCCACCCCCACTGGGTTCAAGCTCAAAATTATAAGCTTTATAAGCATATGTTATTATGTCTTAAAATATCTAGGTGTCTTTTCTTCTTGTTTCTCTGAGTTGTTTTTGATTAAACATTTTCTCACTTCCCAAAGCTTTCAACTACTCTTATTTTATTTAGAAATGTATGCCAATGTGGAAGAAGCATAAAAAAAAAACTGTAAGAAAACACACTTGGTAAATGTTCGCAGCATTGTGTTTATACGGAAAGACCACACAGGGTCTGACCACACATGACTCTGCATGTTTTATTGATCTTTTCTTCTGTCTGTTAGTTCTTCACCAACATCACAGTTTACATTTTCTTTGCCAAGGGATCTAGGAAAAATAATTAGGAATGACAAATCCAGAGTTGGGTATAACGCGTTACAAAGTAACTGTATTCTAATTACTTTTTCTGAAATGCATTACATTTTAAATTTATATAATTTGATTACACTTAAAATAAAATTACATTACTTTCATTACAAATTTATTGTTAAGAAAACAATATTGATAAATCCCACTTTGCACGGCTGCGTCAGTTGTGTTGTATAGTGTAAAACCATACTATGTACATAGCTTCTGTGTGTACGTAGGTACTCAGGCAAAATATCTTTGGAAAGCCAAGATTCTTGTGATTCGATTAATTTTCAAGATGCAATCACAATAACAGCTACAATCAACATCTCTGTCAGACCACCAACATACAAACACTTACAAAACTGAGGCACTTTATATATGAAGTCTCATAGTAATCCACTGATCGACAACATCAGAAGAAAAACAGTCGTTACATTGCCATGGGTCCAATCAATCCAATAATGTTAAAATACTGTATTTAGTAGAAAACACAATATTACATCAGTAAATACCCAAGGACTGTTGCTGCATCATTTCAAATTACCTATAGATGTGCCTAAACTTTCACGTATTCTCCATCATAACTTCGGTTCACTTGTGAATATTCCTTATCTCTTGACTTCAAATTTGCTGCTGGACTCTGACGTTTCGATTGACACCTCATTTGAATGTATGAGCTTACAGGTCCTGTCCATAGCGTTCAATAGCCAATGAGAGTCTGTTCTAAAGGGAAGTGCCTTTCCCCGTTAATTCGTGAAAAGCTTGAGCCTATTGCAACCGATTGTGTGGATGACTGCACATCATATATCCAGTGAAATTCTGAAAAATATGATACGCTGCGTTAGGTGTGAGTTTCAACACTTCAATTTAAAGTCCATGCATAAAGTGGCAAGTGTTCCTTTTTCTGCACGTAAAGGTTTAAATTATGATTATACTCTTTGTAGATTGCTGGATATGGGATAGTATAACTCTTAGTGTCATCTTTCATTAGTGCCCAAAATTATGAGAAAAATCAAGAGTGGTAACCTTTTTATCCTAGGTATGTGTCCATGGTTACCCAGGGTGCTTTGGAGTCTCCAAAAGGTGATTTTGGTAAAATACATGGACATAACCTTTGAAAAACATGTGTCAAATATTAATTTTCTTTGCTATTCTTATCAAATTTGAACTTAGACTAGGTAACGCTTCATGCTGTGGTGTTTTCCAGCTAAGAGTTGTAGTTTTCCTGTACAGTTGTAGTCCTGTACATAACTTCTATTACTCAATACCAGTAAGAGTAATACCAGTAAGAGTAACTTCTATTACTCAATACCAGTAGCACGTACAATGATTCTGACTTCTGGGGGAAAACAGAGTGTCCCATTTCAAAAGAGACCAAAACCATACATGTAGTCCAAATGGTTCAAGAACAGCTTTCATTTTATTTTGGATATGCTTGGAGAGGCATTTTAGGCTAATTTTACAGGAGCTTAGCTATGAGCATGTGCTTTAATGAATCACTGGAGGACGCACCAAAATTACTGAAACAACTATGAGTTTCATTTTGTAGTGTACTTTTGTAGGTTTTGAAAGTAACTTGTAAGTAAAGTAATTAGTAATCTGATTACTTTTTACATGCAGCAATCAGTAATTTAATCAAATTGCAATTTTAAAGTAGTAATTAGTAATCTGTAGCGGATTACTTTTTTTTTTTAATAACTTACCCAATACTGGTAAAATCCATCTCTGACATGTTAAATCATCAGGACTTCAATATTAAGGCTACCCAAAAGAAAAGTGAAATGCACTTCAGTGTAGAGTCTCTGCACAGACTTTAACTATGAGTATGGCAATATAATCATGCAGCTCAGAGCACTTGCTCCAAAAATTACAGCATATGCCACTAGCACTACCTTGAATCATCAGCTATTTACAAATTCCAAAAATAGCAACAGTACTGTTTAATTTATTTGCCCCCTCAGCTTGAAAGTTGCTTTCAGAATAGATAGTGAGACAATATTTTGCACAGCATTTCTGATTGTTAATGCAGTATATGAGAAATAAAGAGGGGAGATTTAACATATTAAGTAAAACATTCCCATTTGATTTAACCAGCTATTGCTACTCTTCATGACAATTGTCAAAGGGTATTATATAAAATAAACATTACACACCTTGTACAAGGTCACAGAGTACAAGGTAGCCTCTGCTAGGTGGTTACTAATCCTTTAACAAGAAAATGACCACAAGCATGCATCCAATGAAGACAGAAATTGCTAGTGTGAGGGGAAAAAAGTATTTGATCCAATGCTGATTGTGTACGTTTGCCCACAAACAAAGAAATGATCAGTCTATAATTTTAATGGTATATTTATTTGAACAGTGAGAGACTAACAACAAAAAAATCTTTGGGGATGTACCGTTAAATCTTGGGTGAGAACCTCCTTCCCTCAGACAGGGCATTGAAAATTAAAAGTACTACGTGCTACCATTACCAAGTACTACGTCATGTTTTGCAGAGGGGTCAAATACATATTTCCCTCATTAAAATGCAAATCAATTTATAACATTTTTGACAGGCGTTTTTCTGGATTTTTTGTTGTTATTCTGTCTCACACTGTTCAAATAAACCTACCATTAAAATTATTGACTGATCATTTCTTTGTTAGTGGGCAAATGTACAAAATCAGCAGAGGATCAAATATTTTTTTCCCTCAATGTATTGTGCTCCACAAGATCAAAGTTATTTTTTTAGGTATCGGCCATCTCAATTTGCAACTTTTTAAAAAATGTTCTGTATTGACTGTTGCAGTCCATGTCAGTCCACAGGGAAGCACAAACCCAAGAATGTTAAGAATCTGGTAATTTTCCACTTGGAAGGGCGTTCAATGATCCTCTACATGTGTCTCCTACCTTGTTAGACATTACAGCAAGAGATTCAATGCCGAGCACTTTTATTCTCACCAGAGGAGAATTCCTGAAATACTTATTGGAAGAGTCATAATAATCTTGGGATGTTTAGAAAACAATTATTGTGTTAAAAATAAAATTATCTAGTATATTCACTCATATTATCACTCAGTATTACTCATTTTATTCATTTTTAGATGGAAGCATTAATATCCAAGCTTTATATAAATTATGTGCCAGCTATATTTATGCAAATTTCTTTCAGAAGGCACTTTCTACACTTCCACCATACAGTTAATACTTCTCTTTAGCTGTAATTTCCTTATAGGAACATTTTTTCACAACAATTATGTCTTTCCCAAATCAGGGAACTATTGATTATGGTTGAAAACAATAGCAGCTAATAATTATGTTTATTTATTAGCATTTAATTATCATTTATAATGATAAAAATGAATTTAATAATATGTACTTTTGTTTTTTGGATTTGCTAAATTCTTAAAAGATCAGAAAAGTTAAAACACACCATTAGAAATTTTATAAAGCTGTGGAGCAGTACTGCTGTGAGTCAAAATGGGATCCTTTAATTGACTTTAATTTCATTATAATAGCTGTACGTTTTTCAAGACAATTTCATTTTACAGATTTAAAAAGCAGAGTTATGGTGCTCTTTGCTCATTGTCACGTATCTGGGAACTCTGGACTCCATTTCCCATCAGCCACTGCACTGCACCACATGACCACATGCACCACAACTGCACCTGATCCACATTTCTGGTTAATGAGCACCCATGTGTATATATAGTTTTTGTCTGCACTCTCTCCTTGTCTTTCGTTGTCTGAGACATCTGTCTTTCATGTCAGTGTGTTCTGTTTCTTGCCATAGTATCTTGCCAAGTTGTCTTAGTGTTTGTCTAGTAGTCTATTTGTTTACATTAAATGTTTAAAATCTGCAACTGCTACTGCCTCAACCTTAACTTGTGACACTCATCGTCTAGTGTGCATGGGCTATATAGAGCAGCACTGGCCTGGATGGGACTGATTTAGGCCTGTACCCTGTGTAGGATAAGTGGAATTAAAAATGGATGGATACTATTTTTTTTTTATGGGCATAACTAATCTAATTCTTACTAACAGCACATTATATTAAAATAATTAATATAAAATCTATTTATATCATTCTTGATTGATAATTCTTTTTGAGAAGTCAGTTGATATTTTGGATGTATATGAGGAGTACATGAGGATGATATAAGAAAATTGTATATAAAGTTAAGATAAATCTGTTTGTCCATTTGAGAGCAGACACACTGTGAGGACAAAGTGCCTGAAAAAAAAAAGTTAGCATCCTGTGGTATTCTGAAATGACCAGAAGCAAAGCTAGAAACCCTTGCCTTCCTTTCTAAAAAAATAAATAAATAAAATAAAAATCATGCTGTTTTTAATACATTTACTTTTTATTATTTTAAAAGAAAGAAAATCAAGTAGTCACAACACTGAGTCTCATCCTGTAATGTTAACAAGCTTAAAGAGGACCTATTATGCCCCTTTTTACAATATGTAATATAAGTCGTCTGAGTTACACATGTAACCCTGTTCCTGAGAAGGGAACGAGACATTGCGTTTAGCATAACAATATGGGAGTGCCTCTTGCGTGCGACAGGCATCTGAAGCTAGCGCAAAGTCATGCCTATTTATAGGCATGCCATGTTCAGGTGACGTGGCAATTAAGTGTGTCGCGTAATATAAATATGGCACATGTGAGCCGTGCCATCGGCGTCAATTATCTGAAGCAAAGACGCAATTCACAGGTCTGCCCTGGTATGACAAAGCAACGCAATGTCTCGTTCCCTTCTCAGGGAACAGGGTTACATGCATAACCCAGATGTTCCCTTTCAAAGGGAACTTTGACGTTGCGTTTAGCATAACACTATGCAAACAAGAATACTCACTTCGTCATACTGAGGTTATGGCCTGTTCAAAAAGACCCAAGCCCGAGGGTCACTGCAAGACACTCAAGCCCGGGGTGGAATGAATATCCAGGCTGTAATAACAAATGAATGTGTGTGGCAAAGACCAGCCTGCAGCAGCGCACACATTCTGTAAGGATACCCGTTTGGACAAAGCTTTTGCGAAGGTGACTTAGTGGAATGAGCCCTTATGCCCAGAGGCGGACCGCGCGCCTATTAAGCAATAGAGATTGCTTCCAGTATCCAATTAGAGATGCACTGCTTTGACACAGCATCACCTCTAATGTCGCCGTCAAAGCAGACCAGCAGCTGCTCCCACTTACGCCACTGGCTAAGCCCTTACTGGACACAGCAGTTCCGGTGTGGGGAATGGAGGAGGGCAGAAAGCCTGCACACCACAGGGAGGGCAGCCGATGTAGGCACTTTATGCCAAATTTAATATAATCCGGCAAAGGAAACAGGAAGGCCTTGGCTAATCCAGGGGCAAAGTCAAGGCAGGAAGGCGTAACAGAGAGAGCTTGTAGATCTCCTACTCGCTTGAGAGATGTCAGGGCCAGCAGAAGAGCTACCTTTAGAGTCAGAAGCTTCTCAGAGGCTGACTATAAGGGATCAAATGGGGCCCCTGACAGACCTTCCAGGACCATAGACACTTAAGTGTATACAATTTCCTTGTGGATGGTGCTCTAGCATTTAATATGGTCTCTACAACCTCAGTTCTATCAGAATCTATCAGCTGTGGCCCCTCAGTGGCCAGACCCACAATTACCGTAGTTCTGGCCGAGGGTGATAAATCAGCCCTCCGGCTTGGGACAGTAGATCCACTCTACGGGCTCAAATGGGGCACCTGACAGACTTTCCAGGATCATTGAAAGGTCCCAGGAAAGTATACATGACCTGCAGATGGCCACCTCACACCACACATAAAGCTCAAAGTTAGAGGATGTTGCCCCACAGAGGCTCCATCAACAGGGGTGTGGCTGGCCAAAATAGCGGCCACATAAACCCTAATTGTAGAAAGAGCCCACCCCACTGAGAAATGTTCTTGTAAGAACTCCAGGACTGTACCTATTGCGCAGTTCACTGGGTCTACGGTGGATCCCTGCAGATGGGAATCTCCTAAGGAGTGCCATAGCAGGGTTATTATCTCTGAGAACCATATTCAAGCTGGCCAATAAGGTTTTACTAGCATCAGGCATAGTCTTGGCAAACTCTGGCTAGAACTTGAGGGAGCAGAGCGATGGGGGGGAGCATACTGATGTGACCTCAGCCACATGTGCACCATGGCATCCAGCCCTAATTGTGCAGAAGGAGTGAGGGCAAACCACAGCAGGCCATGTGTTGTCTCCTCAGAGGCAAACCCATGCAGTCCTGCTTGGCCAAACCTTGCTATATGAACTTCACCACTTGTGGATGGAGCCACCTGGGCCTGGGCCTCGGCCCCTGCCTCAACCGGATGTCTGCCCCCATATTCCCAGAATGTACATTGTACTCACTGACAAACTTTCCTTCTGCCCAGAGAAGAATTAGTTGCACGGCTGTAAAAACCTTCCTCCCTCAGGGAACGGTGTACATGTTCTATGGCCCCTTTGTCCAAGAGGGATCTTACTTGTGCTGACTACTCTGGTGAGCACACCTCTGAACCAGGGGGGTCGAGCTATAAACTGGACCCTGTAACCCTTTTCTACGGTAGACAGAACCCATGGAGACACATTTGGCTGTAGTTTCCATGCTGCCAGATGGTCTTTTAGTGATGTTAACTATTCCATATTCTATTGGAGGGAAAGTATCAGATTTCGTTGCCCTGTGACAGCTCACTGACCAGAGAAAACTGAAAATGTGGGACCGCTTTGGCTAGAGGAGGCCCAAAAGTATCACTGGGGGCTAACTGCCCTAACAACCTCATGTCCCATGATACATCCCTCCATGGCCCCTCAGGACCTCTCTTTTTTGCCTGCTTGGCCTTTATGACCATTCTCAGATCAGGCCTAGTAGCAGGCCGTGACTGTGGCCGCCCAGTTCCCCTGGCTGTCTGCAGGGGTTGGCGGGCTGCCATACTCGCCTTCTGGGTCTCCCTCACACTAGTGCTGGCCACTCGTGAATGCCTGGGTGAACTCGGGACAACAGGGATGGAACTGGCTGAATGCCGTCATATGTCGAGCTCACTCAGCAGGTCTGCTTGGTAGGCCTGCAACACTCATTGTATGCAGTGACCGACAAGCAAGACTACTAATGCATAGGCCTTGACCACCAATGCCACCGTGGCCACCGTACACGGTGGCTTGGATGGCAAAGCCGGCCCGCCCCCTAATTACCCGCCGTCGATGGAGAGAGTTAGTTCGCCAGCACCTACTCCACCTTCAGCATTGCTAAATAGCCATGCCGTTCATTCCCCACAATGGGCGAATAATCCACCATCGTGGGGTTATAAATACAGCTTATGCATGGTTTTCCCCCAGATGCCTGATATTTTGTCATGCACTTCTGGAAGAAAGGGGAGTTTCTGCAGTGTGAGGGATTTACTTTCACTGGGGAGAAAAAGGCTCATCCAGCCTTAGTAAGCACTTCTAGCAGCCCTTTATATGCTGCTTTCAGTATTTAGCACATCCTTTTTGCTCCTCAGAGTCAGAGAGGAATTATTACTATTATTAGTGTGTGTCTGTGTGTGTGTGTGTGTGTGTGTGTGTGTGTGTCATCATCCCCTTTGGCTTTCCATAGCGGAAGGAGGAGTTGTTACGCAACTCCAAAATCCAGCGGCGAGCCGAACCCAGAAGACAGAGCAAGAGATAGAGCAGCGTTGGTCTCCGACTCCTCTTCCGGATCCAGAAGAGATCCCCCGAACCTGAGACGACTAGCTGCCTCAGCAGCGGCCGGCACATATCCGCAAGGCTCTGAAACCCAACTCGCTTCCGTTTCTGAGAAGAGCGCGAATCGCGAGCCAAGCTGCTTAATGTAGGCATTACCATGCGCAGACTCTCGAGGCTGCCATCACATACTACACCCCTAGACACTTCACCCAGAAAGTGTGCATAATTCCTAGTTATGAAACGGGAGCCAGCCGTAACACACTTCCTGAATTCTCTCAAATTTTCACTCTCGCTCATTCTTTTTTTTCTTCTCTTTTTTTAAAGAGAAGAGCAATGTTGAGCAAAGATAGCGCGGAAATGAAGCGTCTTTTTTTATTTATTTACACAAACAACGAACAACCATCTTTCGCTGAAGATAATAAAGGCTGACGGCGCGGTTCACAGGTGTCAAATTTCTATCACAGGACGTGCTCAATTGCCATGTCACCTGATCATGGCAGGCCTATAAATAGGCATGATTTTACACAAGCTTCAGATGCCGGATGCGCACAAGAGGCGCTCCCATAGTGTTATGCTAAACACAACGTCGAAGTTCACTTCGAAAGAGAACTCATGTGTCTGTGACATTTCAGCTCAAAATACCATATGGATCATTTATTATACTACGCTTTAAATTCCCCTTTCTAGGTGGAAGCAAAAACACACTATTTTCGTGTGTGTCTGTTTAACTGCAAATGAGCTGCTGCTCTCCACCCCCATTCCAGAAGAGGGTTGTGCATTTACAGCTCGTGCTTCAGATTCTACGGCAATGTGCATCAAAGCAAAAGAGATCCTACGATTTAATGCGGTATCACATGGTATCACGCGCATGCTACGGGCACTGGAAATACAGGACCAGTAGGGGACAGTCATGTTTCATTTGAATAAACACTGCTTGCTGGCCCGCGGATTTGTGAACCTCTTTCAGAACCATTTTGCAACAAGCAGCAGAGCACATTAAACTTTGTAGAGCCTGAAAAAAATTAAGAAAAAAATATTGCGTATGGTTTACATAAAAATATTACATTTCTCATCAAAACTTATGTGAACCCTAATTTAAACAAGTTTCTAATTACAAGATGCGCTACATGTGTTACATGTGGTATCCACGTTAATTAAAATGCTATAGGTATTTTACCTGTACTATGTGTCTCGATCATGCTCACTCTTGTAATTTTGTTTAAATTAGGTTTATCATAAGTTTTGATGAGAAACGTAAATATTTTATGTGAACCATTTGGCCACACATTCCAATTTTCTATTGTACTGTTCAGCTATTTTATGTTGTTCCATGCACCACCTGGTGGTTATTATGTGAAGCACAACAAATGAATATAAATTCTACGAAGTGGGCCTCCAGGGTACCACGTGATCACACATGCCAAATCCCGTGAAACCGTGTGAAAAAGCGCGCATTCTTATAGGCCACATCTGCAAATACCGGCATTCAGCTCTATATGTATGAATTATACAGACAGCAAGCATTTTCGGGTTAAAAATAAAAATGACAACATAACTCTGGTCTCTGTGAATACAATCAGAGAAAATGGTAAGTTTAGATGCATTAGCCATGGATTTTACTAACAAGCACATTCGGAAAGGTGATTTTCAAACATTCACAAAATGCATAAGTGTGGTACTTATGTATTCTGGATATGAAGCTGGATCATGAACAGTTGGTATTGATCCATCCTTGAGAATCAACTTTTCAGCAAATTCTGCTTTGTACTGACCCTCGTTCACAAAGCAGTCTGGTGTGAAATGATTTGAACAAACATATACGAATTTAGGGGGTATTTCCCTCAAAAATAAAATTACTCCCTACTCCAGTGCATCTTCAGTGTCTCTGATGCCGGGAGTGTATGAAGACTCTTATGTGCATTCTTCAAGTCAACAATAGAAAACTTACAAATCTGAGACATTCTTCTTATCACTATAGCTGCTCCAGCACAGAGAACATGGTGGATTGTGTGCAGCTCACTCAGGGGAGGATCTATGCTAACAGTGCAGAGTCCGTCACAAACCGTGGGCGGGGCCTGTTCCAATGTGACATCACATTGGATAGAAAACTCGAATGATTCATTTTGAGACACTGTTTATGATTCATGGAGTGGGTGGATTTTTACCATTAAAGGGTGGTTGTGTACACACACTGCTGACACATTTATGTTGAAACACCATTTAAAAGTGAATTTTACATTATAGATCCCCTTTAATGGACACTCAGAGGGCTCTTGGACAGTCCTTCATGCAGAACATTTCAAGCTAATTTATATTCTTATGTTTGTGCACATCGCTTTCCATCTTCACTGACCATTAATTTGTGTGCTGCAACCATTTCTATATTTGGATGCATGTTTGTCATCATAATGTTGTTTAAAGTTCCATCTTTGATTAAGTCTGAACCTCCTAGCAGAGACAATCAGATTTTTGGCTAAAATAGTATTGGTGCAGAATTGATGATGCCATCAATTTTTACAAAAGTATCCCTGTATTTTTAGCTATCATTCAGCCCCAAAACATCATTTATTGGTTTTTTGTAGCAAAGATGTTAATTTTTTTTTTTTTTTATAAAGGGGTGTGGGTGTTTTTTTTTAGTGCATCATTACTGTGTTACTGGTATAAGCAATATAGGGTTTTAAACAATGTAATTTAATCTATTTGTAATTTATTCAGTTCACATTTGATCTAATTTTTGTTTTTTTTTTTTTCCTACAGGGTGTCATGGGGTTCTAGAGGTTTGAAACACAAATACAGGTTCTGCAAAGAGTGCTTCATCCATTTTCTCAGCCTTACTGAAAGTTGTGGGGAGAAGCGTGCAGTACCTCTACTGAAAAACTCCAGACTTTAGGACTGTGTATATAGTAAGTGTGAGAGAGATGGCTGTGATCAAGCTTTAGATTTTGTTAGAGTGATAACACTGAGCCTGGCTAACATCTACAGTGCAAACAGTTTTTATTATTTATCCCTTGAGCTTCACTTTGCTGGAAACAACACAACTTCATATAATTCACCTCAGTGATAATGCAAGTGGTCAGTCAGGGTGTGTGTGTGTGTGTGTGTGTGTGATTGAAGAGTGACTGCTTTTTGGTAATAGACTAATGAGAACCATACATCTTCTGTCTCTCTGTCTTTCTCTAAAAGGGGAAAGATGTGCAATGGAAAAAGTGCTCGTGCTCCAAGGCAGAAGTGAATCATGCTTCCAACTCCTTGGGGACTGAATGATCATAATATAACATTCGGTGGCACGCCAAGTGCACGCTCGGCAAGACCACAAGATCCAAAATAAGAGAAATGAGCTCTGACAAAAAAGGGTGTGAGCAAAGATGGGTGTAATTACCTGTATCGGTATCTGTACCTGTTTAGTGCTCCATATATAAATATCTGATAGTGTATTTGGATTTAAACCCAATGTGGGTGTGGCCTAAATTGAAAGGATTTTTCTTTTCTTTTCTTTTGCATCTGGCTAATGCAGGGTTTTTAGTACAACACCTGTGATATTTTCTAAAAAGAAAAAATAAAGGTTGGTTCTATTTCCCAAAATGTAAACAAACTAGCAGCCTAATTTAAACATTGACCAGGCAGTTACTAATGATGAGTGTGCACTTATTGTAAATGCATTGCTGTTCAGTAAATGCAGACTTTACATACATGTTAAAGAATGAGGTTTTTCTTTGTCCTGCAAGCTTAATATCTAACTCTTCATTAAGTGAAACCCTCCCACTTGCACAACTTTTTTGTTGCACCCAGATGCCCTGTGAACCTGCCAAGCTTTCTAACAAACAAAACAAAAACAAACCCAAACAAAATATATGAAGGTATGTGTATTCGGTTAAAACATTAGACTAAAAATTATATTCTTTTATTAAGTGTTTGCTCTTATATATATATATATATATATATATATATATATATATATATATATATATATATATATATATATATATATATATATATATATATATATATGTATATATATATATATATATATATATATATATATATATATATATATATATATATATATATATATATATATATAGGGTTTTGTTTGTTTTTTTTAAGGGAAATGGGTAAACTTCTTCAGAATTTTTAACATTCCTCTGATTGAAAACGAATGTGTAAAAATGTAAATTTTTAAAAGAAATATCCTTCTGGTCAGCTGTTGAGATGCTAAAAACCAAAACCGGACACTGGCTTGCTTTCCCCAAGCATGCATACTATTTTCATAGAGTTCTGTCCCAGGAACAATGAGACACCAGTACTCCCACACACACATTCACACCTATGGTGAGGATCCATAGAGTAACCAATCCAGTGGCATATTGCAGACTGAAAGGAATGTGTGGAAACCCACACAGACCCAAGGAGAATGTACAGATCTCTGACAGTAACTTGATCTTAGGATCGAACCAGTGACCCTCAATCACTACACCAGTGTGAGTAATACTCAGCAAATAGTTCAAGGTATGTAACTACTCAAAAATCTTAAAAATAAAGACTCATTCAAGTGTAATCTACAACAGTGTTTTACACTAGCAAGGTAGAAGCTCAGGATCTAATGATTAACCATAATCACATTAATGCTAGCTATCTGAAGACACTGCTGCTGCTGAGAGTAGCAAAAAATAAACACTTACAATGAATGAGTAGCCTACAGCATGTCTTTGCACTTAGGTTATTCATCCAACTATTAAACCGGAGTACCTGGAGGAAACCCCTGATGCACAGGGAGAAAATGCAAGCTCTGCACACAGGGATGTGGAATTCAAACCCTCAACCCCAAAGGTCTGCAGCAAATGTAATAATAACTAAGCCATCATGCCCACTACTTAAGTTATACTACTCATTTTGTGTAATTCACTTATTTAAACTACTGTAACTTGTAAATTTTATCTGGCTAGTACAGAAATTATAGCACACCTATGAGATGATAAGTGGTCACTGCATGATCACATCTACAAAACAAGTAGGCTGTGTCTGTCTAATATAAATTGCATTTTTTAAAAATGGAACTTTTATCACATAATCAAGAGGACAACGTTAATTGTTTAACATACAAAGAGCTCAATAGTTGTAGCTGTATAGCCATCAACAAGGAATATAAAACATTCCATTGTTATGGCAGGTGTGTGTATGTGTGTGTGTGTGTGGGGGGTGTGTGTGTGTGTGTGTGTATGTGTCTGCGTACGTGCATGCATGTGTGCGTGTATTTGTACCAACATACAAAAGAAGAAGACCAGCATATGACTCCAAAAATATGAATCTCCACAACCACTATTTTCAAAGACAAGAGCCACAAATGCTACAGAGGAGAATGAAGTAGGAAAAATAATCTTGAGCCGTCCATTAGCCCATTAAAACCATGTGTTTGGGGCCAGGCCATAGGCACTGAGTGAGCGCCAGGGGTAGAGGTGGCAGAGCTGAAGCCAAGCAGCCTGCTGGCATGATACAGCCCGGAGAGATGTGCTTTCAATCACACACAGAAAAAGAAAGAGTGAGAGAGAGAAGTGACACGGAATAATAATCATAAAACCCAAATGACCCTGGCATGAGCTCAGGCAAAGCTGGAAATCACATTTGGACATCTCCTATGGTTGGGAGGTGGGCTCAAGTGAGGTGAGTGGTGGAAAAAACCTACATTGAGATTACACGGAGACAGACACATATTAGAAAAGAAAAAAGTTAATTTGTCTCTTGTATCTCTAAAAATGTAACTTTAATCATTTTCTACCTGGAATGTGAGGGGAAAATGTTTTTAATCAATCAAAAAATGTCTGTTTTAAACCCATCTCAGGCGAGGAATTTTTACAAGGTTTCTTTGCTGATGATGGCTGCATTTTGCTCATGTGGACATTCAAATTGTTAAAGCGCACCTATTACGGTTTTGAAACGTGCCCAATTTTTTTTAAAGGTCGCATACTTGTTTTAAAGGTCTCATACATGTAAAATAGTTTTACAAGGTCAAAACACTTTAATGTGCTCTTATTTTAAATTGCATCATTATCTTTATTTCCACCCCTGTGTCAAAAATGACTCGTTAAATGATCTGTTCTAAATTATTCATTCTAAACTCCTCCTTTCAGAGAGTATACTCTGTTCTGATTGGTCAGATGTCCCAGTCTGTTGTGATTGGTCTACCGCTGTCATGGTGTTTCAAAAAGGAAACGCCCACTACCTTAACGAGTTTCAGCTCCATCTGTCAGCGAGCAGCTGATGAAGACCAGAGGCGGGGCTTTTTGTTACAAACTTACGTAGGTTTGTACAGGAAGTAAGTCTGGAGTCACTAATGACTAAATTCTTCCATTCATCCATCCATCTTCAACCGCTTACTCCTTCTCAGGGTCGTGGGGAATCTGGAGCCTGTTCCAGAAAGCATCAGGCACAAGGCAGGGTACACCCTGGACAGGATGCCAGTCCATCGTAGGGCACAATAGTGACTAAATTCAGCTATTCAGTATCTATTCCTTCTTTTGGGTGACAATAACTCTGTTGGTTGTGTGCTTGGATTTTTAAAACTTTGCAGACGTTTTACATTCACAAACATCTTTATAACACACTACATGAAAGGTAATATATGAAAAACCATAATACAGTATGTGCACTTTAACTTAAATATGACATTTTTTAAATTATAGTTGACTTTAAATTTAGAAGGATTGTAGTATTCAAAGTCACCTTATCAGTCAATATCATTGATAATAAAGAAAAAGAAAGAAAAACGAATTTATTAGAAAGGACTTCATGTGGCGCTGCACAGACTGATCGGCAGCTGACTTGAAGTAATCCATGCCGGTTACAATTTTTGTCCAACTTGAGACAGCGTCGACGCCACATCACTGTGACGTATGACATCAAAGTACCGCAATAGTGATACGAGAGTAGCCGGCTCCCTCAGCCAGCACAGCTTCTCCAGAGCAGCTGCACGAGCTCTGATGACGAGACAGCTATTTCATGATTGGCCAGACTTACAGACAACAATGATGATGTGTTTTTCATGTTCATTCTGATACCTTCAGTTCCACTAAGGTTCACAAATCTGCATTTTTATAACAGTAAAAACCCTTTTCATAATATATTATATTATATTATATTGTATGATGTTTATCAAAATAAAACTGATTAAAAAAATGCAGACCCCACTTTATTGGTTTTTAAATAATACAGGCTTATGTTGAACTTTCTTATTGTACACACTGTATTAACTTCAACTATTCAGTGAAAAGTTTTTCCAAATGCTACATGTAAAATTCAGACGTCTGAGCAATATTACATCAAATCCACTTCGTCTGTGATGGTCACTCCATTTTCAACTCCTCCCCCGACTGCAGGTGGCAACTCTTGCAGATTGGTTACACCCAGCCACAGCCGAAGTCAAACACACTGATTTTCTTCTTCCCAAGATCTTTAAGAAATATGGATAATGAACTTCCTGAACATGTGACTTGTGGAATATACCACAAATTTCAAAGGGGTAAATGTGTTTGTGTGATATTTTTGAGTGAATGTTGTACATTTATTATAATCTATAACAGGTGACTCAGAGAAAATTATGTTTCAAGCATGAGATGTTAAATGGCTTAATGTAAAAATAATATTTTTGAAATGATAATTATAAATAATGATTATATTTTAAGGTAAAGTGTAGTTAAAGTATGCTGAGACAGGAAAAAATGCTGTTTACTATGGTCTTATTACTGTTTTAAGATATTTGTCAGAAACATGGATATCGGTTTCCATCACTCCATCCATTTTCTGTACTGTTTATCCTGCACAGGTTCACAGGGAGCCTATCCCAGACCACCCTGGACAGGGTGCTAACTCAGGGAAGTGCACAATCACACACGCACATTAAGGCCAATTGGGAAATGCCAATCAGCCTACAAACCATGTCTTTGGGCTGGAGGAAGAAACCAGAGTACCCAAAGGAAGCCCCCAATGCATTGTCAGAACATGTAGGCTCTGAGCACACAGGTATACGGTTTAAATATCTTTTAAATGTCTTTTCCCTTTAACATTACATACAAATTTGTAAAAGTAATGCCTGTGATATATTGTATATTTATGCCTGGTGCTTTGGGAATGGATCAGAGTAGTCACATTTGCTTGGAGAGAAATGACAAAGAGCAAAGGTCTTCAATCTTGGTATATGTTTTGCTCCCATAAAGCTTTGTGATTGTGTGATGTTATTCTGAGGACTTGGGTCTTAAAGAAGCAGCCTTGTATGAGTAGTGAACTGAGAACTAATTCACACACAAAAACACACCATTGCTCTCTCGCTCTCTCTCACTCACAGACGCACACAAACACGCATGGACGCATAAACAAGAACCATCCCTGGAGAGAAGTTGGCTCTCACGCGAGCAGTTCGGGTGAGTGTCAGCGCATGCAGTGGGCACCATGCCAGACACCACAAGAGTTTCTCTCAGAGGGGAAGAAGAAGAGAAAGAAAGAGAGAGAGAGAGAGAGAGAGAG